>VZRO01018452.1:0-169410 GCA_013397915.1 Daphoenositta chrysoptera | reverse complement strand
AAAAAAAGAGCAGAGCTATTAGAAACAAAGTTTTCAAGTCTTTTACACATCTCAGGAGGGGTAATTTTAAAGTCTCTGGGATCCTAGAGCCAGAAAGAGGACATGGCTCTAACAACATCCAAACTACGAAAAGCAACACATAAATTGGAGTTTACTATCTCACCTTAAAGAACATGGGTGCACAGGCTAAAATCCAGATAACTGTAAGAGGTTATTTTTTGATGTACCAGAGACTGAACTCTCCATGTCCTACACTGCCCCTGCTAAGTTTCACTGGCTTGTACGAATATTATTTTAGCTGTATTGTTTTCCTGTTATTCTTATTTCCAATTAACAAACAGCTCTAGGGATCTTTGGTTTTGTTACCAGCAATTAAAAAGATAAAATATAAAAATATGTGAATAAATAAGAACAAGGAGTTTCGTTTTTTTCTTCCAAATGAAATTTAAATCAAACAAGAAGCAACAAAACAGTCCACATTGAAATCTCCTCTTATATCTGGAAGAAAATCAGACATTGTCTAAACACCCAAACACGTCTAAAGAAAACTACATGGCATGTCTGGTAAAATCATAGACAATAGCAAAGCAGGCATATACGAGAAGATGAGTGTTCCAGAGAGATGTACATCTCCCAAAGCTGTGCCGAGTACAGATTCTCAATGTATCACCAACAAAGCAGACACAAAATCACTTCAAAAAATCACAACTAATGTATGCATAACCCCATAACTTAGGTACACTGACAGGGCACGTGACTTGATTCTGTACAACTTCTGTGTGTCTCCACCACACTCCATTTCATGGTGAAAACATCCCTTCAACCGAAGCTTCCCCTCCATTTCTGCAGGTTTTTCACACAGACCTCGACTCAGAGGTAGAAGCCGTTCCACATAAAAGCACTGTTGAAGAGAAACCTGTGAAACTCCACAGCTGGGTTGGGGAAGCTGGGTTGCCCACCTTATAAACAAATATTCTCAATGTTTTCTTGGTAAGGATTCATAGAAAGGCAGAGGCTTTCTCTGTGTGACCATGATGTATTGGCGATCTGCTATTTCTGTTCAAATTACAGTTTTAAAAAATGGTCATATGGATTAGGCAGTGGATTGAGACACAAATACTGTCCAGGTTCTTTTCTAAGCTCTTCCCCAGCTTCCCTTTAAACCTCTATCTGTTAATCCTTAATCTATTAACTGAGACAATACTGCAATACTGTCTCTCCTTCTCTCTCTCTCTCTCTCATGAAATACCATTATATTTAATGTATCAGAAATGTGTCAACAACAGCTATGTCAGAAATAAATGGCACAACTGAAGCAGGAGATGGTCCCCACCACTAAGGCATCAATCTGAGTGCTGCAGATGGCCTCTGCATGTTTTAGATGTCTGAGCAGACCCTGAAGGCTGCTGCTAAGTTTGTTCTGTAGAGAGAGCCCTGGTCCTATGCTCAAATGACACCATTGAACAGACAATAAAAACACAACAAAATTCATCTGTAAAGTTCAGTGACTCTCAGAGCCATCAGGAAAGTAAGCATACATGACCTCCATTCTGTCTGCTATTATTTACACATGTAGAGTAAATTTTGCCCCAGGCATATGTTTGATATAAACTTGAACAACATGCACAGGTAAGTCCTTTTCAGTCACCGAAGGACAGGGACATCTCTTACAAACATAGAAGGAGATGGTCTGTTTGTAGAAAGCTGAGCAGCAAAGCCATAAGGAAGGAAGTTTTGCCTGCAGACTAAATACCCAACAGAAGCATTGAGATTAAAGTATCCCTTTGTCTCAATTATTTGTTATTGAATTAGATAAAACATTATATCAAAAAACATCAGTTCTTGTTGTACACAAACTGAACTCCAGAGAGAAGGCTGCAGTATTAAAGGAATTGTAAGCACAATGATATCCATGTTCAAACCCCACAAGTCCCAGTGCATTCCCACATGACTTGAGAGATATGCACAGGACAGGCTAAAGTTACTTCATAGTTACAATAGTCAGTGCTGCTTCTCTCTAAAAGAGACAACAGATGGTAATCGGTCCCCTGCTAGGAATCATACCTACATGTTCAAAATTCCTCCTGCTAAATTCATTTGCAATTAGAAGATCAAGTTCTTCATTTCTTACTGTGACAAAGGACACTGAAGAAAGAAGACAGAATCCTTATGTCTCTTCCAACTTGACCCATGCCCAAAAAAGAGCAGTCTTCAGGAATCCCAGGATGCCATGACCAGAGGGAAAGTTTGAAATAAGGAAGATAACCCTCAATGCAAGGCAATTGGATTAGGGAACATTTAAAGAAACAGGACACAGACAAGTTCATGGACCTGATGGGATAAAGTGAGTGCTAAGGGAGCTGGCTGGTGCCATTGCAAGGGCACTCCTCACTATCTTCAAAGACCATGGTGGTTGGGAAAGGTCCAGAAGATGGGAAAGGAGAAAAGGTCACTCCTGTCTGCATGGTGGGCAAGGAAGAGAATCCAGGTAAGTACAGGCCAGTTAGACTCACCTCAGTTCCTGGGAAAGTGATGGAGTAAAACTTTCTGCACAACTTTTTCGCATCTTTGGAGAATGCAACTGGAAGTTGTCAGTAAAGAATTCTTAAGGGTAAATCATGCCTGACTAACCCAATAGCCTTCTACAGGAAGGTGGGCCAAGGAAGAGCAGTGAATGTTATTTACGTTAATGCAATAAGGTTTGACACCATCTCTCACAACGCCCTCAAGGGCAAGATGACAAAGTACAATTTAGATAAGTGCATAATGAGGTGGACTTAAAACTAGATGAAAGACCAGGTCTAGTCAGTTGTGATCAGCAGCAGGGAGTCAGTTTGAAGGTAAGTCACTATGATGTACCCAGGGATTGATACTGGGGCCAGTCCTGTTCAACACCTGCATTCATGACCCAGATGATGGCACAAAGAACGCCCTCAGCAAGGTCACCGATCATACAGAGGGAGGATTGGCTTGTACACCAGCTACTTGTCACCCAGTAGATCCACAACTTTCATCTTCATTCCTTATGTTACTGTTATTATTAAGATCACTCTTCATGAAAGTCCTATTTTTCTAATGATTGAGCTGCAGCCGCAACACACCACATTCTCAGTAATGCACCATCCCATGGACATAAATCAATGACATTCATTTTTTGTCTTCTATTTATAATTTCACAAGTTTTTCAGTGTTGGGTTCCTTTTGTTTGGATTTTGGGTTTGGCTGGGGTTTTTTTTGGTAATAGAAATTAAGCATTCTGGATCTTATATTAAATGACACTGACCAACTGGGTTGAAAACTCTGCTCTTCTAGTCTCTGATTAACTAGCAAAGAATGAAGATCAGTAATTTTTGAACAAAATATATACAGAAAATGGCTTAAAAACAGGACCCAACAGGATCTTTTGAGGCTTTCATTCACCTGTAAGTACTGTCAAGTCTACAGATTACACAGAATGCATCCTCCTTGCTTTCAGATGTTAAGAATGAGAATGGGGGACAGGGAAAGAATTCACCTTACCTTTTTCAGAAGCACCATCTGATGACACTTTTCAAAAGCATTTTATATGGATTTAAGTTTTCACCATGGAATATTACTGAACACATACTTACTTTTGGTGCATAGGTCCATTCCTCCATCACTTACCACAGATACGCTTCAGGAATAAAAAAGCACCAGGCACAGGACTTCCAACCAAAGTAGAGAAAGTACCAGAAAGCTCCTTCAACAGGAAGAGACAGGAACTAGCATAAAATAAGATTTAATTGGGAGGCCATGCCCACAGATAGATGTTTTGCTATGGGTTTCTCTCAAAGGACACATTCTTTCTCATCATAAACTTCCAGTGGCTCCGAGGATGACTTACCAAAACAACCTCAGATGTTGGGAGCCTTCCTGCTTTTATATTTTTCTTTTCTTTAAAGAAGTGAAAACAAAAGAAATCCAAGCTACATAGACAAGCAACACAATTTAATTCACAGCAGAGCAAGATGTATTACTTAGTCAAAGGAATGTTCTAAACACCTGTTTATGAGCAAAACCAGTCATAAAAACAGCTGTTAGCAGCGAACAGAAGCTAACAACAACAATTTCCCATCCTTTTCCAGACACATAATGACATTTAAATCACATAGCATCACAGAAGAATTGCATAGAGCTGATGGTAATTGACGTAATTACTTGTATGCATTTCTCCACTACATAGTCTTGCGCTGTAAACCCAAGCATGTTAAAAGTAAACAGAGCTTTTGAAATCCTAAAACAAGAATACAACATTCCCTGCTGGATCCTTTTAACCTGTAGGTGTAAAGAAAACAATTACTTCAAAGTTTTAAAACTTCAAAATGCATAATTTCAACCTCAGGCAGACACTGAAAAAATTAAAATTTCGCCAGTTTCTTTTGGTTAAATGGGTTCAAATCAGAGTGGAGGTGATACACAAATAGGTAATGAATGTTTATGTGATTAAAGATGAAGACAAAAAGAAGAAACCACTAGGGAAAATATGCATAGTCGCATTTTTCTTCTATCTTTCTTTCAAAAGAACCAAATCTTTCACCTGCAGATCTTTGATGGATCAGAGCAGGGAAAAAAACATCAGTGAATGTGAATCACAGAAAACTCTCCTTCCCTGAGTATGAATTAGCATCAGCAAAACCATAAGGAAAGCAACAAATACCAATATGCTGAAGGTTTTCTCTCAGAGGTGATTGCTGTTTAGGAAGATTTCAAAAATCCTAAATGACAACAGATTTTACTAAGAAATACTTGAATCCTATGTATTGGCCACATACAGGGACCTTGAACTGGTGTTAGAGGTTGTGAAGAGGAAAGTATTCTGCAGTCAAATGTGCCTCTAGTTACTTACAGATCTGTGGGTAAACTGTGACACCATGTGGGAAAAAAAATCTCTTATAAATACAGTTAAAACGTCAGATGAAGACCAGCAGAGGAAAAAAAATGACCCATCTCCAATACAAATAATAAATGCATCACTCTAGACAATGAAACTCAACAGGCTAAATGATGAGCCCAGGTGGAGGATTGGTTTTAATGGACTATCCTATAATAAGCATGGAAGAATGTAGAGAGGACACACCATCCTCCATATCCTCCACAAAGAAAGAATGTTCCAAAGCTATTGCTTCTTCCATACATATAAACTTTCAAACAACCAACACTCAAAAGATTTCTTTTTGACACTCCATTTGAAAACATTTTTGGATTTAAAATAAAACAAATAAGTGACAGTGGGAAAAAGCCTACTTGCCCAGAGTATAATAAAAAAACCTCTAAAAAAACCCCCAACCCTATCACCCCCAACACATTTTAATTTAGCACAGCTTTTACCAATACTCCAGACAAGTGTAAAAAGGTGCTGTGGCTATCTCCAGAGCCATGACTGTTGACAGATGGGAGGTGTCTCATAAGTACTTTTTAAAGATTAAGACAACTGGGTATTTTATTTCTCTACATAGCCCAAGCTGAGCTGTCTAATGCATCTTAGGACCTTTTAGTAATTAATCCTTCATTCTGGTTCTCTGTGTTAGCAATTTATTGGGACAGCACACAGGCTGAGATAACTTTCGATATCAGATGGTATGTCAACAGATAATCAAATGACGTATTCTCTGTTCATTTATAAAACAGCCTTTCTATTAAGCACAAACAGAGGAAGCCCAAGTGATGTTGAAGCTGCACTAATGGGATGCTGATTTTTGCTCCACAAGCACAGTAGCTGGTTTTTAGAAAGAAGGGAACAAGGCCATATGCCTCTAAAAACCGTTGCAAGTTCTGGTCTCATGTTACAGGCATATGGCTACTGAAATAACTCCAAGAAAATAATGAAAGGCTGTAAACAGTGGAGTGTGAGGGATCAAGGATGGGGGATGGGGCACATACAGAATTGACATGCTTAAACACTCAACTTAAATTGCACCTTAACTTAGCTGCTATACTGTTTCAGGATCAATTCAGAACACATTGCAAGATAAGCTAATTACAAATTACAAAATAATGGGTGTTTAAATAAAGCATGCTTTCCTCCAAAAAAAGTCAGAAAAGCACATTTTCTTATGCAGGAGGATCCTAACAATCTGGTTTTCCTCAGATTAAAAAATGCTTGTCTTCCAAGATGACCTCATGACCTACCTCCCAGACAATTTTAAAGTACTTTTAACTCTATAGTGTAAGAACAGCTCATTTTTCTTACTTACTATTCAACCTCAGATATACTTCAGACCTTTTCTAATGTAATGTAACTTAGTCAAAATCAAGTTTATTTATCCACACTGGAGCAGGTGAATCCTGTTGTGGTTTAATCCCAGCCAAAAACTAAGTACCACAAGCTTCTCGCTCACTCCTGTCCTCACTTTGTGGGATGGGGAAGAGAAAAAAAGCTAAAACCCATGGGTTGAGGTAAGAACAATTTAATAATTGAATTAAGTAAAATACTATAATAAAAGGAAAAAGATAAGGAGGAACAAAACTCCCAAAACCCCAGTATCATTTGGGTTCACAACCCTAACCCATTGCTCACCACCTACTGACCGATGCTCAGCCAGGCCCCCCAGCAGTGTCTGGCCCATCACAGCCAAGTCTCCCCAATTTATATACTGTTCTGTTTATATAATGTTATATAAACATTATATAATGTTCTGTAGTATGCAACATTCCTTTGGGCAGTTCGGGTCAGCTGTCCTGAACATGTCCTGGCTTCTTGTGCACCGGCATGCTGGCAGAGACCAGGAAACTGAGACGTCCTTGACAGAAACAACTAAAAGCCTTGCACAGCAACACCTAAAACCATCTTATTGACACCCTTCTCATACTGAATCCAAACCACAGCTCTGTACCAGTTACAAGAAAGAAAATTGACTCTATCCCAGCTAAGATCAGGACAATATCAAAAGTCAAACCAACATTTCCACCTGCCTCTGTCTTAACTTCTCGTCAGAGCTGTTAATACTAGTGAAATAAGCTGATCTCCATGCATTACAGTCTAGGTTATCAAGTGCATATTTGCAGTAGAAGTTCTGTTTATTTTAACACAGAGACAGTTTGCATATGCATTGCACCTTCTGTTTAAGAATATTAGGCAGAGATACATCAATTCCTCCAAAAATCCATTGTTCTACAGCCATGAAAAATAAGAAAAAGATGGATTAACTTTCTAATGTTTGTCAAGTTTTTCATGACTTGGTTTTAAGGGGTCTTCCTGATGTCCAGCAGTGTCAAGCACCCTATTATGTCACTGAAATCCACCTCCTTAGCAATTCTCGATGCTTTGTATGGAAGTCTTAGAATTATGACAATCAAACTCAGAGATCAACTTTTACCATTTTTAACTCAAATTGTTTGTTCCCAGCAGTTTACAGGCAGAGTAAAATAAAACTGAGAAGCTCATATGAACGTGCTCTGTAAACAGCAATTCTATGAATTAGAACTACATAAAAATGTAAGGATAATATAGTAGAACTAACTCCTACATTTTCCTCAAGTATCTGTAAAAAAAACCCAAATAAACAAAAAAAAATCCACCAAAAAAACCCCCAAAACAAAACAAAAAAATCCCAAACAACAGAAAAAGCTTTGGGATTTTTTAAAAGCTTTCAAAAATGCTTTGGTCATGAGGCAGATAGTTTTTGGGCAGCATCTTTGACCACCAGAAGATCTTCCATACATCCAACATTACAATCTTACACTGTGATACTGACATAAGAAATGGACAAAGATACAAGAAGCAGCACTATATAGGGTCCCTAAAATTACAGTATACTCCTGTGGAAAAGCAAATTCCCAGTGCTGACTGCTGTCTAATATAAAAGCAGTATAATCTGAAAAAGCCCAATACAGAAAGCAAATCTACTTTACATCGTGCATAAGCACGATGCTGTCTTCTGTTATTAGAGATTCGATGGACCGCAGACAAAATCATAAAAACACAACCAACAGCATCTACAGGCTGTCTTATATAAGTTCAGGAGATCCTAATTCAAAATTTCTAGGCTACACATACTTAGATGTTCATAATTTTAAACTTTTCCTAGAATTTTGTAATATGGATGAAACAGAAAGGCAATCAGAAAAAGTAGTAAGGCTGTAAGTGAAAATACAGCAGATATAGATAGGCTGTTCTACTACTAGTTATGGCTGAATACACAGAAAGGACAAGATGTGCTCCATTTAGACAGCATATGAACTGACTGAAGCAGGAACCTTTAATTTCATGCTTTTTCCTCATAAGCAATCCAAAATATCGTAAAGATAAAAATCTCAAATCCCCAGGCTTCTCTGACTCTGGTGTTACAAAGTCTTCCAAAGTAATTAACTCTCCTAAAGTTGGCATTTTATGACCAGCTTCAGACCAGATATTGACCAACGAAGCAGTACCCCTTGCTTTCTGCATGACAAACACAACCTGACTGAATCTCTAAGCCTACAGAAGCACTTGAACTCTTTCTCAGCAAGATCAGTGCATGACACTTCTCTTTGCTATTAAGAACCCCTCTTGGTGTTTATACACCTTCACACAAACGACCAAAAATCTACTGTCCACCAGGGGAACATCCCTCATGTCTCTACAGGAACAGGATGATCCTTTGCATCATTTGTCTTCTCAGTAATTGGATATAATGCTGTAAAGGTAATCAATCCACAGAGATGTACAGCAGTATTTATAACAGAGTGCATCAATCATGTATTACTGAAACACTTCAGGGAGGAACGAATAAAGAAAAATCAAAGTGCTTTGATGAGAACTATCTCCTCCCCACCACCATGAAATCTCACATCAGTAGCATTCATCTCAGCTTTAAAATTATAAATATGCTTAGAAACAAAGATTAGTTTCAGTTAATTTCCACTCTCGCTTATTTACCAACACTCAAAACATATCAAGAATATTTTGTAACTCTATAAATCCTTCTTTTAGAAATATTCAAATAAACACTAACAAAAAAATTTAACTGTCTTCATTTTATGAAATAGGAAACTGAAAAGTGTTAAGGTGCTTGTAAATTATAAAATACTGCCTGAACTAAACTGAACTCACTTGCTTTGTTTTCTGACCTTTTTCCCTAACCATCAATGTGTGTATTCCTCTGAGAGTGTAATTCTGAGAGTTCTCCCATATGACTCTGCTTTTCAGAAAGAGCAAAGAGCTATCCAAAACTTCACGTTTCCAAAGAAACAAGGACAGTGTTTATGCATCTAGGAAACAGGTTTAGGAAACAACAAGTAATACTTGGGGATTGTTTACCAACAATGAGAATTGTGAGTCATATGAATGCTTAGAAGAATACATAGCACAATGAGAAAGCTGTGCCCAGTCTATGGAAGCCATTCAGGAGATCATGCACATCAGTCTGCTGAGTTCTTCATAGGGACATACTTTGAAGAAAAGGGAATAAGCAGGACCAAAGGAAAAAAATACAAAATTACCAAGTATAAGAAACTATCTATTGGTGAAGACTGAAACAAAAGCCAAAGTGACTTTCAGCTATAGGAAGATACATTCAGTTGGATTAGAATGAAGAATTGGACAAAAGCACAGAAAATAATAAAATCTCAGAAAGTGCCAGCTGAGATTAATTTTTATTAATTAAAAATAAAAGGGAGGGCAGATAAGAGGACCTGCATGTTACATTACAGCGAAAGAGTAAAAGCTGTCATGTGTTCTACAGCACACAGGCAGTGGGTGGTGGCAAGTAAAGAACAATTAGCTGTTTAATTGTGTTAGCACTGCACATCAGTGGAGTTCTTTTCACACTCAGAAGTGCCACATAGTGGTCAGCAAGTGCTAGGAAAAAAAGGCTCAAAGGCTGAATACGAACACTGCAAAACAACAATGAGAATTACAGAGCACAAATCACTATGACAAAGAAGCCCGAGCGCCAAAAGAAGTTGCACCACGTGATAATGTAACCAGCCTTGGAGGAGACTGGTGAGAAGGACAAAAACTGAAAACAACTGAAGCATGGATGAAAAAGACAATTACCTGGCATCACTGAAATGTTCAAATTGAGACAGTCTCCTTCAAGGTTGTTCCCCAACCATACAGTGCTGAAGCCATTACCTTAAAAAATGCTCATTCTCACTAGTATTAGTTGTGTTCAAAAGGAAGCAGACTTCAAGCATTTACAGTACCAGATAGATCACCCAGTAAAGGTATCACAGGATAGCAGTGAAATAGCACCCAGTAGATGTCCTCTTAAATCTCTACTGAAAGTGAACATTACAAAAAACTAGAAATGTGACTGTATTGAACACCTGTTTATAAAAGGAAAGTTGAGAGGTTTTTCCCTCTAATGTTTTTTATTCCCCAGAAATGCAAAGTAACACCTGTAAGACACTCAGTAAACTAACTTGGCTGAACTATATATTTGGTGGGAAGGTGCAGCAGAATATCAAGACTTCCATTTCCAAATTAAGAAAAACTGCCGTTAAGTACCAAATTCATTGTAAACAATGCAATAAGATTGGGGAGAAAATGGACTTCGTATGAGCCCATCATACTCTTCAGTTTTTCACCGGATTGGCTTTCAGAATGTTTTGGTTATTAATTACTTTGCTCCAGTTCAAAATGATTGCTTTCTCTCTATCAGACCTGGAACAGCTGCTTATTCCTTCAGCCTAGCACATCTATTAGCTTTATTTTCACGTCATATGGTCATTCAGACATTAGTCTCCTGCTGGAGAAGCACATTTTTACATAAAAGCATTCATCTAGTGTCTGTTCAATTTTGCACTATTACACCAGAACGTTGTAGCTGCATCCCCAATCTATACCAGAAAGGTATCATCTAATTTTATTGAGAAGTTTCTGGTATCAATATGAAAATAAATGGCTGACCAGGCAGAGGCTTGAAGAGGTAGTGCCATACCCCAGAGAACACTGAGAAGATTGAGGACCACTTGTACTTATAAACAGCTGAGTTAGATTGTCTCTCAGAGGAGGGGTACCTCAAATGAATGAGGAAAGTGTGGTAGCTGCAAAACTACAAGTTGTCACCACAAGAATTTTTCAGTTACTAATTATCAGGGTGCTGACAGCAGAAAACTCCCATCCGGTTTAGATAAACTCCAGCAAAGGGAAGCTTTGTCCAAATGCTCAGACAGAAAAAAGTGGAAATGTCAAAAAAGTTAAGCACAAAAAAAAGCTAGTAGTGTGTTGACAACATTGTAGAGAAAGGATAAGGTAGGCCTAATAGTCAAAACAATAAAATAACTATATATCAAAAACATCCATCATTCCAACCTTTATTTTACGCAAGTTCTGCTCTAAAAATAAAATCCAATATGCTTCACCTTTAGCCAAATGTCCTGAGGAAAATCTATTTTAACTTTTGCTTCTGTCCACTCAGTTTGGTAGTAGGCACATGGTTATGATGGATTCTTTCTCCATTGCCTGAGAAGTGGGGCAAGATATAAAAGTATCATGAGGGTCTCACTCTTCTGCAAACACTCCTGCAAGCTTAAGAAAGAAACCAGCCCAGGAGTATGAAAAACTCCCGTCCCTCCTGCACACATCCAAATTGCTATAAGAGTAAGCACAATACAAAGATCCAAGCCTGTCAGTCCTGCACCTCCAGCAAATATTCTCATTTTAAGAAATCTCAACTGAAGAAAAATTAGATTAATTTAGTTCTGTACTGTGCCCTTTTGACCTCATTTAGGCCTAAGAGTGCTTCACAGTAGCCCACAGCACACTGTAAGGGTGGTGGCAGTACTGGTCAGTAAGTTTTGGATACTGATGCCTTCAATATTGAAATAAGAAGTGTCAGTTCTATGAAGGGTCATGCACTGGAGAGGATGGACCACAGAGACACCTACATGTTGACTCCAGAATGGAAGTCAGGACTTACAGAGGCACAAGAGCAGCAAATAGACATGGGTTTCTCTCTTCAACATACAAAACTGCCTTTCCAGTGCAGGTAATCTAGTTTTTGGCACAGGAGGGACTAGGTTCTAATTTGTGCATAAATTGAACTGTTTCTCAGCTCGGTGACAGGCTTGTTTCTGTTATGTATAATGTACAGGTATAATGTACAGAGAAGTATAATGATTGCATAAATTTTAAACCTGCTAAACATCAAAACACTATACTTTTTTCCAGCATTATGGAAACTGTCTCCCCTGGACATTCTGGAACTGCAGAATACAGGAAGGCACTACCTAAAATTAACTGTTGTTTTCTATACCTGATAGACTGCAGGTGAAATTTTAGAGAGAGAACCAGCAGCAGTTACTGAAGCTGGGTGGAGCTGATGAGTTCTGTGCCAGAGTCTTTAAAGCCCTCTCCACCTTGTCAGAATGATCTTGAACATTACAGGGTGACACAGCCTGACTTAAAGGACTTCCTGACAAGAAGATTCGCTTCTTGCAAGACATGAGCAGTGTTTAAACACCAGAAGTGCACACCCAGGATTCGCTTATTCATTCACTATTGCTCAAAGATCACAAATTATAGTTTAATACCATCATCAGAAAGAATTACAACCTTTCCTTCTGTCAGCAAACCCTGAACCCTGACAGAACATGTCAGATTTCCAGATGCTTACCATTACAGCTACACTACTGAAGTGATAAGAAGGTTAAAAGTGACTGAACACAGGGACTTAGGTTGACCTGCCTTTTCATTTCTAGATGCAAGCTTCTTGTTAACAAACCCATAACAGTACTCACATCTATCATTAGTGGGATCTGCTGAAGCCATCTGTAATTAATCTGCTAAACTGTAATTAGAGCTGGTAAGTATCTAGTTAAGAGAGTGCAGCAAGTAACAGGTGTCCCACCAAGTGATGCCATGTTCCCATCTCCCCTTCAGTCTTTGCTACAAAAGCTCCTGGCATTGTTGGGTAGGGGCAGACCAGGAGAAAAATTCTCACACAATTTTCTATAGCTTCAAGGAAGCTATACATACAGCCATACCACCAAAGAGACCAGGATTTCTAGTTCCATATATTTCCTGACAGCATTTCTGCAGCCTTCACAGCCTTTATTATTAACCAAAGTCTTGTATCTTCAGGGAGGTAAATATCACTCATTCGTTTACAAGTAAAATCACCAAGTTTGAACAAGGTCAGTTCCAGAAGAGCCACGAACAGATTAACACATTTTTCTGGGCAGAATGAGTATTACGATCATATGCACTGACCTCCTGCACAATGCAGGCCACAGCACTTCAGCCAGTAATTTCAACACTCAGATCATAACTTCAGTTTGAGCCAGAGCTTATCATTTAGACAGACATTCAGCCCCAATTTAGAGACTTCAGGTGATGGACAATCTTCCATCCAACTAAAAAAGTTGTTCCAGTGATTAATTACCCACACTGTTAGAGATGGGTTCCTTATTTTAAGTCTCAATTTGCCTAGCTTTCACTTCCAGTCATCAATCCTCATTACACATTTTCTGCTCCAAAAAGATTAAGAAGCATTCTACAATCAAAAGATCTCTTCCCTGAACAAGTATCTGTAGGCTGTCTTCAATTCCCCTCTTAACCTTCACTTCTATAAACTCTGTAGAGAGTTTCCTTGTCTCACGACTCAAGTTATGACACTCCTAAAGTACACATCCTTAGGAATTAAGATATCACATCATTTTTATAGCCTCCTTCTGAACCCTTTCAAGTTTACTAGGAAATGCTAGTTTTGATGCAAAGGACAAAACCTTAAATCCTTCCTTTGTTAATGGTCTCCAATGTCACATCCAAGGTAATTCCAATGCATGAATATTCGTGTACTGGTACAGTCCAGTTTTCTCAGCTGTACAATTAGAGGGAGCACATGCATAACTGGCTAAACAAGTCTCATCTCCTTTTTCAGAACTATTTCTTCCAAAGTAAGAAATGCTCTTTGTTACGAGAAACAGGAATTTGCCACAGGCTATATTAAGAAATCAATTACCCAAATGAGCCCACTTCACCTGCTATTCAAAAAAAAACTAGGCTGATTGATTTTCCCACATCAGTATTTGTCTCTTCATTACCTTTTTGGTAATTTTAACAGCTATGTCCTTTATCTGCGCATAACATTACACCCATTACCCTCTTCAATGCTCTTGAGATCAGATAAAGTGGTGCATGTATGGCACACATCATCCACGGTGCCATCTCTCCCCTTCCTCAAGGGTGTCACGCAGCTATTAACCAACACTGCACTATTTTCCATTGGCTAGACTTCTCTAGAAATCAGAACTGGTATTTTACAGATCAATTGTTTCACCTTTAAAAAATATTCTTTGTAATAAATACTTAGGTCTCCAAGGCTTAAGACCCATATATACAGTACACATCACACATGCAGGATACTCTATGATCACTGCCACTGAACTACTTTGAGATCATAATTGGCACTTTTCCAAACACAGAGTAAGGTATTTGCTGATTACCATTCCTTTCGCTGCACTTCAGGTGATCACTTTAGATATTCATCTCTCACACTCCATAATGGAATCATTTTAATTAGATAAATCTTTCAGAATTTGAACTTACTCACCATAGCCAAGTTTATGGTGAGGTATGTTTTATTGTGTTTGCTTGGTTTTGCTGTGCATTTTTGTGTTTTAAACAAAACCACATGTAATTCCTATAGCTTTCTTTTTCAATTGCTTGCACTGAATCTCCCAGTTTCTACTTCCTTCCCCTCACCCCAAAAAAGACAATACTCTGAAACTCTATCACAGCACATTTAAGCACCACGCAGAAAGCCACAAGGACTTTCATACATTTCACTATGCACAATCAACCTCAACCAGCATTGTACTTCATCACCTTTGCATGTCCCAGCCACATAAAATGGAGGAAATTGTCAATATTTTTTATAAATATATTCCTTCAGTATAATAAGAAAGGCTCATGGTTTTATAGCCACATAGCCCAGATATATTTGGTTCAGAACTCAACATTGACAAATGCAACATTACTTGTTATCTAGTTTTCTCCAGAAAGAAATCCTCCAGCTTCCAAGTCAGAAAGAGACCCAGGGAAACTGGTGGCCCAAATGCTGCACAGCTAGCTACCAATGCACATTTAAAATCTTCCTCTGTAGGAAGATTTTCTTCGAATGCTCTCAAGTTTCAACTACTTCATCCTACTGATTAAAAAGCTTAATAGCATTATCAAGAAAACCTCCAAAACAAAAATAGCAGGGGTACAGGTCCAGTTAACAATAGATCACCAGTCTCAATACAACAATTCAGAAACTGCAAGTCATTCCCACTAAATACTCAAGAGAGCTACATGAAGTACATTGGTTTTGACCTCCACATCCAAACCCACTATCATGTTTTCCATTAGGATGCTCTAGTCACAGTACCTGCAGAAAATAAAGAACCCTTGCTGCCTGATGGCACAGGCTCAGTTAAGCTCTACAGGAAGAACTCCCAGAACAGAAACTAATTATTAAGCCCATTATTTGCAGTAAATGACAAAACACTAAACAAGAACAGCAGCTTACCATCAGGAAAAGACGAGGGTAAGTACAGTTATCTTTGGCAGCAAACAGATTCACATTGGAGTTCACATTTAAGACATGGTTTTAAACTCAAGGAGACTTTCTGAAACCAAGTAACCTTATTTTCTTCAGGATAAGCTTTAAAGCAAACAGAAGGCAATTCTGAAGTGTGATGGCCTGTGATATACCAGAGCTCAGGCTACAGGAGGGGCACTCCCCCACAGAGATGGATGAAATCAGTGTTTCATTTTCTCTCACTTTTAGAAATCTGAACTGATCCAGTAATATTGACCTTCTATATTTAAAAATGTTTTACAATGTTCACAGCTTACAAATTTTATTCTGTTAGTTTTCTTCCCTTCCTATGTTAAATACTGCTTTACCTGCTTCTTGGTCACCTTCTCATTTCTTCTCCCTCCTTGTGTTCCTGCATTTATCCCCTCTGTACTCAAGCACTTTTTCCACTATCAAGAGCCATTTCCTTAGACTCTTTTCATCCCCATATACACATGCTACTTAGCAGATGATGGGGACAGCACAGGAGGGAAAAATGCATATCTTCAGAAACACTGTGAGTCAAGGGGGCTGGTGAAAAACAAGTTACTTCCACTGATAAAACGCCACAGGAGCCTCTAAGGCTACTGTCCGTCCTAATGAAATGAGTAACACATGAAAAGGAAGGAGGAAGAGGCAGTTTAGACTTCATGCTCTCAAGTAGGGCTGCCTCTTCTAAAACAGCCCTCTGAAATATGCTATTTCAGGTGTAATACAAAGAAAAATATTGTTTCTGTGTGCCTGAAGTAAATCAGAAAGCTTCATGTGTGCTGTGACAGCTCCAGTGGTGCCAGTCTGCACCTTGAGGCATAAGGAATGCAGAGCTTTGAGCACAAACCCAGCTGTGCAGCCCTTCCACACCAATGTGGAGAAAATCCTCTCTGCTAAGTAAAAGGTATATAAATGAAAGAGCAGATAGCAATGAAACATTCAACCAGGAAAGCAGGAGGGACCCCAAGAGCCTTAAACTGACTAGGAATTTTTTGTAAGTTCAATTGAGAGGGCTGGAAGAGTAAATTCAGTTACATTCAAGACAAGCAACCACCAATAAGTCTCAGAAGTGCAGCACTGGAGCTTAACAAAAGTAAGTAGCATTAGACAATAAAAGCAAACACCAGGTTTCATCCATCTAACATCCTAGGTTATTAAATGTTTCTTAAAAGTTGCATCACAAGAAAGATTAGCATAGGCTGCAACTCTGAATACAAGAAGGCTTTAAAGCCCCACTTTCATTCCCTGTTTCGTCACTCCTCTTGGAAACCCCTTCTGTCCCAGGCACTTGCTTTAAGCATGTCCCTGCCTTTCTGTGAACACACAATGGATAGCAAAATATATAGTCTAGAAGGCAAAAAAGGAAGAATTCTAACTTAGGCAGCTGATTTATCCTGTCTGAACCAGAAATCATCAGCATGGCCTCCTCACAGAGTTATGTTTGCTACATCTTAAATTGTCCAGGAGACAAAAAATGAAGGGGGAAAAGACTGAGCACAGCAGGAAAAACCCACACATTCCCAGCACAGCCAAGCCCACAGGCCCTGCATGTCTCCTCCAGCCCTGCTGACCTGCAGCTCTACAGAGCCTGTCTGCCCACATCTCTTGCTCCTGGAGAGGAGAGCAGACCCCGAGAGGAAAGCAGCCTCATGCCACAGGACACAGCCCCATGCCACAGGACTCAGCCCCATGACACAGGACACAGCCCCGTGACGCAGGACACAGCCCCATGCCACAGGACTCAGCCCCATGACACAGGACACAGCCCCGTGACGCAGGACACAGCCCCAGGCCTCACGCAGCCAGCAGCACCCTTAGCACCGCTCCCCTCAGCTGCAGGCCCCCAGCACCTCCCCAGGTGCCTCAAATGGCCCCACACCACCCAAACTTCAGCACTTCAGTGGCTGCATGTTGCCCCACTCTATCTGTTACTTAACAGGAGAGAAAACCTTTTAAATGTAGTATTTGCTTGGGCTTTTAATAGCAGAGGTACAATGAGCCAACAGTCCTGGGAAAAGGCCTCAGTCTGTAAAAGCAGTGGCAACGATACATGCTAGACAGTGGTGAGGTATTACTGGTGTTGAAGGTGGCGGGGAGGGGGAAAAGACAGAATATCACAATGCAGAGGCTAGTAGAAGCTACCACAAGACATACAGCCAGTCACCTCCAAAGAAAAGCCAGTCCTTGAATGGCTGAGGACAAAAGAAGAGTGCCATGCCATGAGGGGAAAGGCCTTTGGGTGGGCAGTCACAGGACTTCAATCTCACTTTCCCAGCTGTTGGGGTCACACCTTTGGGCAAGGAAATGCCTACACAGCTTCTCTCCCTGCCGGTATTGAGAAGGGCTGCTCTGTGCATGGTCTGGCCATGCAAAAATGGTACCAGGTTCCATCTGTCCCACCTCAATGTCAAGGCATATCGTCATTCACTCAGAAGAGCTACACCAGCACTCGTTTCCACCTCTCTCGAGGGATTCTGACTAGATTCAGGACTCAAGTTACTTTCTTCATACCTTGGCAACATCTTAGGTGCAAACCAACTCCCACATTCCTGCAGAAGGCCCAAAGTTTTATCCAGAACCTCAGGGAGGATTCAGCTCCCACCAAAATGTCTGTCCGCTGAGGATGCTCATGGTATGGGACAGATTGGTCAGAGCTGAAGACTGCACAGCTTTTTGCAAACCCTAGTTAAAAAATGGCACTTAGATGGTCTATAAAAAGGCCGTGTCTGATGTCAAGTCATTGAGGTATCAAACCCCAGTGGTACGATTGAGGGCAGTGCTATTCCAGTCATACTACCAGAGGATCCAAATAATGCCAAAGAGAATGAGCCTAACTTTGAGCACTGGGAATGGTGTTCAGTGATTATTGGTTCTGAAAAAGGCACATATACAGGATTTGAATAACTTGGACTTAATTTATGGCTTTACTACATATATTTCATTTATAATAGGCAAATGTCCCTAATGATTTTAAGGGACTTTAAAATCCTTAGCACAGATGCAAATTTAAAGAAAAATGTACTAAACGGTGATGAATCCAGATACAATATGTTTCTAAACAGAGGTTTCATAGTTCAAAGAGCAGTTAAAAGCAGAAATCAGTCCTGTGTCATGTGAGAGGTCAGGATAGATCATAATGCCTTAAAATATATGATGTAAAGCAGATGATAATGCCTAAAGAAGTACCAGTAAAGCTGAATTCCTGAAAACAGATAATTATAGACAAATCAGTATCTATGTGTTTTGCAGAAGATGGATGACTCAGTGGAATACTTAAATTTGTTGTGTGTGCTGATTTGGATTCTCTGATTTCTGTGGTCATTCTCCCAGCATTTGGTAGGGCACCTCACTTGCTCCAGTGTCTTGTACCACACTGACTGCTGTTGCCATGATTTAAAATCAAACTGACAATAAGTCTTCAACCTAGCATTTCAGACTAGCTCTGAAGCATAACATTTGAATTTGAGATTTGCTATTAGTCACATATTCCCATTAGGGTGACAGTTAACGATTCAATTACCAAACCTGCAAGGTCTCTTTCTAGCAATACTGTTCACAGAATCCCACTAGCAGTGATTCACATCCTTCCTAGACCTTCTCAGTTTGTGACTAACACTGAAATACTGAAGTACAGGCTTACAAGCAAAAATTGTCTACTCAATTTGTATACTCTCTAATGCAGGGACACAGTCAAGTCTGAAGTGTGAGACAGCAGACTGTCCTCAGTGCTTCTTCAGACAGGCTTAGATTATCAAAACTGATATTTAGTTTTTGACATATATAGTCAAAACATATACATATAACATAGACATATATAGCCTTAGGAGTATTGAACACAGAAAATCTCCTGTCAGAGATGGGAGCTGGAAAACCCATCCCACATTTTGGAAAAGGTTGATTCCCTGTCAGATCCCCTCTCTAGGTGGATTACCATTGCATCTTATTTTTAATTTATTCAGCATCCTCTAGATGCTGTAAATGAAAGACTAGAAGGTTGTAATTTAAATATTCAGTGTCAGTATGTAACAAAGAGCCAAATTCCTGCTGAGAATAAATATTTTTTAGCAGCAGTAGTTCAGCCTGTGGATTATTTTTTCAGTGTTTATATAAAGGGAGATGCTAACAGATATCATAGTTCAGTGTTTAGCAAGCAACAGAGTGCCAATTGTCACCAGATGAACTATTATAATGAGTGAAGAAAGAAATGCTAAATCTGTCAAGTGGAAAGGGGATGCTTGTGGGCTTTTGCTCTGCAGCAGGATGGTCCAATTTAGCACTACCTGCTCTGAAACTTTCTGTTCATAAAGCCCTTGAGAATTCTTGGCTCGGAAGAAATATCAACATAAAACCAATTAGCAGCAAAATTGTACTTTCCCAACTGGATCCCTTTTGCATCAAACTTAATCTTATTCATAGGATTAATCTCTTATGACTCAAAAATCAGGAATTTGAGAGTAGGATCAAAAACATACAGTATTTTGAGGGAACTAATTCTCTTTGTCTGCAGGGAAACTGGAGGGAAGTGAACAGCTTTTGCATGAGAGGATACTTCTACGTTCTTTCTTCTTGCCTTTTTAAATCCATATGTCAAAAGTTAAATACCAGTTTCAAAAATCTGAGTCCATCTGAAAAACATCAAGGACAGTCTTCTGTCTGACACTTCAGATTTGACTTCAGAAGGTCATAAAGATTGAGCAGACAATTCTGCTCATAAAGTCTGTACTTCCTGCAAATAAAATTCTCCAGAACAGTTCAGTAACAAAAATATAGTGGCTAGAACCACAACCCAGCAGGCACAGTCTTGATGGTGTTACTGGTCCATGATAAACCTGCTTGGAAAGCCGAAGTGTAGAGCATAGAAAAGAGTGATATTTCTGAACACACAGGGTTCAGCTGGCAGCCTGAGTTTCGGTGTGAGTGCTGACCCTCTGCAGCAGTGTGCCAGCCCTATGGACAGTGAAGGAATAACATTGGAAAGAATAGAAAAATTAAATGGACTCCTAAGTTCCTTCTGTTAAGCAAGCAAAGTCATTGCTTGTTAGTCCTAAAGAGGAAAGTCTCCTTTGAAATAACTGAAAGCAAAGGCTTGGGGAAAGGGCACTGGATACCAGCAGTTATTGCACTGCTGATGACAGGGTATGGAGGACAGCAATGAACCTGGATAACTCAGCTGGTGGAGTCACATCTGCCCTTGTCATCACTGGGAATCCAAAGCCCTTGTCTTTTCATGTGACTTGATGTACCTCCTGTGCCTGCATTTAGTTGCCTGCAGCAGCACTCCGTCTTCTGTCTCAAGCTCCCCTACAGCTGTAGAAATTGAACTTCACTGATATTTTCTGCCTAATTTGTATTTTCCCCTGTGTCATGGAAGACACAGAGTGCCATGGAGAAAGCAAAGTTAAATGAGCAATGCTAGGCACAAATTTTTAAACCTGGTGCTTATTTTTAACAAGGCCAAAAAATACTTGCTCCTGATTAAACTCCCTCTGCATTAGCACCCACTTTTTTGGCAGTGGTTTTGGTGAAAGTAGAAACAGAGTCTTAGACCTGCCCTGAAAAGACAGGACATGCAAGCTCAGCTGGCTTGTTTTAGCTATTTACAGAGCAGTTAAAATGGCTTCTTTCTTCTGCACCCTTGGCATAAACAAATCAATAAAAACATAAAAAGATTAGACAGAGTGAAAGACCAAATGACTGACTGACTTACAAGATAGATAGATTCTGTAAAGACACAAAATCATGCAGAACCATTAAGGCCCATACACCAACTGATAGATGCACTCAGTGAACATACACTGTGCAAGAGTGTTCAGCAATTGCGGCAGAGAAATTCTAAAGACAGAGGCTCTCCCAGAAGTCAGGAGGTAAAGAAAAATGGCTCCAATCTATAACAAAAATCACATGCACACACATGCTGTGTTTTTGAGCATGATTTCCTCTTTTATATTCCAGGGCTGCTTGGATATTGCTTTGTATGTTCAGATCAAAGCAGCAGCTGTCAGAGCTCTGCTATTGTTTGGGGTTATTTATAGAAGGGCGGAGAACACTTATTCTCAAGGTACATGAAGGCTCCAAAACAAACAGGCTAAGACCAAGCTGCGTGAATTTGGAAGCCAATTTGCCACATGTTACATATTATACACCCAGATCAGAAGGGCAAGTCCTCATTCTCTCTCTGCTCTGACTTGAGAATGCTTGTTCACTTAAAAAAATTAATATTCTATTCTCAGGACCAGATGACCCTCCCTTCTCATATACTTCTGATGACTCCCTGCAGCGAAAAAATTACTGCTCTCTACTTTTAGACATCTAAAGTTGACCTCGCCAAAACTACAGTATCTTTCTCTATTTTTAGATCTTTCACCTTCACTTGTTATTTAAAACTGGCCTCTTTTCAATCTTTTTCCATCTCCTCACACATAATTTAGTCTCTTCTGATAAAAAGTATTCTCCCTCTGCATTTTCTCTGTGCCTCTTTTACCTAGCTAAGATACCACATCTTTTCAAACTTCATCCAAGAACTTATTTCATTCTTTTATATGGGATGCCCATTACAATTCTTTTCCTAATAATACATGTCTTTCTGCTTCTGACTCAAATTCAAAAGGAATATTGCCTTCTTACTCCAGTAAGAAACAGAATCATATTCCAATTATATGGGTGTCACTAGGTCTTGTATTACATACATCCCTCTCTCTCTCTCTCTTTCTCTCTCTGTCTCTGCAAGTGTATGTGGAATGAAATGCCAGGAGACACAATTAACACCAGAAAAATTCTGATCATATGTATAGAGTTGATAATCACCTGAACACTCCTGTATAACATGAAGATGCCTATGCCTAATTACATAATTAGAAAAAAATGTCAGTAACAATCCACTTCAGTTTCATCTCAGATTCCAAGACAAGAATCTCACCAAAGCTGTGAAGTTTAATGCCAGCAGTGTTTCACTGACCTCCAGCCACTTGTCAAGGTAAACCACAGGAGCCACAACTCTAGACATTTCCATGAGTGCAAACAGAAAGCCATCTGAACAAGCACAGCTTCAGTCGCAGCTGTAGTGACATTTCCCAGTGCACGGGCCAAAGGGAAACCACACTGACATAAAACTCATCAGAACATTTAACAGGGTAAACTGTCATGGCACAGGGTCAGCATCATCCCTTTGCTTTTATTTAAAGAATTAATCATTTTTTAGCACACACAAGTTTAGGTTTAGTATTTCTTCCTACAGCAACTAAGAGACTGCCATGTCTGTAAGGTAGATATCTAATTCTGGTGTATAGTAATGAAAGAAGCAAAACATCATATATGGACTGTATCATAAACCAGGAACCTGTCTGCAGATATTGCAGCCATCCAGGAGAGAGATATGCAATTATGTGCAAGCCAGTGTAATTTCTTAATGTCAACCTCATTATTCTGGCCTAATTATTCTGTCATTTTTATGGAAATTACAACTGAATCTGAAGTACAGTGCATAAATACCAAGCCTATAAACCCATATGTACTAACCACATTTACAGCAGTGCAGTTATTGCTGGTGCAGGAGACTGAGCATTTGTTTCATTGTTGTTTAAGGATCAGGTCCATCATTTCACACCATTTCTGAAGACTAAGGCACTGGTATAAGAAACAGTTATCTCCCTCAATGTGCTTTTCTCAACAAATACAGGCAAACCAAAGCAGAGGAGAGAGACAACCTCTAATAACACTTTCAAATTTCATAGTAAGATTTGATCATGTATGGATAGAACATCACACACACTTATTCTTGTAAATATGTCCATATCTTACTGCTCATTTAAGTTCATTTTCTTTATTGTAGTTTAATCTGGCGCTTTTTTTCTCATTTGTGTAGCATTTTTCATTGAATTGATGGTATCTCTATCTAAATAACTACATCTAAAATTACACATATGCCATGGATGTTGATTTCTTTCAGGAAATTAATTGCCACACATAAAAGGGAAAAATTTGCTTGCTGTGATTCCATCAAAAGGAACCCGCCGGACAATCTGGCCTTTAACATTTTGAACAACATTTCATCTTATTGCCATTTATTACTGTAATGTTGTGGGTAATAAACAGAAATTCACAATTCTTTCATAGGCACTAAATATGTTTGCACAATACCTTTGTGCTTATGATACTAAAGCCATTACAGACATTCACGACTTCAGTTCCTAAAGCCTTCTGGCAAGAAGGTGTCTATTATTAGCTGCACACCACTGGAAAGATGAAATTCAGGTAAATAAATGACTTGCCCAAAGTCTTGATACTGCACAGTTATGTAGAGATTATTATTATTATTATTATTATTATCTGGGGACCATGTGATGATGTTGATTTGAGGAGCCTTGATCAGGCAATGCTCCTGACAATCAGCAAGGAGGTGCAGCTGGTTTCAAATTGCCCACTGGAGGAGGCTGACAGCTTCCAGCTTCAAACCATTCTCTGGAAGAGCTTAGTCTTCTCCACTGACTAACGAGAGACTAGTCAAATTTCATTGGCATTTGTGATTGGATTTTAGATGGCATTTGTGAAGAATCAAATCTTAAGGCCTTAAGAGATCTACTCCCAAATACTATGGGGAAATTTTCAGAACTGGAAGTATGAGAGGTTCTGTATATTTTTTTCCTGTTGTGAGGTAAATGAAGTAAATCCAAGTTCTTGGTACAGGTATGTCTTCATGTTGGAAGACCTGTTGCATAATTCAAACACCGTGATCTGAATAATTTAGGTCTAAGAAGACTGAGGCTCTCAGTCACTTAGCTTTGAATGCAAAACTGTGTGTTTTAATGTGTTACAGATTTACCTCTGGGGGACTGTATCATGTTGAGACTCCATGGGTAAACATAAACATGTTTTCATGTAAGATTTCTGCTTTTGCTGTTTCTAACTGGACCGGAAATGTAACAGAAACATCACTTTCCTGAGGGTTTTGGGAATATAGAAAAACTTAGAGATACCTGTAGAACTGCAGTTCTGATAAACTAAAGGAGGGATGTGTAGTAAATATTCTAACTCACTTGTCTTTTTTTCTTTTTAGAGGAACAGTAACTTATCTGAAAATGGGCAAAGGTATTGCTTTCTTTTGGCATCTCTTTTTGGATCACAGCACCGAAAGAATATTTGATTCTGTTTCATAGTGGGTTAAGTTTTGAGCCTAAAATTAAAAATCCTTTCTGAGGAGTTCTTAAGCATATTTTTATCTTTAGAGTATTATACTGATGCTGATGATTTAAATAATTACAAGGCTGCAATAGTGGTGGAATTACTATCACCATGGAATTAGTGAAGGACAGAATGTGCAGAAGCAGCAGAATTGACATTATGGGGTTTCAACCCTGCCCTAATACAGTACCATTACTCAGGCATTTCTGAGAGGGATGGAGAGCATCATTGCAGCCATTTAACCCTGGTGCTACTCTGGCTTTAAAGCAACATCGTGCCTTCCATGGGCTGCCCTTGGCTTCTACAGTCTTTATATTCAGATATGGCTGCTACAGTACATTACAATCAACTCTGGGCTAACATGCTTTTAAGGATTTTACCTGAACCCAAGCCACTTCAGTGCTTAATCAAAGAAACCCCTTTCTGAATTCATGCCTAGTTAGGAGTGACTGAATATCAGCTATGACAATATAACTGGGTTTAATAAATATTTTCTGTACCTTCTTAGCCTAGCTGCCCCATGTCCACTCTTGGCTGTTCCTATTACGAAGGATTATCCACATTTCCATTTGAATTATTAGAAAATGCTTCAGTTCTTCATAGAATTCTAAGAAATTTCCAATCTCAGAAGGTGTTAAACATTCCTATATGTATTCCAAATGATATATTTTATTAAGGATGTTCTGTACAAACTTGTACATGCACACTTTTCTTACTACATCAAGCCTGATCTTAGTTATCACTAGGTTTCCTGAACCATACTTTTGGAACCAGATGCAAGTGGCAGAAAAAATGTTTCAAATGCAATACAGTATCCACAATATGTGGATGTAAGGCCTAGGAAAGAACACTGAAGTTAGGATGATCTGATTTGCTACACAGAACAGTAGTTTCTGCTATGGCCTGGCAGTCCCTTCAGTCTCCATTTTTGTGTTTGTAGCATTTAAGGCACAAAGCTTCAGCTGCATGGCATCAGCTGTTTTCATCTGAGACAAAAAGGAGTAACTTCAAGGAAGCAGAGCACACAGTTGTTTTCTGTGCTGGTTAGTGCTGGCTTGTGGTACAGTCCACACTTTGCCAGAGTTACTCGCTTCCTCTAGAGCATAACAGATAAAGGAACTCAGTGCTACTGTCAATAACCTGTTTGCATTCAAGTCTCACACAGCTCGGCCAGTGAACATAACCTTCATCTTTGCTGCTTTCTACAAAGCACTCTGAACATACCTTCAACCCTTTCACAGGTAGAAAACAATAACATAGCAAATGCAAAATGATCATATCACTTTGGAGATGTATTTAAGCTGCTCAACACATGAACTGAGAGGAGACTACAAAATCTCCAGCTGCACCACGAGATGGTGCTCAGCCCCCTCGCTAAGAAACACATGGAGTACACCAGAGTCAGGAAAGTTTGCTTGAACTGGGTACTGGCATTCCCAGCATAAGGACACACAGACAGTTGGGCTTACAAATATTTTATCTATGCATTTTTAAATGTCTTTATGCTGCTCCACCTGCTTTGTTGCATTTTAATATGCTTGAAAAAGATCAAAGTGTGACTAGTGAGTGAAATGTTATAAACATTTATTACAACAAGAACTGGCCAATTTTATTGGTGCTGCTTTCAATGGCAATGATGATTTAGGAAGCAAGTTTCCTTTAATCTAAAATCATCCTAAGCAGAAAAAATATCATAATAAATTGGAAGTAACACACTTTCATTCTTTTTAATAAAAAAACCCACAGAACTAAATGAGGCTAGTTTCTGTCCATCACAAAAAAAAAAAAAAAAAAAAAAAGTTATATTATCCACACTTGTGGCATCAATATTTTGGCAATTCTAGGACATCAGATGATGTGATTGAGTGGCAGAATAAGCTACGGTAACAGAATAAGCTACGGTAACAATATAATTTGGGTATACGCAACTAAAGTTACAGTATAATGGTAACTACTAGTGTATGATTTCACCAACTGGGTACTGACCTCTAAAAATCTCTGTAGTCCTCTACAAATATGCTTCTTCTGTCTTGTATTAAAGTTCAGAGTTGCTATGTGATGCTTAATGCCATCTTCCACAGTAGAACTGGCTACATATTAGCATCAATGGATATTTAATTCGTAAGAGCCCTTATAAACTCCTGGTTTCCTTCACTATCCTACTAAGCAAACACTCCTTATTAGCCTACAAAGAAAAAACCCTGTCACATTTCTATAGCTCTTACAAGGGGCCTCTTTGCATTAAAACATTTTTATATTATTTCTGTCTTTAAAAAAGAATTATTGAATTCCAGCAACATTTGCACCAGGCAGTTTTTCCTCTTGCACTGAATGTGCAAACCCACTTAGTTCAAATTAGAAGCTGTACCATTAGAAACTCTCCACATGCCACCTGCAATGTAGGGAATTTGTTCAATATCTGGAACTCCTCACATTTATGCAAATGGACTTGGGTTTTGGGACCATGAAATATCAAACATTATGACATCTTTCCCCAGCTCAGCTAAGAATGGCTCGTGGTTTTGTTTGCTGCAGAACAATTTGGCAAATACTGTCCCTCGTCTTCATTTTTCTTGAAGTAAGAACTAAACTCCATGAATCCAGCAGGAGAACCATGCTAGGTGGAAGACTGCAACTTTGTTTAAGTGCTTTGTATAACAGCTTGGTAAAGTAGCAACAGCTTGAAACCTGAAAGATGCTAATGTGAGTCAAAAGCAATACCAGTTACATTTCTTCTTTTCCCTAGCAGTTCAAAACTGTAGCCTGAATAATTTAAAATAAGATTCCCCTACAGGAAAAGGGGGAACAGAAAACACACTAATCCAGATGATGTCAGCATGCTAACAGTTTATTAATATAAAATTAAACCCTTACCTGAACCTACTCTTGTATTAACAGGTAATCAGCATGAAAAATTCCCTGTTTTGTTTCAAGCTTTCTGGTGATTCTGTACTCCATTTTCATGAGCAAACAAAAACAGTAAGGTAACCTCAGATGATTAAAACTCTACCTGGTGATTTGATTTCCAGTTCATAGTCAGGCCTGGATACTGGGAAATCCACCAAATGGAAAAAGTTATTTTTCCATAATGAAGTGTGCTCACGTGACTGTATAATATAGCAATCACTGAAGTGACACAAATCAAAAAAATATTTAACTGGGAAAATTACTTGAAAACTTCTCTCAGGCTTTCTAACTTTTCCCATTCAGACTGAAAATTCTCACCTTATTGCATTTTCCACTAGTTAGAAAATGATTTATGATGATATAATGAATCTTCACCACTGGCAGACACATCTGTGGCATCTTGGTCAGGTTCCTTGCACCAGCAAGGCTTCACATGCATTGAATTCCCTTTGAACGAAAGAAGCAAGAAGGCAACAACTGTCTTCTTGGCCCTGAAATATCAAGAATCACCTTTTTTGAAAGATGAGACATTAAAAAAGAAGACATTACTGCTGAGAGATTTGCTAAGGGCAAGTTTCCAGAGATGCAACAGCAATTCAAGCTTGTCATATGTATCATACACCAGCGTGCACAAGCTTGATCAAGCAAGACTCTGGGAGAAAAAGGGTCCTTGTTCTCTGTGACTCATTTTGTCCCTGCACTAACAGTAAACATTTCTAAGCTTCTTTCAGAGGCAGACCACAACTCTGCAGCTCCCCTTTCCCCAGCTCACTTCTTAGCCAACCAATATGTAAGCACAGAAGCATCAATGGATATTTTTAAGTGAACTTCTTACTCCTGTGCACAGTTGCAGTTTTTTGCTCCCAGAGAGAAATTTCTGAGAAGCAGTGCCTTTTGCCAGACAAACCAGCCTAGCAGTAGAAAATACAGGCAGTGTCATGGGTCACAGTGGCAGGACAGTACCAGTCACTGATGAAAGATGTGGGGTGTGTGAGGACTGTTACACCTGGAAAAAACCTCCCAGCTGTGGAAAGGCAATTTTTCTGTATTTATGGAAATAGTAGCCAATACTTAAGTCCTAATGCAGACACTATTTGATTTTAAGATAGTCAACAGCCTGAAATATCTAAATCCTGGAAATAAAACATTTCATACTCCTACACAGCTCCCTGATACTACGACTCCCACAGCAAGTTTGCTCAAACTTAGTGCCTTGTGTAGAAAAAGAAAATCAGTGAAATGGAAAAAGAAATTACCAAATACTTGATGGCTTGACACCATAAGCGACATTGTTGCAGTCTACCTTTAGCCCTCTATTTCATTGTATGGCAGCAAAAGCATTGCCTTTTTAAGTTTCTATATCAAAATCTTCACAGTCTTTCAAGGCTATATTCTTTTCCTCAATGTACTGGATCCGGCTGGGAGGCAGTTAATTTTCTTCATAGCAACACACACGGTGCCATGTTTTGGATTTGTGAGCAAAACAGTGTTGATAACACACAGGCAGGCAGAGAGTGAGAGAGCACCTGTGTGCTGCCTAACCACCTACAGGGGTTAAATCAAAACATTGAGGAAAGTGCAAGTGATGACAGCTGATCTGAGAAGAACACAAATCAATTTATACAAGGCAAGTGGCCAAAATAACAAATTGAGGCACTTAAACGTTTTTCTATCAAAGCCTTTTTTTTTTCCCCAGGCATCCTGGCTGAGATCCTGCAAATATTGCAAGAGAAAGGAAAAAAAGGAAACAAGGCATCCTGTTTTCCCCAGCCATGAGAAAGGATGCTTATATTATAAGCTATAATAAAAAACTAATATTTAAATAAATTTAAATATTTAAATAAGTAACATATGTTTAATATAAGAAAGAAATGTTGCTGACCACAATTAGTTCATTCACTGTATCATTAAACAAAACCTAGCACCACAAGACTTCTTCCTGGGTTACTCCAAGCTTCACCAACAGCATCTTTCTCCTCTAAAAAACAAAACAAAAAACCCCCCTACCTCATACTTTTCATATTTCATAGTTTTTGTTATAGCATCCAGAATCCCAATACTTACTTAGCATTTCTAACATTAAATAATGGGTATCTATCTTAGTGACTGACAGGATGATTGATGTGGTTTGTTTTGCTCTCCAAAACATTTCTCTTTTTTAGTTATAATCCCATGGAAGGGGTGAGAGGCTACAGGAATTGAAAATTATATATATATAAATGTACAACACACACAAAGAATCTTTTCAGAAGTCAAGAGTAGTCAAGAAAAGCTACTGGGGTAGGAATGATAGCCAGTAAACCAGAAGAGCTGTTTTCCAAAAGTGGATTATTGATTCCTGACAGTTGACTGCTGAGTTTCCAAGGTTAGTTTTCTTTCTTGTTAGGTCTCACCACAGCAATTTAGGTAAAAGTAATGCAGAACACTTTCTGCCAAGCTCTACTTTCATCATTGCCATCTCCCCATACTGACAACCTGTTTAAGTCCCTCCCTGTGTACCGGAACTGAAGACTCAAATAGAGACTTTCAAAGACTGGGACAGTATTAGCTGGAAGATGAAGGCTAACTGCTGTTAACTAACAGCTGGGTCTGGCTGAATTCTAGTAAACACAGACTTGCATTTCTAGCCTAGATTAAATATCCTGTGATTCAGGGACCTTTTGATATCACAAACTGCAGTTTAGGATTGCTGAAACCAATTATACCACAGCAAAACCTTAATCTTCATGGTAGTCTCTGGATGAGGAGGATTAAAGACACTGTGAAAAGCCTGTGCTCATTAAACCCAATGTTCTGCACCCAGTAATGGCAATCACTAGTACTCCTTTACTTGTCACTCCTTATCCAATGTCCACTGATCCTTACGGCTCAATGATTTGGCCTTAAATTTACAGAACATGTGACACCCAATATAGCAAGCAGTGTTTGTGCTGATTAATTTTTGTGTTTTTCTTTTTAACTATTTAAAGCCTCATTAGAGATGCTCTCTCTGGGTTGTTCTCAAACAAAATTAATAACATATAAAATACTCACTTCCTCCTAGACCCTAAGGCATGAGTTTTCAGTTTTATGCCAATGTTCTTTGAATTCAAAAAAGAGTAAATGTTCTGACAACTAATTGCACAATGTAATCCACAGAAGACATAATGTCTACACATCAGTGAAGCGGAACAGTTTCTCATATGTGCTTTACCTTTTCTCTCTCGCCCAGATGGAAGATGTCCGTGTGGAACCCAGCCCCAAAGGGACTTATCCTCTACACTGCAACTGATAATTGCACGGACTCTGCTGCTATCTTTGTAAAACAAGCTCAGAAGCACTACTTCACTTTGTAGGGATACCAAACAACCTCTGAGTTGAAAGCGTGTCCTGGTTTTGGTTAAGGACAGGGTTAATTTTTTGCAGTAGCCGTGAGGGGGTGGAGCCTGGAGCTGTGTGGGCGTGGCCAGGGCCCTAATATTATTCAATGCCATCTCATGTCATTGCCAGGGCAGGGAAAGTGACTATCTCTCCCTTTTGGGAAAAAAGAGTGTTCCTTTCCAGTCATGGGGAAAGCCTGGTGGGTGGACGATCTGTCTGCCATTGTTTTTCATTGTCCCAGGCTTGGTGGGCATTTTGCGTGTAAATCACCCTTTCTTTGTACATTTTTTGTTATTAGTATTATTGCTGTTCATTTTCTTATCTCATTGCTGTTCCCAATAAATGGTTCTTATCTCAACTGTGATCACCTTTTGTCTCCCTCTGAATGGGAGGGAGGTGAGCAGCTCATGGTTTTCTTTTTAGTGGGAGTAGTAAATTGGAGAATACCATTTCTAAACTAGAACATTAAGTCAAGAGGGTATTTTTCCCACTGGAGACTTGGAATGGGCTTGCATCAAGAAAGTCTGAGACAAAAGACCTCACTTTGTAGTAGCTGCCACAGGGAAGAGGAATTTGTTATGAAATAAAGCTCATCTGCACATCCACAAAGGAGCTCAGAGAGACGACAACAACAGGAGGGGGAGCACAAATAATATCTTCCTGGGTTATATCCAGGGGCATCAGCCCACCAGAGCCCACCATCTGCACAAGCCCAGAGGAGCACGGGGCACAGTGGCAGGTGGGAGCACAAATCATGGGCTCCTGAGCAATAAAAACCTTGTCCAGGTCTCTCCCAGGGCTGTCCCAGCACATTAGTTCCAGTGTCCCAGCATGATACTCATCACTGTATGATAGCTGGACCAGCTCTTGGTATCACCTCTTGGATTAAGGGGACTGCTGCATAGGGTGGGGACATATGTGATGTCGTGGAAAAGCAGTTTGGGTCAGACAGACTTACTAAGGGATGTTTAGGGGAGAAACCAAAGCCACAAAAAGGGAGAAGTTTAGGTGATTTTGGGAAGAGCAAGAATGGGAAAAAAATATAGGGGTAAGGGGATAAAAAGGGCTGGGCATGTAAATAGTTGCTGATCGGTATGTTTATCTTACCAGTGCAGCCTGTCCTGTCTTCTTATTAAATTCCTTTCTGTGTCTTTCCTGGGTGAGGGCCCTTTATTCTCTGTGTATGAGGGTGTATGGGGCTTTGAGTGCTGCAGCTGCAGTTAGAGCATGGGGTAAACAGGCCCAGATGTTCATGCTGCCAGACTGCAATAGTGTGGGTCTGTGAGCAAGTGTGTGATCCCTAGCAATGGTCCTGCCAAAAACACATCTTCAGCTTGCTACAAATGGAACCTGGCAACAAGCAGTAGCAGTAGCCTCGCCTCTCTTGGGCTCTTGGATCCAGCAGGGCAGGTTCTCCTCTAACAGAATTCTTATCTTGCCAACTGACAAAATATCTGGGAGGACTGCTTTTGATCCCCTGACAGAAGGAAAAGTCTTCCAAAGACAGGCTTGCTCCCTTCCTTTCTCCTGCATTGTGGCGCAGCAGCAGCACGAGGCCAGAACAGCATCCCCAGTGTGAGAGTGCTCAAAGGTGAGATCATTCTCAGCTGGGCCGTGCAGGTGCTACAGACAGACACCAGCTTTGCTTTCACCACCACAATATGACATACTAATGACTTGACACTTTTCAGGCTGCATAAGCATTAATTTCTCCCTGATTATGCTTAAATGGAGCTAGGAGATACTACAGTTACAAATATGATGTGTATGTTTATCACACTGCTTCACTCTCAAAATAATGTTTTCTTGTTAGAGTACTATTAAGATTTTATTAAAATGACAGCAATATCACTAGGAATGGATAAGTGCACTTGGTTTTACAATATTTTTATTAGAGTTAGCACAGCTTCCTATTTACTTATGATGATACAGAAAAAAGAAAACTTTAAACCTCTCCCAGAAAGTTACACATCATAGATTCATATTTTATGTTGTTACAGTGGCACTTAATAAAATGAAACATTAACACTGCATTGAATAAGGCACTAAATACAGTAAGCACGGCAACTGAGACAGGAGAAGCAAACTCATATTCTAGCTGTCTTTATTGTCAAAAATTAATTGGATTTCAAACAACATGTTAAATGTGAGACCTCACAGAGACACGGGATCAACTGTGATTAGACTGATTTTTTATCCTCTTCCATTTATGCTTTTAGCAACAGGTAAGAGAAGGAGATCTGGAAGTTCTGAGGCATCAAAAGTGACATGCAAATAGATGATGGATTGTCTGGCATGTTTTAGTGAGAAGAAAAGGCTTTCTTATGAAATAACAAGCAGTAAGACAGAAGTGTTCACTGTCCCAAGGAGCTACTTTGGCAGATCTCTCATAGATGTAGTGTCAAAGTATGTGACTAAATATTGACACACCACACCAAAAGGCTTGTGAGGAGAGAGAACTAAACCAACAGTAGTAGCCTAAAAAGAATACAGAGTGAAAACACCTCCAAAATCTAAATCTGTAGCACACACAGCTCTGTCCTCCACTCTTAATACTAGGTAGAATGCTGAAAACTATCCACATCTAATCTGATATGAAGTGGGGTCACTGGATATGGAAAAATGAAATTAAGGACTAGATACCTTTGAAAAGATGAAGAAAAATCAGAGCACGAGATGTGGAACAAACCATAAAACTATCACAACTTCAGCGTTCTTCAAAGTGAACAATGCATTTCAATAAACAGTTTACGGGAGAGGGACCCTTTTCTTAGGAAATCCTACTTGAAAAAATAAAATATATGTAGGCAAAAATCCAAGAGACTTATATTTAGACTATACCTATTTAGACTATACCTATTTTCCCCATGAATCCAACCAACAAAATTGTGCTATCCATTATGTCTGCATTATGTTGAGGAGCCATTCAATGCACCGTCATACAGTTTATTTGGAGATCCTGGCCCTGCTTTTGGTTGTGCTGATTTCACACTCAGAGGAAAAGAGAGTTACTATACAGCTACATATGCATGAGCAAAAGCACTGTTGGGTCCTTCTAAATGTCCAGAAACAGAAAAGATCGGTTTAGGTATCTTCAAGAGTGAAAGGAAAGGATAGGATGAGTGTTACAGTAAGTACAGAGAGCAAAAAACTGTGAAATGAAACAGTGATGAAACACAGAGAGAAAGTTACATGAAATGATGGAAAACAGTATTTTGCATCAGATATACAATAGCCCAAAGATACATAAGAGAAAAGCCTTCAATATTTTCAATGAAAATTAAGAGCAAGTATAAATGCTTACCTGGGACAATATGCAAGACTCCTCTCAAACAGCATGAGCTGCAGCGCTTGAAGTACTGGGCTCTTAAGCTACATGTTCCACAAAACCCCAAAAGTACAGCTCTGTTTACCTTTAAAACCATGGACTGGGTCCCTTGTATTCAGTTACCAGTGGCAACTGTTAAACCTGAAACTCTTAACTGCTGGGAATCCCATTTGTCAAGTTACTTTAAAACACTTCTGCTCATTTCAACAGACCCTGGCAGACCTGTCTGTATTTGGATAACTCCCTCTGCACATGTAAATGTCAGTGTGCCTGCAGGAATGCTTACAGTGATATTTGGTCTGCTTCTGCCTAACCATATTTTATTCATTCAAGGGTATAGTTTTCACCAATCCCCAGCAGGTTCCCTTCTAGAAAACAGGACAGCTGACCTGAGTTATTGCAACAGGCAGCAAAAAAACCAAGGTTTTGGAGGGACTAAGAGTAGGGATGCTCATTTTCAGCAAATCATCATAAAAAATAAATTTGGAAGATCCAATGTGTTTTAAAGAAAGAAATAAATTGAAATCTTCACAGCAAGACTGTATTTAAAAATGCAACAGGCTCAACTATTAAAAATGCATGGTAGCAAAATGATTCAAGATGTTTTGATGCTTATGGGGAAACTAACAAAAACATTGAATTCAAACTGTCTTCCCACTGTTCTCATTATAGGATTCTCTTTTTCCTCTACTTTTTCTTTTTTTTTTTTTTTTAATGTTTCTTCCAATTAGTGCTAGCTTTTTATTTGCATAAAAACCAGACAATTGCTACTTGCTACTAAAGCTGACTTCCCACCTGAAGACAGTCTTCCATAGCTAAGCCTTTAACAGCCAGCTGTCATCAAAAGTTGAAGATGTTGACAGCAGCAGATTGTTGTCCAGTCCCAGAGGAAATGACATGGATCCTCAGATGACACACATCAGAAAGAACTATGGGGCAAGTGTTTTGACAGAGTTACAGGTGGCTAAGCAGCAAAAGCATATGAACTCTTATGAAGCAAAAGATCCTATTTTTATGTAGATGTCCTCACTGCTGCTATGTAAATTCTGGCAATCTCAGCTACCAGATTCAAGACACTTTTTCCTATTGCACATTCTATCTTGAAATTTAGTGTGAAAACTTCGAAGAGCAAAAGGAATTCAACAAGACCTGTCAAGATTTGAGTCATACACTGACTAATCCCACTTGTAGCAGTTTAATCCCATGCAACTGAGCACTGTGCAGCTGCTTGCTTAGAGCCCTCCTCCCATCAGTGGGATGAAGAGGAAAATCGGAAAAAGGTAAAACACATGGGTTGAGATAAAAATTTAATAATTGAAATCAAGTAAATTATCATGAACAAGCTTCTATGCCAAATCAAGGCTTGCCCCCAGCTACAGGCTCCCAGGGACCATCTCCCAAGTCCAAAAAACTAATTGCTCACACATTCATGTAAAGTAGGGTCTCCATCAGCTGGCATTGGCCCTTCATAAATATTTCCACATAAACTCTAATGCAGAGGATCTGCCAGTTCAGGAATCTGGTTACAACTTCAGATAAGCCTCAAAACACACTTGAGAGCTAAACAGCTCCATTGTTTGAGGAGTGCTTTTTACTTTGAGGCCTACATCAACTTTGATCAGCTCTTGGAATCAGAACAGAAAAGATTTGGCTTACTCAGTCAGTCTAGAAATATTATGATCTTTCACTATTATTTTTCACAGGAATTTTATAATCCTGCTTCTCTACTTCTACATACTGAAAGGAATCTTCGGTGACCCAGAGATTCAGACGAAATTTCTTCTAGAAACCTAAGAGTGGCAAATGCCATATATATACATATATATGAAGTATTTATAATATAATCTAAATGTAGGATCTAATTTTTCTTTATTTTATACCCAAATAAAAATTGATTTCAATAAATGTCATGTTAAGTTGTCCCCATTCTGTAATAAAGCAAGAGTTTGAAGCTTGTTTTGTTTTATTTTTAATACGCATGCCTTTTTGTAGTGGAGAAGTGCATACAGTACCTGTTGTTATTCTTATGTGGTTCTTTAAAAGTTTTCATAAAGACAACAGGTTACCAGTGAAATACAATATCAGCTCATCAGGTTCCTCAGGTGCTCTTCTGCAAAGCTATGAAATAACAGTTCATCTCCTCCCTGGAGAAACCTAATACAAAATTTGCCACATACAATCACTTTAAAATCTTCCCTCCTCCCTCTCCAGCTTCATATCCCACCCAACCCTTCAATTTCAGAAGACTTTTTTTTCAGAAAAGAAAAAAAAGAAAAAGAAAAGAAAAACAGCTTATAAAACAGCAAATAAAATAAAGTTATTTTAATATATATAGAAAGAGAACAAAATGAAACTTGAGGGAAAACTTACTGGCGTTACAGTTTATCCTGATACAGTCTAGATGGGGAAAAATAAATGAAAGATGAAATTGCATCCTTCAAGGTAACAGCTGCAGACATCCAAAAACAATCAGTCCACCCTTCCGGGGACAGACACACGCAAAGAGATGTGGCCATTTTATACTTATATACAGTCTCTACAAGTTCAGGAGTGGGTGTATATGTACAGTATATTCTATATAAATATCTGTTACATATATATATATATATACACACCTATATATATACATATGTATAGAGAAATATACCAATACACATACATATCCACATGTTGACACAGAAAGTTCTTTCCTTTTTATAGGAACCTACAAATCTAAGAGTATCTTCCACTCCAGACCATGAACTGATGTGAATTACAATTAAAAAATTTATAATTAAGGCATAAAAATCTCCCTCAAGACACAAGTCATACTCAAGTGTCATTTTGCTTTTTAAAGACCTTTAGCAATTTCTCTAAGAAGCTTGAAGCTCAAAGTGAACCTTTACACTTGGTTTCTTTTAAATTAATTCATATTGTTATTGCATAAATATACCATCTGTCAACACAGAATACCTGTAAAATCAGCCTGTGAGATTTGTTGGTGCAATATTTAACCCTTTCCAGCTCTCCCAAAGACAGACCCTCTTCTCATTCCCCCAAAGCCAGCCCAGAACACTTTTTAATATGTGCACAAACACATTTGACACTGTCCGCTCAGGTGAGGAAAGGGTTAATATACTGCCCCGTTGTGTCCTATCATAAAATGGCCACTTGCAAACAGCTAACCGCACGAACGCCCAGCCCAGATTTCAGCTAGTTCTGGAGGTTGGGATACTTTTTTTTTGGGCTTGGCAGGGAGAATGGGGATTTCTTTCAAAGGTCCCCAGGCCTGCCAGCTCCTCAGAGCCCAATCTCATCTTGCTGTCTGAACGCCAAGACTGAATGGCGCGTTTGTAACGTTCAGGGAGAAGATGGAATGGGCAGTGAAGTGGCAGATCTGGGAACCTGTACTGGCCCTGCTTCATTCAGAGGTCACAAGCAAGGGAGGGACAAAGAGAGGTACATGGAAAGAAAAATAGAGTTATGCTTGTGGAATCTAAAAAATGCTAACTGAGGAGTCTGCACAAAAAAAGCAAGTTGCAGTAGGAGAGCCTGAACCAGAGGGCTTCTGAACATTGCTTCTCTTTTTTACCACGCTAATGCTCAGCATATCTCAGGATATGATCCATAAGAGGATCTTTCACTTATGAATGCCTACTTTCAGCCTTGTGAACATCCACTGCTGTGGTGTCTAACATGGGCGAGAGTTATCATATCAGTGCTATTACATATCTTGGGCTACACTGACCTTCTCTCAGGAAATCAAGGCCATGAATAATAGCATCATGCTAGTAGACATGTTGTCTGGACAACTAAAGCTTTAATCACCAGGAATGGTTGCATCTATTACAGAGATATGGCCCAGCAAGGGAGATTATATAGAATGGCAGAGAAATATAACGCAGTTTGCTTCTTAACTGGACCAATTTTATGTTTGCTCAGACAGATGTAGGAAAATTATTTCAGCAGCTGACACTAAACACAGTTCTTAAAAAATGAAGGAGGGGAAAGAACAATAGCCTATAAATAATAAATAAAGAGTTGTTATGAGCAGGGACACACCAATTAGGAGTTACATAGCCAGAGAGAGTCTGTTTTCAAGCAGAACTTCTCCTAAGAAAATCTGGGTTTGGTTTTGTGCGATTAGGTTTGTCATGTGTCGTCAACCGCAACAGAAAAGTGGGAGCAAACAGCCCTGGAGCAACTGCTACGATCACCATACAGTGGTGGCTATATCCCTTGTAGGAGTTGGGTGGGGTAAAGGGAGCTCTGAAGTACATGCAGGGGAACTTCCCTCTCTGACCTGATGGAGAGTGACAGCAAGAGAGACATCCAAGTCTCACCGCAAGCAAGTGAGGTCAAGAGACTTGCTACAGCTGGAACATGGGAATTTCTTATGGACTAACGAGCAAGTATGCTGGAAAGGGAAACATGGCTGGTCCTCAGCAACATTCGTCAAAGTAAGAGACTAAAATCACTGTTGTGTTATTGATGTGTGCAGAGTTTTTTTTTTTTTTCATGATACCAAAATAACTATACGTCCTAGGGCTTACCCTCAGGCTGAAACACTACTCCAGATGAAGGGGTAGATGTTTCAAACTGAAAACTAGTGTTGCCCTTATCCTGGCTGCAAGATTCCTATTTCAAAGGATGAGAGTCCAGGCCACTGAGAGGGCTGCCCTGACAGGTACATGGCACTATTACATCTCCAGACTGTGAGCAATAAGTCTGCAATGCCATGCAATTGGTTGCCAGACAGAAATGCCTAGGTGCGCTCCAAAGGAACCAGCTCCCCATCCAGGTTTCTTCCAACTGGGTCAGTAGGGATCCTGCAGGGCAGCCCAGAGAGGGTATCTGCTTGTGCTGCTACACCAGCACCAGCATACCATCCACACTACCATCAAAGAACATGAATAGGTTCATTTTGTTCATTGCCTTAATTTTGAGCCTTGCCCAAAGCAATCCAAAAATTTTCCAACCATTAATACATGAAGTTGTTCTCTCCCTCTTAAATCAGTTTTTAAAAAGGAAGAAAACACTTATGTTCCTCTAAATTAGTACAACAGTACAAATCCAAAGCAGAAGATATGTTTCCTGGTGGTGAGGGTGCAGGTGTAGTCTGGTCTTTGTGCTCAACACGGCAGCATCTGGTTAATTCAGGAATAATTTAAAAAACTCCTTGGGATTCCTCCTGCACAGTACCAGGGCAATAAGACTTCTGGTAATCATCATCTGGGGCACTCAGCACTGTTACCAGTTTTTATTTCTGAGATAGGTTTTGGAGATGAGTATGCCTGAACAGCTGTAAATCCAGTCACCTGCCAGTTCAGCAATTGGATGAGGAATGTTGTGGATAGCAGGAAAGTGAAAATAGAGTCTTTTACTGCATGGGGAGCAGGATTAGCTGGGAAGACCTTTTGCAGTTACTTTCTTTTCATTAATTGTCTAATGTAAACCAGAAGCTCCTTCCTCAGTGCTCAGATGGAAGGTTTTCCAGAGCATATAACCTGGAAATGGGCCAAAGACAGTCTCCTTCCAAAAGGTTAAATAGCTTGACTGCAGTTAGCTAACCCAAGGGATACATTGTTTGAATTGAGGTATCTTTAGCAGCAAACATACATCTGCAATTTAGGCCTGTGTTTCTTACCATTTATATCTTTTTGTCTGAAAATAGTAATATTTATTTGATGCTGCTAAGGCTCCAGGCTGTTTTATCCTTGAATCAAGAAAGAAAGTCACCTTTGCTGTGTGAGAACAAAATGGTTTTTCCTTTGGATGAGCAGCCATATGTGGCTATGGAAGAGTACTTTAAGGCAAGAATAGGACAAAAGAGATAATCAGGGCCCAGCTGTTTCTAAGCTCGCTCTGAGTTATTTCCTACGGGAAAACCAGATAAAGTCCTGTGCACACTTACCCTACTTTATATTCACGCTCTTTGCCTCTCTCCTACTTGCACTGTTTGTATGTAAAAATGACAAAAGAAACTTCATTTTGGATGGGCAAAGGTGGCTCTGACACCCTTCAGGATTTATCTTAGGAAAAAATAGGTGAGAGGGATGATTGCACTTCCTTAAATGAGAGGAGCCAGGAAATATTTATCCTAGTCACCAGTGACCAGGCCAGGAAGAAAAAGAAGTGAAATATTCTTTAATAAAAGTCGGTATAACATTATAACCCTGCCACTTATCAAAGGGAGGAAAAATGTGAAGGTGGATCTCCCTATCAGACAAGCCATTTCTTTCCCTTCCTGCACATCATCTCAGCATCAAAAATTATTCCCAAGCATGTTCCAAGCTATGATTTGTTTAATTTCTCTCTCTCTCTCTCTCTCCTTCCACTCCAGACCCGTTTCTTCCAAATCCTGCTCAACAGAAGTGAGATATCTATCACACTCAGATTTCTATTCTTCACACAACAAAAACTCAAACTACTGAGAGTCATGCTGTCAACATGAAGATTTACAGTGCCTCAGGCAGCCACACTGGAAAGGTCTGAAGCAACTTCCTTGCCCTCTTCCTTAGAGAATTATTCATTGCTGGTCTTCCTTTCGCTCCCACCTTCTAGAGCAAGCCCCCAGCTGCCCATGCCCACCCGTGCCCGCTGTTATCTCTCTCCCTGACTGGCTGGGACACGGAGTGCTGGGGGGTGAGAGGGATATGCCAGCCCCTGCAGGCTGCTCCGTATGCTCTGTTCTCAGGGCTGTTTGCCGTGCGGGCCGCAGGCTTCAGGCCTTTGAAGGGTCGAATACCATCTTTTGATTTACCATGGCTGATGGGGTATGGGAAAGCTTTACAACTGAAACACACNAAAGAAAAGAAAAAAAAAGAGAAAAGAAAGAAAAGAAAAAACAACATAGGAAAGACCTTAATAAAGACACAAATGATAATAAGTAATCGAATGGAAGAGATCAAAGAAGAGAAGAAAGAGACAGCTCTTAGTAACAGTATTAAATGACTTATAAGAAAAGCACAGTTAAATAACTCACCCCTCAAAACAGTCCTTCTTTACACACATCTATCATGGGTTAGGCGCTGTGGGGATACTGACACATAGCTAGTCAGCACCAAGCATATTCAGGGCTTCAGAGGTGGTGCTGACTGTGTCTCACGGGTAAGGAGATTTTGACAAGGTCAGATAAAGATTTGGTTCTCATTTGACATTTGGGCTATGAACTGTCTCCATACAGAGTTAATGTGACTTAGAGTGAACAACTGGAAATGAATGGCTCTGGCAAGGTGATTCGTCCTCAGATTCTGTTCTTCAACAGCAAGGTAGCTTTGTTGTTTTAGTAGAAGGAAAGTCCTGTTTCAAGGACATTATCTGACAGCTTTATAAATCTGAAGAAAGGAGAGGTGAAGCTCAGTGTGCATCCCAACAGTCTAAACTACTGTTGAGTCAGACATGAGAGAATGGTGACAGGTTTCTACTGATCCAGTCTGTAGTCATTTTGGGGAAGATTCAACCTCACAAAAATTTCCAGCTAAAAAGCTGGCAAAATGTGGCATACACATTGCTTCAGTCCCTGCTGCTACACAGAATCAGCCTTCAGTTTACACAGGGGTTTGTTTACAGATTTTGTCCCAGCTTTAGCTGTCAACAACACATCTTTCCCAAACATGCATAGAGCATCTGCCAAATTTCTAGCCACATCTTTTAGGTGCCAGACAGTAAGAGTTGAACAGTCCACCTCTAGGCTAGGTGATGGCATAACAAACCCCAGTGAGTGCTAAAAGTGATCAATGCCAATCAGGCATACAATGTTGACAGGCCCTAAAGGGAAAATATTGTCTGCCAGCATGATAGAATGAAAATTCAAAAGGAAAGAGCAAGCTTTAAAAAATAAGTATATTCGGGGTTATCTAGTTATAGTCTCCTTGTATTCACTTAGGGTCTAAGTCTAGGAAGCCCTGAACACCCAAAATGAGCAATTCCCCTAATTCTCATTCATTTTTAAGAAGATATAACAGAATCAAATAAGTGGTACCTTTCTCAGAAGAAAAAGTGACAATTTTTGATGAAGTTTGGAAATTTTCATGCTGTAGTACTTTTGATTTGGGAATATCAAAGGTGATAAAAGCAGCCCTTACTTAAATACTAGCACATCCCTCACAGGGCGCAAATAATTCTCCTTTCAACAAATAGAGAAACTAAGGCTTGAGAAGTAAAAGAACTGGCTCTAGGCTACAAGAGGATACTGTGGAGTTGGGCAGATACTCAGTTGCCTCATCACTTCCCCAACAGAAGCATGCCACTACCAATCTTTCAGTGATCAATTTTGTTTTCTGAGAAAAAAACAGCTAGCCATAATTTTCAAGAAATGAAACGGGGAAAATATAATCTCATTTTGCTTGATTATTAGCAACAACTGATTAGATCACAAGACAATGCAAACACATATAGATACACAAATGCTCTGGAGTTTTGTGGAAGATTATCTTTGCAGATGTAAGGAGGCTCAACAGCAGTTCTTTTGAGCTGTTCTCCAGAGAAACTTTGAAAATCTATGAAATTTTCCTTCACTCAGAGTTAATATAGGCAGAGATGGCTATCATCAGAGTGCCATTTTTCTTTATTTGAGAAGTTACTGTCATAGCTGAAGTTCATCTATTCCATCTGTCCTATAGGCCAGTCTGGATAGCAGAGCAACTGCTCTTATGCAGCTACAGACTCAATAGTGCTTTATACCTCTTCAGTCAAGCTAAGCAGAGCAAGTATGCAAATATATGGGGGTTTTTTGGTTGGTGTTTTGCTTTTATTTACTAAAAGGCAAGAGTTTGTATAGACTTTTAGATGGACGCTCTTTCATTTTAAGAGCTATGAACTTGTTTGATTCATCTTCTTCTCTTCACTTTCTTATTCAAAAAGTAAATAATAGGGTCTGGCTCACAATTTCAAAGCCAGAAAAAAAGACACCAGATGCAATTTTAAAAAGCAAGCTTGTTCCAGAGGACAACTACTGGACAACATATTCTACAAACAAAGCTGCTACATGGTTTGCTCCTGATGGCCACAGCAGGGCTCTGAAGATGGTGATACTATTAGCTCAAAAAATGTGAAAGCTTGTTCCAGTGGGACTTAGAACTTTGAAGCTCTCACAGACCATACACAAACCTTCATATACAATAACCTACACATTAAGAGGTATAAGATTATGCACTAGCATGTTAGTTTTGCCTCTGTGAGTCAGAACCTCTTTTTACTTATATTCCTGAATTCACATGAAGCCACAAGCTGCATCACTGAAAAGCAAAAGAAAGCTTCAAATCATGTATTTACGTTCTTTAAAAATTTGTCACTCAGTAGAATACCTAAAGACTGTCAAGAAAATGAATTGAGGCTAATCTAATAGCACATTCACTCCCAGTTGTTTTTGTATTGTTGTTATTGTTGGGCTTGTTTCTAATTGTCTTTTTGAATTATTTTCTGGGAAAGTGAAACTCTAAGGAGACAGAACACAGCCCTTTGGGATAGGGGGATGCACTTTTATTATTGTTATTTTCTTTTTAATAAAGACAAAACAAAAAAACCCAGGCTTTTTTATTAAATGTATAAAATATGGCAAGCTGTATCAAATGCTACCAAATTATGCAAAGAGCAGGGGGTTCACAGGACTTCTGCTTGCCACCATATCCATTTTGCTTCCTTTCCATGTTTGCCTTTGACTGTTTTGAGAGATGCTGGGTGAATGGGGGATGTAACTGATCAAAAGATGGACCAAGTAGCATGTTTCACACAGAGCTCACCAGTCCCAAACCAAGAAAGGAAACTTAAAAACTTAAAGACTTAAAAACCAACACTGTCCATAACGAAGAACTAACAGCAAATCTTCATGCAGCAATGCAGAAGAGAATTTCTCTCCGCAAGAGAATATAATTATAAAAGTTTCAGCAGTTATTTTAGAAATCAATCCAATCCAATCAAACCAACAGAAATTAAAATAAATTATTTTTTAAAAAAACACTAATCACAAGCCCAAAGTGATAGTGAAGAGGGCAGCGGAAGGTGTTGATACGATACCTAAATTGACCATCAGTTTGACGCGGCCTCCGTCCAGCTCCAGGCGCAGAGTGTCAGCAGAGTCTCGCGAGGTGGTTGCCATCAGCAGCCCGTACGCGCGCTGCGACATGAAACGGAAGGACACGTCTTCTGCTTCTGTGTGCATAACCATAGGCATGATGATCTTCATGTACATGCTGCCATCATAGCTCAAGATAGAGGCCTCTGCAAGGAATCAGAAAACAATGCCAAGAAATCAGAAGACGTTACACCTCTGAGGAACCCTCACATCTACCACAGAGCACTGTGGCTAGAGAAACCACAGCGTTTGCCACAGAAAGGTATGTAACTGGGGAAAAATGCAACAACCATTTAACTGCATCCAGAAACCCGGCAGGGCAAATATGAGCAGCAAAGAAAGATATGGTGCTCACTGCAACTCCTGAGAGCAGTACCCATGGACACATAATTCCCAAGGTAAAGCATGTTAGGACAGACCCCTTTTGTGATTATGCCCTAGCAAAGCCTTTGTTTTTCACATCTTCAAGAAAATGCAATCTCCTTCACTGCACTGAAGTCCAGCCTTCCCTAGGACTAGCAGTAATGATTAGAGTGACTAGAGTTCTAATTTCTGGTACTCGTGCTGTTGCTTATTTAGAGAGGAATTTCATTTCACTTATATCACTTTAAAGACAAACAACTGTATAAAGTGAATTTCCTAACAGGTCTTTTCTAAATCAGATTTGTTCCTTTTTGTGATTTTATATTTTTTCACTAAAAAATTGGTTACTAAAAACCAGTGTTAGTAGAGCTTTGCTGACACAACCGATACAAATGAAGGAAGGAATAAACCAAACTCCATTGCAAGGGCCATTCAAATGCAGGAAAAGTTGGAAGATAGAGGCACAATGAAAGCCAGGAGGAGAGGGGGAAAAAGTGAAGAAAGAAATTATATTTTTCTGTCATGTCTGAGGACGTCAAAGAAAATTGGAATTTCAGCCAAGGAAAGGAGTTAAACTTAGCATTCTCTATTTGTTCAGGGTCTTGCCTACAGAAAGTGATATTCTCCTCCAAGAGGTAGAATTAAAGTCCTGTGTTAGAACTGCAGCAAGCTCTACAGCATGGCAATCATTGTTTCTTCACTGAATATGCTCAAAAGCATTTTTATCTGCAAAATTTACAAATCTACATAAATATATTAATGAATGAATCAGAGCATTCCTATTCCCCACAGCCAACCCCCACCAAAAGCAGAGCTGTAGAGATTGCTCCATGTAAGGCTTCTACCATAAAACTACATATCAAAATCCCAGTGCTAAAAAAAAAAACTGACTGGTTCAGCTTTCTAGAAACATGAATAGATTGCTCCGTAAAGCTCTCTTACCAGTACCTTATCCAGTTCAGTTCAGCTGAAGTTTTCTCAAATGATTGACTGGGATTCTCTCCAGGCACCACCACCCCACCAGCCCCCAGAAAGTTAACAGTCCATCTAATTTAACCAACTGCAAAACATGTATTTGGAATCTAGATGTTCTCCTTATGTTTCAGTCCTTTGTCCCATTTTTCCCAGACAATAAGAGCAGAACTTCCATCAGAAAACAGCAAGCTTGGCAGAGCCAAACCTTACTTCTCTCAATGTCTAGATGTTAGATGCTACAGTAGGGTAAATGGATGGGAAACTGAGGAAGATCCAAATCTCCATGCCGTAAAGCACCCATGGCTGGCTCCAAAATGGCCAGTAACAGAACTGCAATGCAATAAATATGCAAATGAGGTGATAAATAAAGATATAAATATCAAGCTGATAAAGTGACAGAGGAGACCTGTGTGTAGTTACAAAATATTTGGTGGGGATCACTACAGTTGTGCTGGTGCAGCAGCCCACCACACTAATAGCTGGTATGCAGCACCTCTGCGGTCACAGGACACACAGACGTATTAAGAAGAAAACTTTTCCGTGTTTTTTTCTCAGACATCTTAACCATTAAGATGTCTGAGAACAGCATCCTTACTCACCAGTTTCCTTAGCTGCACTCGCCACACACTGTCATGGTCTGTACACAGCAAGCTCTCTACACACACCACCCACTCAGCCATTACATTACACACATCTCTGGTACCAGCTGCCAGTGCTGTCCTGGCGTCCCTCATCTTCGTTTGGCCAAGAAACAGAGAAGCAAAGAAAGCTTCTTTTTCAAGGTGGAAGAATAGTTTCTTCTTTTCAAAGTGCCATTCTCTTCCCCCTCACGTCTGCACCTCTCACTTGCCACCCACAGCTGCAAGCTGGAACTAAATGTACTGTATATTATACATACACTCAAAGGCAATGCCTATGTACACACAAACCTTCCTTGCTCTCTTTCCTCTCTCTCTCTGCAGATTGTATTAGAAAATGCAGCCAAGCATGAAATGGCTCCTTTGACGCCTTCAGCTCAGATGTGCCTTGCATGAAACAGTTGCTGGCCCTAGCATAGGAATAGCTGTGAGAAAGGGGTTGGAGGATATCGCCACTATGAGTGGGAGTAGCTGACACAAATGTCCCAGCACTGCTGCTCCCTTCTCCACAGTGCCATGCATTAGGTGCTTTGAAAACACAAGTTTTTCTGCAGTGACCAGAACAAACCAAAAGCGTGGTAATAATGAGTCTCTTCCCTTAAGTAAGAATTTGTGTCCTTCAGCTTTACTGATCCCATTCCCAGATAATTACTGTCCTTAGACAAGAAATCCCAACCCTTACTATTATACTTACGTAAGGAGGACCTGAAGAACACTTGGAATTGCTGAAGATGACATAAAAGTCTGGACAGTGTTTCAGCTGACATCCCACAGTATCCTAAATCGGGTATTACTGTCCCTTCTCTGGCCAGTCTGCTACAAACACGATGCAATGAAACCTCGTAACAATTAAGTAGATAAAATTAAATATCTTGAAATAGTTGAAACAGCCTCCACACAACCACAGGAGACAATGTTCTGTTCTTGTGTGTGCCGTATGCACTTGACATATTTCAAAAATAGCAAGATTTTATTCTCACTTTGCAAGTCTTCACAATCTGGAGTATCTGGGAGCCTTTCAGCACATCTCCTTGCAAGCAGACCATTCCCTCCAGCTATGAAAATACCCCGTTCAGAGGTGGGTATTGCCTAGTAGCAGCCATACAAATAAAACCTATTTCCTTTTCCTGACAGGCAGTCCCCAAAGCTCAAGAAAAGCATGTTACAGCTGAGCAATGCGTACAGCAAATCTGCTCAGGGTTGAATGTAACCTGGCAACAAGTACATGACCTCAGCCTCCCAGACACCTGTGCTGGCAACTTCTGCCTGAATACAGGCACCCATTCAATTGTCCTCAGCCATCTGCAGCAATGGGACTGCAATGCTTTGTTCAGCACCACAAATACAGGCAGCAGAACAGTTATCCAAGTTTAAAATACATGCACATTTCTGCCACCCTTCTACTTTTAGGGTAGCCATTATATTGGATGCATAGGAGCAATGTGTGAAATCATGTTTGAGACCCCCACAGATTTGTACAGACAAAAAAATTGAGTGGCATTTATTTGTGATCCCAATGCCAGAAGCTTCATTGCCATTAGTTTGGAGATGGGAAGAGGAAGAAACCAGGTGCTGGTTCAAAACTGCTCTGACAAAATGCCAGAAATCTGTGAAAATCAATATGTTATTAGGAGCAATTAGCTTCCCAGTCTTGTGCTCTCAGACCCTGCCAGTTTTAATTTTACACTTAGCATCCAAAGGAGCAATTCATTGCTGCTTCCCCTCAAGGCTCTGCATAAACCTCCTAGGGAGATGGAACAGGCATATTCTTAGCATACAGATAGAAAATTATTCAAGACCTCTTCACACTTTTTCTCCTGCTTTCTAACCTCCCTCTTGTATTAATCTCCAACCCTTGCCTCTTTTCTTTCTTCTCCCTCTTGGTTTTTCTGTAGTCTCCTGTTCTTCCTTGTGGTCTTTTTCCTCTGCCTCCCCGACTACAATACAGTATCGTTTCTTAATGAAATTTTCAAAAAGGTGACAGTGCAAAAAGAATTAAAAATATCCACACTTCATGAAAGTTGGAGTCCCCAGTGACAGCATTTCAGGGCACATGACATTTTCCCCAGCTACATTTGCGAGACCAAAACTCTTAGACCAAACATTTCCACGTTCTTGCAAATTCAAATATCCCTAAAGTGCCTAAGCTTTGTGTCCGCAAACTAAACACTTTCCTGCAGGCATTGATTGCACAGCTCACCTCCTGCCCTCACATATCCGCTAGCAGACACATGGCCTCAAATAAAAAACAGATTTTCTGAAAACCAAAATTACACTTTAAAACAAAACAAAACAAAACAATCCCACAAAAATAATATCTAAAAAAAAAAAGAAAAAGAAATCCTCACTCCTGTCCAAGTGGATTTCATACAGATGAGTTTCAACAAAAAAAGCCTGACAAGCAATTTGGGAAGTCCGAATGTAACCACTCAGACTGAATCTGACTAGGATCCAGCAGATAATGCTCCTGTTTAGGTGGAAAAGATATGATGGGAACTTTAAGTGCTCACAAGCGGTTAGGACCTTGCACATCATCCAGCAGGATGGGTGCCAGGAGCTGTGGAGCTCCCTGTGCCAGTCCCTTGCTGCCCAGGGCTGTCCCACACACACATAGGCAAGCGAATGGGACAGATGTGCAAATTGGGGCCAGGTGCAACCAAGAAGCCAGGAAACCTGATGGTGATGAGGCAGGTCCATGGTCAGGCCAGGAAGTCAGTCTGCTGGCCAGGGTTAAGAGCGATTGCCAGGCAGGGCCACAGTGGCAGGGTTGGACACGGGCCTGGCTTGGCAGCACCCATGGCCGGGCACGCTGCGGGGACCTGGAGACTGGCCCTGCGGCAGCATCACCGGGGGGGCTGATGGCCATGGGGGCTGCCATGGGCCCTGGGCCACGAGCAGAGGGGGGTTCCCCAGTGGCCAGGCAGGGCCTGTCAGTGCCCTACACATGCTGGTGGTAACATGCTCTGGGACAGTTTTTTGTTGACCCATAAGAAAAGTCCATGTTTACTCAATGTGCTATTACACCTTCTGCAGTAAACTGAATTTTCCCTGGATGTCTCCCATCTCAGTGTCATTAGACTTCACCTTAAACTTAGCCCACTAAACAGGAAAGAGCAATTTGAAGGGATGTAAATGTAATTCACTAGCACTGAGAGGGACAATAACAAAGAACACAAAACCATCTTTAAAAACCTGCCTTAACTGAAACATTACATTAGGAATAAGAATGGGCTTTATTAGTCTAGCAAAATAAATACCCTGCAAACAGTATATATCACTAATAAGGCACTGATAGGGTTTACTGTGCTAGTAAGAACCAAGCTATTCTGCTTTAGACGTTTCAAACTGACAAGATGTCAATAGTATTATTATGAGTTGTTATCCACTGGAAACTCGTGAAGATAAAACAGTAAAAGTTTTGGACACAAGAAACCAGACTGATTTTGCAGGTACTTAATCTCTCTGAAAGACCAAATTATTTTTTCAACATCAATCCAAGTTTTTCCTTCCTTTAAATTAAGATGACAGCTTCCTTCTCCACTCCCAAGTGGGTATACGGCTGCTTTACAAAAGGACCTTCGTATCCTGAAACTCAGTTAATCACTATTCCAGCTCCCTCACTCTATTTTAGACTAAGTAAGCTCCTTTCTACTCAGCTTCTCATAGCTTTTATTTTGTAAAACCTTTTTCTCCTGTTTCTCATCTCTGGCTTCTTTCTGATTTGTATACTACTTTCTTAAATTCAATTTTTCCAATTCGAATAGCATATGTCAGTTAAGACGAAACAAGCACTTAAAGTAATTACATAAGACACCCTTATCAGTTCAACATGCACAAAATAGTTCCAAATGAACAGCAAATGGGAGACATACTACAGCAAGCTCCAAGGCATTCATTACATTTTCAGGGATGCAAGAATACTGGTGGAGCAGTAATAATAATCATCACTTATAAGGCCCCTGCTATAGACAAAAATTGCCAGCAGATATTTACATAGGCCAGATGACATCCAGATGAATATTCTTCACCAAACACATTTTTCCAAAACCTTGCAAAATTTATTTCAGAACATTAATTAAAACATTTAATTTCTGGGCCTGAAAATAGCCCAGAATTGGGAGTTCCTTCATACAAAAGAAAAAAAATTCCTGAAGAAACATGAAGTACAAACCACACCTATTTATTTATCTAAGAAGTCGGAAGAGAATAAATACTCTATTCACCCATTTCCTTTCCATACCAGTGTCTCCCCCGGTTCCAGTATCTTATATCTCTTCTATCCCTTTGTGGTCTTCCCAAACACATAACCAAAGCCTGCAGATAATATTATAGACGAAGTATCCACCAAATATTATTGACTAAGTATCCACAAAAGACATTTAAAAAAAAAAAAAGCCCTAGGTAAAGAAGGCAAACGAAGAGCCCTAAGCAAAACAGTGCAGGTACTATAATGTCCTTCTTCAGACAAAAAAAAAAAAATTATCTTGATTCATAGGGTTTAGACTTTGAAATTACTTTGGTTATAAACAAAAGTAATTCTGATTTTTCTTTTTAGAACATTACTAATTTTCTCTTTTGAATCTAAAATTAACACTTCTTCTACTCAATATTATAAAGTGGGTGTATTATACCAAAATCCTGTAAAGCTGTCCTGAGAATTGTCATCCTGAAGTGGACTAAATCTCAAGGAACTAGTTAAAACTGTGGGGCTTCTATCATTGTAAGGTAAAATCCCACAAGACTTTTGCCTGTCTACAACAAAAGCCTCCATGGAGACCTTCCAAATTTTAAACTGACCCAGGGAAAACATATTACGGACATGAATCCCAAATCTCTCTCCATTAATAAAACTCTCTAACATTTGTGGTCTGGATTCTAGCTTTGCTTAACTTCTGTATTTAATCAACTCTCTAACTCCCCAGGTTAACCTGTGGCTACCATACGAAGTAGTATATACCAGTTTCCATCAGCATCAGGCTTGGTATGCCCTTCCTACACTCCTGTTGTCATGAGCTAATCAAGTGGTGTTGTCAGGTGGGGAGTTACAAAAAAAATAAATTCGTGTACACCACAATGAAAGGCAAATAAACTTCGTTTCTCCTTTCTTTGAGCTGCAATCATAAAGAACTGGCCTAAGGAGGAGCTGTAAGAGCACTGAGTACCACAGTGGAAATATTTGCAGACAGAGGAAACTGTAGCTTGTAAATGTTATTGCTAGCCCTGAGAGGTGACGAGAGAGGTTATATTGCCATACTGAAGCTTGGCAGAGACTCAGGAGAACCAAGAAGGAGCACGTGGGCTTTTCAAATCTACTCCAAATGTCACTCTAACATTTACAGAGCTGTGTACAACTATTTGGGAAGAAATCTCTGGCAAGAAAGCTAAGGGTATAAGAAGAATTGCTTCTCAATGTAAAGGAGTGTAATGGGGAAACCTGCCTCTAAAATGATAGTTTGAGAGTTTGCATTACCATGGGTGGCACTTCTGAAAGTGACACGACTTCTGTTTAGTTCAAAAGTCTTTGAGTCCTCTTCATGGCACTGTCAAGCTACATGAAGCATTTCATCACTACCTTCTGAGTAGTGTTCACCAATAAAGGGAGATTACAACAAAAATGTTTGGTTTATCTCAGCATACAGTGAAAAAAAGAGGTAGCAGACACAATTTGTAGCAAGGAAAAATTGAGAAAATTATAAGGAAAAAATTACACAATGAGGGTTGCCACACACTGCAACAGAACAGCTCTAGAAACTCCAGCCCTGGAAAATTTCAAGGATTACAGGATAATGCCTTTAAAAATTAATTCTGCTCTTCAAGTTGGTCTCACTTGAAGCAGGTGGTTGGGACAACAACCTCCAGAGATCTCTTTCAACCATGATTATTCTATGCCAAGTGCCAGAATGCCCTGATTTCACTGGATATTGTACCTTTTCACAGACATCACCTTATACCTGCAAATTGCTAACTGATTTGAGATGGAAAAGATTTTTGTCTTGTGAGTTATCACATTGAGGGGAATGCCTCTTGGAGCATGTTGTCAAGACTAAAGAAATAGAAGATTCAAAACACTGCTTTCCTACAGCCATTGTATGTCCTTGGGCAAATTCTTTACCCCTGCTGAATCATCTCCAAGCATTTACAGTTTGGAACCAAGCATGTTATGACACTATTGAAGACATCTGATTGTTGTGCTTTTAGACCTTTTTTCCCACCATATGGGAAAGCTACTCAAAAGGCAGGTATCACGGCTTGGATGGGTGTACTCCTTGCTGGGTGAAAAGATGGCTGGATGGCCAAGCCAAGGAGTGGTGGTGAAAGGAATCCAGATGGTGGCCAGTCACAAGTGTTGTTCCCCAGGGCTCAGTATCAGGGCCAGTTCTATTTAATAACTGTATCAATGATCTGGACAAGGAGATCAAGTGCATCCTCAGTAAATTTGACAAAGACGCTAAGTTGGGCAGGAGTTTTGATCTGCTGGAGGGTAGGAATGGATATGGACACACTGGAACAATGGGCTGAGGCCAACGGCATGAGGTTCAACAAGGCAAAGCACAACACCCCCCTGTGGTGCTGCAGGCTTGGGGAAGAGTAGTTCCCAAACTGCTCAGCATAAAGGGACTTGGGGGTGCTGTTTGAGGGGCAGCTGAATATGGGTCAGCATGTACCCAGGTGGCCAATGGCATCTCGGCCTGCATCAAAAACAGTGTGGCCAGCAGGACTAAGGCAGTGATTATCCCTCTGTACCCAACTCTGGTGAGGCCACATCTTGAGTGCTGTGTACAGTTTTGGGCCACTCACTTCAGAAAGGATATTGAGGTGCTGGAGCATATCCAGAGAAGGGCAACGGAGCTGGTGAAGGGTTGAAGCACAAGTCTCATGAGGAGCATCTAGGAGAACTGGTGTTGTTTAGTCTGGAGCAAAGGAGGCTCAAGGAGGACCTCACTGCTCTCTACAACTACCTGAAAGGAGGTTGTGGTGAGCTGGGAGTTGGTTCCTCTGTCATGTCTCAAGAGAAAGGATAAGAGGAAATGGCCTTAAGTTCTACCAGGGGAGGTTGAGATTAGATATTAGAATTTTTTTTTGATGGAAAAGTGGTTAGGCATTGGAATAAGTTGCCCAAGGAAGTGGTAGAGTCACCATCTCCAGAAGTGTTCAAGAGGCATCTGGATGTGGCACCTGGGAATACAGCTTAGGGGTGATTATGGTGCTGCTGGGTTGACAGTTGAACTAAATTATCTTGAAGGTCTCTTTCAACCTTGATGATTCTTTGATTCTGTGATCATCAGTCTATCATGTTTGAAAAGCAAGGCTGTCATGTAAACTACATTCGTAACCTTTTAAAAATCCATAAACAACCTGTCCTCAGTTCTGTTTTTCTAACACTGGACAGAAAAACTAACTACTATTGCCTCTGGCTGTTGGTTTAAGGAAGGTTCACAGCATCAGACAACCCTTAATTTCATTTACTTCCTCTTCCTCATCAGACAGCCCCAAACCCCTAAACTTTGTGAATTCCTGGAAGAGGTGTGTTAATAGAACAGGGAGCAAATGGAAAACATGGGTCTACAAACTGTAGGTCAAACTTGTCCACACCATACTGGTTTTGAAAAAGCAAAAATTCTTAAATCCAATCTGTGATTTAGGGGCAGAAGTGAGACAATGCCATGCTGAAAACAAGTAGGCAGAGGAACTAGGTAACTATTTATAACTCATGTAAGGCAAGCAGCTTCATGGAAACAAGAATGTCACAACACTCGCAAAGGATGGAAAATAGGTCATCTTTGAAGGGAAGCCCAATACAACAGAGCAGGCAGCAATTTGGAGGGTAACAACAGCATACATGCTGTGGAAAAATACAGGATAATATGTAATTTGGAGTTTCAGACTACAACTTCCAAACTTAAAATACAAGATTAGGTAAGCCAAGTTTATAATACTAGGATCTAGAGGAAGGTCCCTTCAGAGCCTTTTCTTCTCCTATCACAGATCTGTTGTCTTCCCTAAAAACATTCACAAAACCCCTAATCTGAGGGTGGTGACCATCTGAGAGCAACACTCAGTCAGTGCAGCACAGACAGTGCCAAAATGATGACACAGATTTCCAGGCATCCCGCAGGCTCTGTCCATTCCTAATGAAGTCATCAGCAGAGATGCAACAGCCAGATCTGTTCACCCAGCTAATTGCAACCACTGTTCAATTATTGGAACCATGATAAAGAGGCAAAGAGAAGCAGAAACTAGTGGCTGGCATGGAATGGCAGTTGGTATTGCCAGGATCATGAAGGCTGGAGCAGGAGGTACATGTTCAAGCCTGTAAATTTCACTAGCAGAAAAAACAAATTTAGTCCTACTTTCAAGTAAGAAACACTGCCTTTAGAAAACATGATTGCACCCCAGACCAAATTCCACTTTATAACTCTGGTACCTGTAGATAAATGGTTTTAAAATAAAAAGGAATTTCAGATAAAAAAGGAAGAAAAAAGAATTTGCATAGATATGTAAGGGGTTTATGTACTAATGATGACCCAAATTACACAGAGTTTCAGTGTTTGGACAATTGCAGGAATATCCACAAGCTGCTCCTCTGTGACTCCAAATATGACCAAATGCAGTTTCAGTCTTACAAATCCACTATCTTTTGGTAAGGACAGAGTTAGAAATTCGTAGTCCATCACACTGGTTATAATTATCACAGTTACTAAACTCCTACAAGCCTATCCCAAATGCAAAGGCTGTAGTGCAGGATTTACAGTGCAGGACTGTGTACTGGTTCTAGTACCTACACTGGCATTCAGTGAATGGGTTTACCAATAACAGCAGCCAGTACAAACCCTCACTTCAAAACTCAAAGATTTGGGTTCATGGAGAAGAGAGTTCCATTAATCTTTTTCTGCTTCTCTGAGCTCCAAGAGCTTCCAGTGATCTTGATAGGAATTGTAAATTATAATAAATCCTGCTTCTTGTTGAAGCTGTGAAGATTTAGTCAACATTGGCAACTTCCCTAAGATTCTTCAGTCAAAAGAACTAGATATGTATAAATTATGACAGCAGCTGTGACCCTAAAACTTTCACATTCACCATTGTGCAGCGCATTTTATTCCCTTTGAAATTCAGGGCAGCACTCAGAAGGCAATCAAGAGAGTCATACTCCAAAAGCACCAGCCTGATGTCATAGTTAAGCAAAGCTGAATTTTCTTCAGCTGCTTCTATCGTAGAGTTACTGAGATAGCTGCTGAGGCCTGAGACTATTCCTATCCAAAACAACACCAACCAAATCTTGAAATCACCAGGTACCTTAGACTGAAAATGCCATTTATGTGTACAAGATTTTCAGATCACCTTCTATGGTGGCTGTGACTTTTACTGAAATGCCTGTACATCTCCTGCTCCTAACTGAAATTGGAAAGCTGTCACGCTGTCACACTGTCACCCATATCAAGACACTTGCATCCACTTACAGGTAAGATGTAAGAATGTACCCACGTCCTGTATTGTTCTCTTTATACTAGACATAATGAAAAACTCCAAGTTAAGAGAGCTTTAACGGTGAATAACTGGCTATTTATCCTGTCTACAGCATTTCTGTCCACTATAATACAGTTCAGAGGGACACTTACTCTCTGGATTGCTAGAAGCAAACTATATGCAATATATTTTGTTACAAGATTTATGATCCATTATATCAAATTGTGTCGGATTAAATGCAGCCTAAGAGGGAAGAGCGTCTCCTCAGACCTGTAAACTGCCCCAAACATAAAATTCAGTGTCTGCTTAGCAGTGAGTGCACCTCCTGCATGACATCACTTTCCATATACCTTCACTCAATGCTAGGCAGCACACCTGCAGAATGGACTGCCCGGGAAGGAGCTCTGCCATGAGTGGGCAGGCAACAAAAAGCTTCACTTCACTGTGCTCTTCTCAGGTTCTCTAGGTTTTTGAACAATCTCTTTATGAGATTGAGAACCTGAAATAATCACAGAGTAATAGCAAGGAATAAGTGGTCCCCTACCCACATCAGGGTTAATCCTTGTACTGTTCAGAAAAGCATTAATGATGGTACAGTTGATATCTGTCAGGGGTGGGGTGATAAATTCAAACATCAACCACTCATTCCTAAAGACCAGAGTTCAGAAATTCCTTAGACAGAGAAAAACAGGAATTTTGTAATCTCAGACTAAGACGGATTTTTCCACACCCAAAAATCACTGTTTAGAATGATCTGCAGGGCTGCCTGTGCTCTGAGGAAGTCTGGGACAAGGGGAGGAATAAAGCTACCCATCACAAGTATGACATGTTCGCTGATCTGGGTGGCAGACAGAAAGTGCAATCTCTAAGAATGGATTCTGAATCCTAATAAAAACCTAGGTGTTTGATAAAAACATCAACAGCTACAGTCTTTATACTCTGTACAGTGGAAAAAACAGTTTGCTTTCACCTAAAATGTCTCCCAGGCCCCTAAGTGCAGAAGAGATGGAACGAAGAGACTAAATTGCAAAACCCATACCCTTTAGCTAAGTGGGATCACAGGTAATGTCAGGGCAGTTAATCACTACCTATTTGCTGAAAATTACATAAAGGATCTTAGATGCACAATTCTTTTACAGCAATTAGCTCTTGTTGATATGAATATGAAACAGGTACCTAGCAAGAGTTACCTCGGTAACAAAAAGAAGGAAATTAATCAGAACAAAGATGGAAGCCAAGGTAAATTGGTGGGGGTGGCCAGTTTGGATATATGTTTGGAGGACTGGAGAATGCCTTCATATGTATTATTTGGCTAGATCTCCAAAGTGTATCAGAGAAAGTGAGACTATTAGAACAGAGTCCAACACAATTTAACAAAGCATGGTAAAAGCAGATGGGAGCGTGGCTATCAGATTAACTTTGTATAAAGGCTGTGGCAAATCCATCATGAGGTTTTCCAGGCTCTGAAAAACCCTGACCAGAACTGGCCCTACCAGCAAATTGTGTTTACTTCAAGGATGAAAATTTTCTCTTCCCTCATTATACAAGGATGAAAAAGTGGTGGGGGAGAGACTCTGACATTTCCTACTCTCTCAAATGGCATTTCTCTATAGTGGTAAAAGCCATTAATCATTACCAATTAAAACTGGGGAAAAAGAAAAAAAAAGTAGTTACATCTGAAGGCATTCTTTCAGTTTTTCCACTACTTGTTCCTAGTCCCTTCTCTTGGGCTGTCTGCAATCTGGACCCCTACTGTTTCTGTGCCCACAGGACAGGGATGATGAGAAAGCCGGGCTGCATCTCTGCAAAGGCAGCCTTCAGCTGCAGGGAGAACAGTCTGGCTGCTGCACAGGCAAGCAGGAGTAGTTAGGAATGGCTGCGCAGATATGCCCCTCACATCTGCCCACAAAGGAATCACACAATCCAGCCCAGGAGATAACAGGCACTCAAAGTTCTACAAGGACAGAGTGGCAGGGGAAGCCAATAGCTGTTACTTGTGGCTGAAGCATGATAGTGGAACCTCCTGTGAAACTGGCATCGAGCTTTAGTGTCCCAGATGGCCTCCAATTTGAAAAATATTTGTGACACCATCCAGAAGCCTTCCCACAAGAGATGTAAAATTGAATTAAAGCCAATATAAGGAAAGAGAAAAACTCATAGTCTGGAAGTTTCTACATTCTAAAGGATCCTGTAGTGTATCAGAAATTATTTAGACAAAAATTATTTTGTAACAACACTAGCTGTTTGAGCCTGACTGTAACAGCTGCTGATTGGAACACCTTCAGCTTAAATCTGAGTACATTGCAAAAAATAATCTAAACCCAACTATCTGTATGTACTTCACCTGTCAGATTTCCCCCTCCTATTGTTCATGGCATCAGAATATGGTCTTTCTTTTTTTCATATCTTTCATATTTTTCTTTCTCCTGTTACTGTGCAAAACGCCAATACAAAGAACAACAAAACCACCAAGCTATCTGCACCAGGAAATAAACAAAGCACATCAGAAAATTCCTTCCTGTAAACTGAAATAAAATGTCATTATATTTTTCAAACCCGTTCTTCTTTCTATTTTCATCCAGCTTTGGAAAAAAAACAAATCAGAATATGCACAGTGCTTCCAAATACACACTACCATAATCTTCAATGACAGTTAAGGCCTGACTTATCCTTACCAGCAATTTTATGAAGTCAGAACAAGATTCTGCACAATATCAAATCAGCAAGGGTTCTATCGAGCCACATTGCACCCTTTCCCCTGGGAAACACACAGTTACACCTACATCGCTTGGCCTTACACAGCACATCACTTCCTTACACTGCATAAACATCCTCCTGTGTTGGCCAGACTAACACCACAAAGGGAGGAATACAGCAGAAAAATATATAACCAAAGGAAGACAGGCAAAGCCCTCACTCTTCCAAACTAAGTCAAGCATTGAGCAACCAGAGTTCAAGATACATTTGGGCAATGCTCTCAGGCACATAGTGTGATTTTTGGGGTTGTCCCTTGCAGGGCTAGGAGTTAGACTCGATGATCCCTGTGGGTGCCTTCCAGCTCAAGATATTGTATGATTCTGTGATCTGTGGTGTTTAAACTGCCATCTAATGGTGAAACTGTAACTTGGAAGTAGGCAGAGCAGACAGCACACACAGAAACAAATGCTGCTTTGAGCTGCAGCTCTTGGATTCGGATTGACAATCACCTTTTTCAGCAACATTTAATTTTATGCTGCTTCCTACAGCACTTGCTGCTGGTGGAGCAAAAGTGTATGTTTTAAGTGACAAAACACATCTTCATCAGGGATGTGAGTACTGTTTCAAACTGCCAGATTTGATTTCCAGTTTTATGCCACAGATAAGAGACTACACAGCAAAGAATATAATAATGCCAAAGTTCAGGCTTGGATTTTTTGAGGACTGGTAATGTCATCTTAATTTCTGATGAAAAAGCTACCAACATTGAACAAGTGCAGAAATGCTGAGTTAAACCATCTAAATCACCCCACTGATACTGGTTTACTGGACATTCCAGCTATTTTAGAACCAAATCACTTTCAGTCATCTATCATTTACCTCATGATCTGGTGGTACAGGTTCCAAATAATTTTCCTTGTGACTCAAGTATGGGCAGAATTTGTAGTCTTGCTATGCACCTAAACCAAAGGAAGCTAGTTCAGACAAGTCAGTATTTGCCTTTCTACTCTGCTTAAACTACAATTAATAATACCTCTTTATCAGGCTTCCACTGATCCTCTAATAATTGTAGAATCATAGAATGGTTTGGGTTGGAAGGGGCCTTAAAGATCATCTAGTTCCAACCCCCTACCATGGGGAGGGAGCGGGTTGCTCAGAGCCCCATCCAACCTGGCCTAATAATGTTGGCCTATTATCTAAAGCAGAAGGACACAAATTAGGACTCTTGAGATCTATTCAACAAGTCATTTTGTGATTTTCCTTTATTTGATCTGAAAATAGGAAAGAATGTAATTTACCTCTCTTCAATAACATGTTTTAGATTCTCACTTAAGCAATCACTACAAAGTAAACCAAATATATTAAAAGGAGGTTTCAAATGGAAAAATAAAACCTAATGAACCCTTGTCTTGAAGGTACTATGTGTCAGGCACAGACACATTTGGAATCCACTTCTGACAGGTTATTGACATCTAATTCCACACTATCACCAAAGACAGCTCAATTTACTCCCCTTTTTAATGTGCAAATAAGGGCCAGTGAAAGCTGTCAGACTCATGTGATGAAAGACAAGTACCTAGGATACATACAGAAGAAATGGTTCCTTCATAAAACTCTCTTTCCAAGTAATTCAAGAGTTTAGAAACTCAGAGCTTAATAAATTAGCCATCATTCCCCATATCACTGGAGAAAAGGGATGTTAAGCTCTTCACCCACAGAAGCAGGCATGTGGCCTCTTGCACAGAGAGAAAAACTTATCTCTATTTTCAATATAAAGTGAAACACAGGCTCTTACACTGGGCTTTATCATGATCCTGAAAGTTCAGTACAACATCTGTATTGAACAGCATGCTCTGCTTTCTCCTAAGTGTTCTTGGAGGGCTGCAAGGTTATGGGAGGAGTCCAGAGGGTGGAAAAGCTGTGTGTATTAAAGAATTAATACACTTCAGTATATATTTCAAGTCTATTTGAAGACAAGCAGAGTGTCAACCTTTTCCCCAGAGGGTTGCTAGTAGGAATTGAACAAATCAAGCAAGCCAGCAGTTGCTGGGTGAGCAGAGCAGGCGATGGGGGTGCAGAGGCCGTGGGCCCCAGGGACGGGTGCACTTGCTCAGACATTTTGGGGGCACAGTGAGGGGCGGACGGCAGTGCTGCCTGAGGCCATTAGATGGCGAAGGAGGCTGCAATTGTCTCCTCGCTTGTGCTACTAGCACTGAGAAGTATTTGTTAAGTGTTTTTTTCAAGGAACAGCGGTGTGGCTCCTCCTGGGGTAGAAGAGAAAGCAGAGACACACAGCAAATCCCAGTAGGTTTTCTGTGCAGTGCCACTGCCACCAGCTCTCACTGCCACTTGCTGGACAAGGTCCCAAGTTTCCACCTGCATCTGCACAAGTTCTGGATCAGCAAGGGCTATTTCAAAAGAAGCTTTTCCTAATTTACACCTGGAAAGGATTAGACACAGCTCTACACCACAACACAAGCACAAAGAACTGTTCTCTAAAATAAGCAGCTAACGTACTCTGACTAAAGAGGAAAAAGAGCAGGTGTCCTAACAGGATGGTTTCCCTGTCCTTGATGGCTGTTATTTGAAGTCCTCCACACGATTTCAAAGCATTAAGATGCACTCGGGAACATCTTTTGAACTGGCCTACTTTCACAGCAGAAACTGAGACAGAAATAGAAGACAGCTCATCCACTGTCACACTGCAAAGCCAGGACAGTGCAGGGACACAACCCACTGTCCACCTCAACTGGTCTGCTGCCCCCCACTTTTTGGATGATCCAAGAGCTACCTGCCACCTTGTTGTACTTTTCATTGGACAGACCCTGAAAAATTCTCAGAGTATCAAACAAGTCAAAACAATGAAGAGGTCAATAATTCCTTTGGAAACTGGAAAATAATACACAAGCCCAAAAATAATCTGAATCTGGAACGGAAAGGGGACTGATCTTGACATCACTTGAAACATAGATGGTAAGACTCTATAGATACACCACCTGTTTCTCTTTCAAATTCTGCAGATAGAGAGAGACTCAAAAGGGGAAGAATTGAGGCACAAGACAGTTTTTTAAGATTTCAATTAGCCTTTTTTTTGGACTAGGATTAATTTACTGCAGAGTTAAGCATCTCTCATAGTTACAGATTCTCTATTTATATCTGCTAACTGTGCAAATTTCCTGGTTCTCTGATTCCAGACCAGCTGCTAGGCACAGCTGTGCTCCAACAAAGGCACCAAAACCAGCAGGATTGCTGTGGGACTGTCATACTTCCCTAATTTCATCTGCATCTGGAAGAGGAAATCACAGTGCTTTTCTCACCCACTCCTGACACAGCTTAACAGAACACCACCAATGTAATTTAAAAAAAAACAAAACCCCCAGTGATAGATTGCCAGTGTGAGAAGCTCCCAACCTTCCACAGCTTTTAAACGTTGCACTAAAACTTCCTGCACAACATACAAGGTCGCCAACACAAAAAATACAGGAATCTAAATGAACAGTCACCTGCAAACCTTTTAGACAGAGCAGAGGACATCCTGTGAGCAATTTGACATGTGGAGAGATCAAGGCATACAATTGCAAGCAATATAGAGTCTGGCAACCAACAAGCTTCTGTTCAGTGGGAAGAGGGGGAAGTAAAAGCAGTGCAACGAGGCAGAGCACCCAAGTGCCTCACAACACACTGCAGGCTGCATGACCACATACAGTGCTATGTGGCATCTCAGGCTGGAAGTGGGCTTTAGAATGCGAATTTCATATTTCTGTGGGCATCAAGCTCAAGGATGCAGCAAGATCAAGCCTGCACCCCACACAGTGGACCAGCACATCCTCCTCCTGGCATGCACTACTGGCTGCCTGAAGCCTGTCCCTGCTTCCCCACCCACTGGCTGTCCTGAACACCATCCTTACTTAATGGCCACTTCACACCCTAAGCACCTTACTTACATGTTTGGATTTTACTCTAAGAGTTGATGGGCCCCTAAGCACTACAAGGGGCAATGCTGGGATTTGTCAGGATTTACTGGTTTATTCTTTAAAATCGAATTGATTTGCCAAAGATCAAACAAAGTCCATGACAGAGCAGGACTAAATGCAAGTGAACTAAATGTTAGACTATGTTTTTATTGTTGTTTTTAGTGTTTCTGCTGATGAACAATATTTGGGATGACAGCTTGTCAGTCAGAAAAGCCTCTGTCCTCCATCTGCCACGAAGATGAACAGTCAGCAGCATGCTTGCTGCTTCTGCTCATGCACTGGCTGGGGAGAATAAGCCTTACACCAGGCTCTCCTTACTAGCAACCTGGAAACTACACTCCTCCACGCTTCTCCTTCTCACATGAGTCTGTGACTACCTCCTCTAATTGAGATTTGAGTTTGGGATCTGAAGTTCTTTGGCAACAGCTTTTCCCTGTAGTGCATTTGACAAAACCTTCCTTAGCGACAGTCTTTTCCCATCTGATACTGTAACACATACCACATCATATTGTTTCTAATTTGCCTAAACATGGAGTTTGTTCCACAATTCTTTGAGATGTAGCAAAGAAGCTGAAGTATCAAAATGTTGTTATTTTTACACTGTTAACTATTCTACCCTTCCTAATTCAGTATGAGTTATTATAACAAGTAATTACAATAAGAATCAAACAAAACTTACTTTGGTAATCAGTGTCTTGCATGCCATATAAATTTATTCATGTACTTGCTAATTAGGAAAACACATCCAGTCATTAACAGGATTTAGAAAGGAAAATAGGTCTTTTGAAGTTGGAAAACATTTCCAGGTTATGATTCTGAGGCATACATTTCACAGATCCATGCAAGCTAGAAGCAGAAGAGCTGGCTCGGTCATGGAGCTCCCTTCCCTTCCTGTCCTCTTAAAAAGCACATTTCATTGAAGTGCAGAGCAGCCTGGCCTTGCTCTGCTGTTTTAGCCATCCTAATTTCCAATGTCTAATAGATGGGATTTCCACCCTCTTCTATGATCCCTGCTACAGCAAAATAAAGCAAAACCAAACCAAGTGAAACACATCATTGTTGTGATGATAAGATATTCACCTTTTCCTTTCTTAATTTAACCCAATATTCCATAGTAAGTGTCCTGTGAACTTCCTTAAACAATTCCCCTTCCTTGGGAAGGCAGTCCTCCCATCAGAGCTGATTCATCATCCTCTCCTCAGGTTATCATTTTACCAAGCAATATGTACTGAACTCGTCTAATCTTTCTCCATAATTCCTCCCTTCAGCCTCCTAATCATATTTCAACTTATTTTGCACATTTCCTTCATATTGTTGGATTTCAGTCTAAGCTGCTCAACAGTGCTTTCTTTACAGCTTTTATACTCGTGTTTCTTGAATATACATTTCTACTCATGTGACTAGGAATACTTCTAACTAGCACAGGTGTAGCCGAGTACCCAATGGCACTTCATTAATACACAATTTAAGTGGTGAGGAGTTGATATTCAGGCTTTATTATCTTGGCAAAGGTCAATGGGTAAAACTATTTAAGGCTCCTTTCTTGTGTGCTCTGTAAATCTCATATCACTATTGAGTTAAATACATCTAGCCAATCGCTGACACACCATACAGAATTTCATCATTTGTTTAGTGCTTTATAAAGGGCAATGAATAATTTTACCTTTTCAATGCTGAAGGAACTAGAATTTTTTTCCCCCTGAGTGGCTCAAGTACTACACCATTTTAGCTATAAAAGGTTGCTTGTGTACCTCAAAAAATACAGCATTGTGTCTCAATAACCACACAAGGATTGCATTAGCACTGCAGCTGCAGAAAAGTAGCACAAGACAGAAAGTCACTGCTATTTTAAAAGAAAATCTCTGACCTTTATGGTTTTTAATACACACTGTGGGTCTACGCAATGTTGTTCCTTTGGGGATGTGAGCTCAAATTATTAACACAAAACGCCAAGAGCCGCCCCCATTCTGTACTGATGAAGAATAAAATACTCTGTGTCAAGCAGCAGTAACACAAAAAATAAGTATCATTCTATAGGTTAGGTTTTCTACCTGTTCTCATGGCAGGATGTCCATTAAGCTTAAGAAAAGCTATGAAACAGAAGGTCAAATATTAGCAAAAAATACACATTTTGCTAGTCTTCAGCTTTTCTTATCCTAGAATCTGAAGTTCTTAGTGATTCATGAATTTTTCCACATTGCAACCCTTTAATGATTTTGGAAAGTCTTAAGCATCTGGCTTTTCGGGGAGCTTTTTTTTGCAGCTGGGGACGATAAATCACAGAAAAATGAATTTGCCTGCAGTTACATAAGCCAGAAATAGAATTCTAAGGCATGTCTACATTGTATACTTTTGTGAAGCACCAAATTAGTGATGTCCCATATATGTCAAGGCTTGTTTTGTGAGAAGCCCTGATCAGACTTCCTCACCGGCCTGGCAGCGATGCTGAATTGACGTGACACAACTCAGCGCTCGTCTGCAGGTACTGCCATGACAGCAGTCAGCAGATGGTTTTGAGAAGCAAACAGGACTACCCACCATGTAGCACAGCGTGCTCTGTGCCCAGCACTCCGTGACACACCTGCTGAACGGCATCTGGAGGGCAGCTTTGCAAAGATTTCTGAGTTACGGCATTCGCCATGCTTTTACCCTGGTCCAGGGAAATCACTGTCTTCTAGCTCTCACTGTCAGATAACATTTTCCTAATCTTTATTTGTTCCTTAAGTTAAGGCTTATACAACTTCAGTTTGCATTATAAGCACATCTACTAACTTCGTCCATGTATTAGTCAGCTGGAGACCCTGGATCCTGATCAGACACCCAGAGAGTGATAGCTGAGTGAGCAGTGCTGGGTAAGAGAGAGGCTGACCTGTGGGGAGCTGTGTGGTAATCAGCTTTTCATCACTGCATGCTGAAAGGCCAAAGTGATGCATGCGTGCTCTTCTGAGTGGGAAAACAGGAGAGGAAGAGAGGATGAAGGAACTCTGGTTCTGATATGAATTATCTCTATCCTATCACAATATGAAAGTATTTATCTCTAGGAACTGCTAACCAAATATCCCAGGACTATTTTACCATGTCTTCAGAGATCTGCAGGTATTATTCTAGAGACATCAGATAGCTTTTTCAAGGTGGAAAGAGTAGTTTAGTGCCCTAACAGTCTAACGACTAAATTAGGTGATATCTTAGATTCAAACACATAAATCCCAGTAAATGAAATCCTCTCAGAGTCACAGTCTGTGGCTAATTACTTTTTTTATCTAGAATCTTACTGTAGGTGCCTTAATAGTTCTATATTACAATTTCCCAAGATATAAAATTATGATGATATCAATCTTCTGCAAATACTCTGCATATGGGAAAAAATGGCACTCCTTTGTAAAGGATTATCAATTTATCCTTATAAACAGTTTAATGTGGATTTATTTAGCATATTCTGATAGCCCAAAGACAGGTAGAGATGTCAACAACTTCCTGGCTTTCTCTCAGCTATGACCTTGTCTGCTCATTTTAAGAATGAAGGGTCCCCCACGAGTTATCTGCATTCAGAGGTACAAAAATTCACCCAAGCCTCCATCTCTGGCTTCTACAGAGAGATGGTAATACTGTGAGATTTGGCAGGCCCCACAACACCATGGCAGAGAACAGCCTAAAGTTTCAGATGGGTTACAGTTCACTGCCAGAAAAGAAAACATCTCATTTCCAAGCACAAACAAGTCTAATGCCAGGACCCCCACTGCTGGTTGTATGTGAGTGTTCTTCCTTCCTGCCCTGAAGCTCCCCTAGGCAGCCTTCACCAGGAAACTGCTCAAGTGTGTAATCCAGAAGCAATGCTGAAGCAGGAAAAATATAATACACAGTTACCTGCAGGGACACAAACAGATGCTGAATTACAGTTCTTGACAACCACAATCTCTTCAGTGCCTAACAGGATACTGCCTTTCAAGGGATCAACATGGGAAAAGAAAGTTAGGGGTGCCACCCAGTTAAATAGGATTTTATTGATCGACACTTTGATGGAGCACATAGATCAAGCATCTCTCCATAATCTGAGTGAAAGGTGTCTAGGAAACCCAACTCACAGCAAAAGGGACATGGCAGCTGCTTCAAAGCTGCTCCTTCTGTAAGATTTACTGACTGATCCTTGGTCGGTGGCACAGACTAGGGTAAGAACTGTAGGCAACACACACATAGACACACAAAGAATGGTAAATGATCGGCATTTTAATTTTTACAGCTTCTAGAAAAATAACAGTGTAAAAGAGAATAGATGGGCTCAGGAAATCGTCACCAGCCAGGAGGAAAAGACAAAAGAAAAAAGAAATCACAGCAGTGTAAATCAGCCGGGGAGAAATGGCTAAATGAGGATGCTGATTGCTAATCTACATCCTGTCACTCTGACTTTATAAGCAGGTGAGCTCAAGAGGTCATGTGTGCAAAAGCAGCCCCATAAAAGCACTGTTTTTCCCAATCTCATCTGTATTCACAGTGGACCAGGTTTTCACTTTATGGCTGCAATGTTCCTGTTTCTTCTGCAGGTCCATTAGCACCGTGCACATTGCACAGTCAATACCAATTCCAGCCCACACTTTTCTGCCTTTTTTATTTGGACACAAGTCTTTCTGCCTGCTGGATTCATTACTCTTCGACATGGCTATTTGTAGTCTCCCTTTATGTTTTGATTATTTTTTAAAGCAGCCCACGTGCCTTTGACTTAAAATACTAAAATTAAAAGATAAAGTGAAAACAAAGTGAGGCATTTAAAAAATGTCATCATAAATCGTTTCTGTTTCTCTTTACTTTAATCCTTTTTGTTTTCCATAATTACTTTACCCCAAAAGCTTGCAGGCTATAAAATGATCCCCCTCCCCCAAAAAGAAGGATACCAGCCTTTTGTTTGACAAAGCTCTATTCAATCCTTTCCTTGTCCCCTTTTCCCACATCCCAAGAAATCTTTCAGGATATCTTTTGCTCTTCTGCACCAGACAGGAAAGTGAAATTTGATCAAACTGGAAGGTGGCAGAAGGAATCTGGCAGGTTCAGGGGAATGGCATACAAGCATTTGAACAAGATATAGAACCATGATGTTGCCTCAGTAAAAGGGAGGGCAAGAGACTGGGACAGGAGTCAATCTGCACCCTGCTGAATTCTGGACTATCCTGGACCACTTCCTTCACCAACATAGTTAAAGGCAGCTCCTTCACACCACAGTGGTGCTTCCAGCATCAGACTGGGATTGGTGAAAAGTGAACTGCCAACTATTACCTGTGCCTTACTTTATCCACACCCTCAGATGGCCAATCCCATGTTTAACATGAAGAAAAGATGGAATTATTAAAAACACAGCTTTGAGAAAAGCACCTTGGATGTAGTTCTATATTATCCTACAGTAACATTTGACAGGGAGAGAAAGGCTAAAATTCAGCACTGGTCAGTTCTCCAAGGGGACAGAACAATTACATGCAAATTCAGAATAAAGGAAATTTGCACAAATTGGGCATGAGAGATGACAAGCTGAAATGGGGTAGCAGTGATTAGTGGGGTTTGCATCAAAAAGCCAGATTGCAACAGAAGGGAATTTCACTGAAGATATGGTAATAAAATGGTGAAAATCTGGATGTTTCTATGACTGAACACTGAACTATTAGGTTTCCACCTCTAGGAACCAGAACCTGTACACTAAGATTAGTGTATGGACTCTAGATATTTTGAAATTTTGTAGTATGTCAGAAACCTTTCCTTTGACTTATATTTTCTCTTTGGTCACAAACATAATCAACAGAGAGATTAAAAAACAAAAAAATAACAGAACTATAAAATATTTTAGATGGTTTCTATATTCTTGCTTCCTTCCCACTATTTAGCAAGCACATGCCTTTTGTCAATCACTTGTTGAGGAGGAGATCTTGTCCTCACGTGGAAGATGATACCTGCATCACAAACTCCATCTTGTTCTGCTTAGTCCAGCCTTGCTCTGCTCCCTGGGCTGGGTGCACTAAGCTGCCTCATGGCTCTCTGTCTTCAGCAGTTTCACACAAAACGGAGAGGAAATCAGAGCTATAGAAGAAGAGTTCCTCCTTTCACCATTCCACTTCATATCTCTACCAAAGACCAGTCAAGTCAGAAAGCCTGACCTATTTTCTAACCTCTAATGCAAACACTCCTCCAAGAGATGACTAAGGTATATAGAAGAGAGGCATTCTATATATTTCTCATTCTAAGGACAAGCCTAGGGCTCCCAGAGCTGTCAATCTAACATGCTTCTCAACTGAGGGCTGAATTGTCATTTTCCATTTTAATCATTTAATGAAAGGTAGTGGATAAAAAATCACTATTTAAAATACCATATTTTTCCTTTCTCAGCAGTTTGAAATGGGGCCTGTGGGTATTGGGGCAGTCAGACTTAACTAATTCCACATCACTCCGTTTGAATCCTAAACTCTGGTGCTTTGATACAATTTCCAGCAGTAATCTCCTTCAACCTTCCCTGTCCTTTTGCTCCCTTTAGCAGTATCACAACATGAAGAATTACAATTCCTCCTTGTTCAGAATTGGAAAAATGCTGTTGATCACAAGAACACAAGATTAGTGTGGTAGGTAACCCAAAGGGTCCAGGCTGACCACAAGAGGACCTTGCCCTAACAGGCAGTACTTCAGAAGTCACAAGCTGCAGGACATAAAAAATGGAAGCCTCATGAGACCAACAGCCCTCATTATGAAGCTGCTTTTCTTGTACCTCCTCCCTGCTGCTGTGTCCCTTCAGTGGGAAGACTTTTGCCTTAATGTGATGGATATCTCCCAAGTTTTATGTTTTATCTATTCACCTACTCACCACCTATAATCATCACAAAACAGGGTCACTCTGAAACTCATATTAAGATTTGATTTATCAGGATACAATTTCCCTCTTCTGCACCTTATCTCCCAATTTTAACCTCCTTGTTCTCAATTACCCAGAAAAAAAAACAAAACAAAAAAACCCAAAACAAAACCAAAAAAAAAAAAAAAAAAAGAGGATGCTAGTAAGAAATCAAATAAAAATGATGAATATTATCTTTCCTTTACACATTCTCAGATGCTTTAGCAGCGAGAATCTGAAGGGCTTCCCTCTGGAGAGCCATACCTTGGAGTCTGGTACCTAGTGGCAGTGGATTCACCAGGACCACCCTGTGGACTGCTCTGTGTGATAACTGCATATGAGACAAGACAGACAAACCAAGCAGGTTGGGGTGAGCCAATATACACCACCAAATAGGATCTGCCCATGGTTGTGGGGATGGGCTGTGCTTTTGCATATCCTTCCCGTATCACATAATAGCCTCATCCAATCAATCAAAGTGTCCAAGGGACGACTGCCTATCTCCACATGCAGAAAGAGTCAATTAAGGGAGCATCATGAATGCCAAGTCTCTCCTCTCTCCCTGAGATGAATAGAGAAAAAGAAATCAGACAGAAAATGCTCTGTGCCAGTGCCTGCCTTTCAGCTTGATTGCTTTGGCTGGGCAAAGCAGGGAGATAGAGAAAGCTAATTTCACAGATAACATCTCCAAGGTCTATATAGTAATTTTAAATATTGGAAATAATTTTTCATGACAAATGAATCTACTTCATCCTGGCTTCTTCCATCAAGATATTCCCTTTAATTGTAGGGGCAATTGGCAGTCTCAGCAGAAACACAAACTGGTCTGATTGGAGCGTATGGAAAGGAAATGGGGTATGAAGCCACAGGTACTGAGATCAGCCACCGAGCTATGAGAGACTCAAAGATACCACATAGTCTGAAGCAATTCTTGAACCCAGTGTCGTCAGTTCCCGCTCTCCTGGAAATGGCTGAACACTGCCTGCCATGGGAAGGGGTGAATGAATTCCTTGTTTTGCTTTGCTTGTATGCGTGGCTTTTGCTTTTCCTATTAAACTGTCTTTATCTCAAGCCACGACTTATCTCATTTTTAGCCTTCTGATTGTCTCCCTGATGCCACTGGTGGAGGAGAGAGCGAGTGGCTGCTTGGGGCTTGGTTGCTGGCTGGGGTTAAACCACGACACTGGGATATTCAGGCAAAACTGACCTGCTATGACAAGCTGTCCTTCAATCTGAGAGTTATCTGAACAACATTTTGTGCCTTGACTTACAGATAGGGTGTATTTTGTGGCTTACATTAAGGAGAAACCATTGTTCTGAACTGCCATTTATAAACCAGGAGATAAACAAAAACCATCACTATCATATTGGTCTTGTAGAAGAGGCCTATACTAATAAAAGTATCAGGTCCTAAAAGCATAAATTTGTTGTTGTTCTGGTGTTCTTTACAGGAGTTGACAGCACACAAAATCATACAGTTTTGAGAAATCATATCTCTTGAACTGGGAGGACTTTAAGAAAGCTACACTCAGCAATAAACAACCAGAAATACAGAAGTTTAGAGAAAAACAGCAGAAATTATTATCTTCTTCTGTGCCATCAACTCACATATTCAGATGAGATAAGAGCACTTGGAGTACTTACAAATTCACATGCAGCACGGAAGTTACGAGTGGCCTTAAATATCAAAAGCATATGATGATGGAATCAGGATGAAGAAACAGGAGGAACACATGGATCAAAAAAATGATACCCATAACATTATATGATATAAGAGAGACAATCAGTTGGTTTTTATACAGTCTCAGATTTTCCAGCTGCTCGGCAGATGCTGTTGAAGAATGTCACATCAATAAGACTCTTCGAAGTTAAAGTTCAACAGCATAAAAACCATGAAATGGTCTTTTCCCAGGCAGATGTAATCACCCTGACTGCAGAATTAACTGCACACTCTTCTGTACCGAGAATATCATAAAGGCATTGGAGTGCAACAAATGCAGCTATTTGTCCTGGAAAGCACAAATATTCAGAGTGGCTTTTGACTGAATATATATATATATCTGTGGAAAAAGTTATAATAAGTGGTAAGGATCACAATATAAATCCACAAGAATAAGAGACTTTTAAATTGTTCCTTAATATTGTTTCTCTTCCCTTACAAGCCCACCTTGGCTGCACTGTCCTTACTGGAGGTAGCACAACATCAAATGAGCATCTTGGGAATTGTTTGAATGTTAGAACAGAAGTTACCCCATAGAAGGTAAGGAAATAATTATAAGATGAAGGATACATAAAAAGCCTAATAAGTATAATAATCCAGCACTTACGCAACAAACAGCAGCCTTCTGTTCTGACAGTCAGTCTTTAAGGAGAGATACAAGGGAGCTAATCACATAAAGCCCAGGCTTGTGTTTCTTGAGCAGAAACAGAGAGGAACAGCATCTTCCACAGGAGTAGCTGCCTGGACCAGCCATAAAGGGATCAGCTACAAGTGTTACAAATGGATTGATGGCAAGTGAGAAAATTAACTTCTCACAAAAATGCCCTTACCAAAGTTAACATTTTTCAGATCCTGTTTGATGGAGATTTTACCATAAAATTATTGAGAAACAAACTGAAATGTGTGTGAAGGGTTTGTATGAAATTTTTTGCTAAATTCAGATGGAATATTTTTTTCTGCAGTTTGGAGACACTTTGGGAAGTTGTACAATAGGGACCTATCTGGTACGTCAGTGAATAGATGAGGTCTAGAACAGATCTATTTTCTGACATCTTACTTTGAATCATGAAATGATAAGAATTATTCTGATGTTTTGAGTTTCTTAAGTCTTTTTTCAAGACCTAGCAAGGATTAAAAGAATTCAAAACATTGCAGCAAAGACTTTTCTCCTAATGTGTCCATCACTCCTGGGAACCATCAGTCCTATAAGAAAATCTCTTCTCAACGGTTATCTAGCATTTCACTGCATACTGAGAAGGTCTGGACAGGCCAAAAACCATCAACACTTTTGAGTTCCTTTAAACAAACCTTCAAAGATGTGGTTATCATCAAACATCTTCACCAAAATTAAAAAGAAATCTACACTGCTACCTGTGCTTGAGACAGCAAAGTATGCAGCACTTATCCTGTGTAGTAAAAGGTTTTGTAGCATTTCTTATTACCAGTTACTTTACAATAACTCCCTTTATTGCATGCATAATGGGAAGAGGTGTATTGTCATTAAACTGTTCTTAGTGAACACTGCTGCAAAGGTACTTGGCAGATAATAGAGTGTGTAGCCCTGTGCTCAGCATCCGCATTGTTAACAGCAGGTGTGTTACTGCTCACAGTTTACACAAAATACAGAAAAAGCCTGGTTTGCTCAGGGTGTTAGCTGTCCATCTGTGAGCAAACCCAAACAGGAATGAGCACTGGTTCCAGCCCTTGGGAGAAGAACCAGAATGGGATATTTCTGTCTTTCTGCATTAAACACTGGATGCAGCTCAGCAAAGAAAATGGCTGGAACAAGCCTTTTTTTTCCCCCTTAACCTAGAAAGGACTCAGGCTGTATCCAGTTCTGAGCAATTAACTTTTGAGGTTTAAAATCTAAATCTCAATCTATTTTATTTCAGTCTTAAATAATTAGTAGTCTCACACCAACCTGCTTTTTCCAATACTATATACCTCTTTAAAAAAATCCAAGCAAACTGCAGTCAAATCATTTAAGTAGGAGCAAATATTAAAAAATGAGTGATCAACAACACTTAATTCTCATTGGCCTAAAATTATCTGATTTTCAGTTTTCTTTTGCTTTGTGTCCTTCCTAGGCTCTTGTCCTCTGCAGTTGCTCCCACAGTGTTTCAGTAGAAGGAAGGGGTGCAGAGAGTTTTCAAGATCCACCAAACAGATCTCATGCTTCTTTTTGAGCCCAAGGCATTTTCCCTGCAGCTACAGAAAGTAGCTAATTTGAATACAATACACATTCCCCTCCCCCTGCTTAATTAAGGCCAGGGCTTTGGGGTCCTTTTCAGAAATGTCCAGGCTTCTGATAAGGTACTTTGTAATCACAGCACAGTAGTACACCATCCTCCACGAGCCAGATACCAGCTCCTACCTCTGCCATCTTAGGTGCAATTAACAGGGGGTTGCAATGACCTGATGCAACCAATGTCAAATAATAACAAATTACAAGGCAAAGGGTAAAGAAGACATTAAGTACTTAACTCCACCAAAGATCCTTCACAACTGGTACACTAACCCACACTTCCACGCTCCTGCATGTCTGCAACTGTCCTCCAGCCCTTGCTGACAAGAATTGAAACTCACCCTAATTTCTCCTAGGTTCATTTTGGAAAGGCAGCTCACATGCAACAGGAGGAAGCATGGTACCCATCACATTGAAGGGATCTTTTTGTCAATTATCTCAAAGCTTGCCCTACATCTGATGATCAGAAAGCATTTGGGAAGCCTTCCCATGGGATTTCAGATATTTTAGGTCCTTTATTTCAAACCAACCAGCAGAAGAGCAGACTTGTTGAAACAAGGCACTTCAGAAGAGAGAGGCTGCACTGCAGACACTGTTCTCTGGTACTCAACTCTTTCTAAAACCCTAGGATGCAAGAATGATTCAATACTGCCAACAGTGCAAGCACCAAGGGTTTGGATTTTTTTTTCCCTAATGCCCAGCACACCACAACCCAAAACTAGTAAACTCAGTACAAAGTCTCAGTATGCACTTGCAATTATGACTTTCATCATAAATCCACTTCACTGTGCCTGTGATTCAATAAGAGCTATCCAAAACTAAATTCAGTTTAGCAGTCTTTCTGGCATGATTAAATCTTTCTCTTCACCATATTTAGCAGCAGTGCAAGACAGCTCAGGGAGCAGGGGGAAGTGAGATCACTACCACATTGCAAGGCAGTCAGAGCATCACTTGCAGGAGGAATTGTATCCTGTCTATTAGCTTCTTCTCTATTTCTTTCCTTTCATTACTGTATTTGCAACGAAGTCACACTGAGTTAGACTGCTTAGTAGAGAACCATTATGGAAAGATGACAGAGGATGAGAAGCAAGGATTTAAGAAAATAAATAACAGTGTGTTACATGGTCATCACAATCTCCGGTGGAAGGTGTGAAATGGGGACCATATCAAGCTAATTGCCAACACTTGGTTGTGCCTTTGCTTAGCCTCACAGCCTGGCACTGAGCACTTATGGCCCGCAAAAGCACAATCTGGTCTTTTCCATGTCTCACCCCAACTCTTCTGTGAAATTTCAATGACCTAAGGAGAAACTACATTATTATTAGAAACTATGACACTTTCAGAGTGCTAACACCTTTGTCTGCTTACATCACTGCCAATACTGAAATAATGATTAGATACTGGAATTGTAAGAATTAATTTGAGGCCTTGGCAGCAGTTCTCTGTTCTGTGCCCTGTCAAACTCCAGTTACAGCAAGGTTTCTCTATCTGCACAAAAGTACTGTCTGTGCAGAACACTGTAACCAAAGTCTGCATTGCGTCCAGTGTAAATGGCTGAATATACAGAGGTGTTACTTCACTGACAAGACAAACTCCCACAGGCTTTAGATAGAAGTGACATACTGAATACTGTGTATTTGTATTGTTTCATCATGAATGAAAGGAACCCAGACTTCTTTTCTAACTGACACAATTAATTTCCTTTTTAGTCCCTTTTAAATGTATTATGTCCTTCATAAGGAAAAGTATAAAATTTATGATAAACACAGCATTATAAATGTAGAAATCATATACCTGAAGGGTGGGAGATAGACTTTATCATCAACAACAAATTAATCATCTGCTTCTCTTCCTAGAGTTGTATGTATGCCCTTCCTATTTTTAGTACTTTAACTAATGTTAAGTATATGCTTTGCTTTGTGATAAACAGTGATTTTCCTGATAGCCACCAAGTCACAGGAGATTCTTTATTCTAGGCTCCCCTGCCCCTTAACCCTTTATCATACATATTGGAGTATGCAGGAGTTACACTCCTCTTTTAGCAGGACAGAAGTGTAAGAACAGAATAAAGTGAGAGGTAGCAGACTGGAGAAGTGGGTGAGTAGCTGTCCCATGTGAGAAGTTCTAGCCTGCTCCTTCTTTCCTCCCCTTAAGCACCAGCCTGGCTGCCCCCAGTCCTGTGGCAGCTCATCAGTCACTACGCAGCAGTGCCACTGTGGCATGGCAGCATCTCTCACTTCCATTCCCTTCCCAGTCTCCATCTCAACCTCTTTCCATCACTGTTAGGATCACAGACCAGATGCAATCAGGACTTGCAATAATCACTGGGTGTCAGACCAGGAGAATGAAAAGTATCATTGGTAGCCTGCAATACTTTTGTTCACGGAGGCAAAATCAGTGGGCACTAACGCAGTTGTCTGACACTAAGTATTTGTATCAGAGCAGTAGGAGGCTGCTCTGTAACACCACATAAATGCTCTGGAGTCAAATGCACTTCAATTTTTACAACTTTTTTCATGTATCCAGTCTCAAATATTCATTCCCTGTGAGCTGCTTCTCACATTACCAAGGAATGTCAGGCATTATAGCCACGTTTTGCCTGACACTGGGACTAAACCAGCTGTGTCTGTGGTTTCTAGTTACAGACAAAATTAGTTTCTCAGGATTAGGACCTTTGCATACATCTCTTATGCTGTCCTGAACTGTTTCATCACAGTTTTGTTAACCTTAAATACACTCTGATTCTAAAATATATTTATTATGACCTCAAGTTCCCATGCTAGACATTAATTCATTAATATATCTTCCTAATTCAGATTGATGCCCATCAGAGCACAGCCAACTTATGGATCTCAGGCCAGACTTGATATTCATTTCCCCCAAATTAAAATGCTTACATGCCTTTAACCTACTGACTTCTTTCCATTGACAATAAAAGTAGTAAAAGCTAGCACCATAGATATATAAAGGTACATGACATGAACCCTGTTCTTTATGTCAGTGTTAGCTTTGGATTCTCTTCTGAGAGCCAGGTCTAGGAGATGGACATGAGACAGACTCCACAAAGCCCTGAATCACAGAGCTGGTCACTCCTAATACTAAATAAAGACCAAGGGCAAACATACATGCAAGTCTGTGGGGGAGCAATGCATTTATGGTAGTGCTTCCTTTTATCATGTTTGTCTAAAACCTAATCACACAACAACTGGCCAAAAGAATTCCTAAGGCTATGGCTGAGAAAACCTCTATCTGATGTTTTCCAGAATTTTCAAATCCTGTGTAGTCAAAAGAGAGAACTGCTGAGCTGACACTGGCATAGCTGATGCCCATGAATGTCACATTTTCACCCATGTTCCCCCAGCACGGATGGCAGTGTTGATGCTTCAGCTGTTTTAAGGCCCACTGGCAATTAACTACTATTGCTGCTTAGGGCAGCATGCAATGAATTACTGGCTGTGAGCAGCTTTATGAACAATCAGAGATCTCGTGCTGTGAAATCTGAAAATCCCATCCATATAGGGAGAATTTTGGTCATTAACAAAAACTTTATGCAAAGAAGAAAATCCTCTGCAGAGTGAATGAATTACAAATCCCAATTCTGCCTAATATTTTATGCATTGTACCTAAATTTCATGTTCTTCCTCATAAGTGGCATGCTACTGTGATCAATACTAAAAAATACATAAGGGGGACACTAAGTGGGAAAGGAGCTGCTCAAATATCTATAGGAGAAGCTCAAAAATATCTGAATTTCCAATTCTAAGACACATGCTACAACCATGGCACCAAGTGAGGTGATATAAAGAAGGGATTGAAAGCCCTAAGACTCTGCTAATGGTTTACAGTTAATTCTTGAGCATACTGTGAATGCAGTTTAGCCCAAATGCAATTCTAATGGCCAAATATTAACAGAAAGACTGGTTTAAATATAAGAAAACACCCTTTAGGGAGGTGGGGGGTTTTGTAACTGATCTTAGCCCCATCCTTTTCTGTAAAACCACTCACCTACCTCATTCTGATGGTGGCACCAGCACAATAAGAATAACAACAATTAATAGGAACCACCCATGTAGAAATAGATATTAGAAATATCTATTATCTATTTAGAAATATATAGTTCAAATATCTTCCATTAGTAAATTGCTTTCCATGTGATCTATAACACATAGAAAATTTGCCTGCTTACACCAGCATCACTTGGGCTTCGTATCTCCAATCATATGTCTTTAAATCACAGTTCTGGATGAGTACAATTAAGATGCAGAGAATCTCCCACCAATCTCCTACAGATTTGCCTTTTCAGAGGTGACTTGGAGACATGCTGCTTTTAACACTATCCCATTAGCTGGCTTTACTCATAAACAGCCATCAAGGAAATTCTACTATCCAAAAAAAATAGGAAGCCTAGATAGAACTGGGATTCATTGTCTGTCCCATGCAAGAAAAATCTCCATAACTAAAGCTCACACTTGGCACAGTTTCCAGTAATTTGTTTGAGACTTCTCACATGCAGCTGCATTTTATGCCTCAGGAGACAAACCATACTTAGCCAAAGAAACTCTGGAACCTGAAGACAAGATCTTCAGAAGGCTTAGGGAGTGAACTGGCCAAGTAAGGTCATGAAATGAGGGTGGAAAAGACTGGAAGGAAACAATCAGAGAAGAAAATTCTCCGAGTGTGAGGACTGGAACTTAGCATTGGGAAGGCCAACAAGGGCAGGCAAGAGTCTTGTGTGAACAGTGGATTTTGCTCTCATTCTCATGCCCAGCTGCGGCTGTGTGCAGCTGAGGGCAGGAAGCACAGCTTACCTCGCTCACACGTTCTGCCCCAGTAGCCGGTGCCGGTGCAGTCACAAACGAAGCGGTTCCAGCCGTCCTTGCAGACGGCGTTGTTCTTGCAGGGGTAGCTGTCGCACTGCTTGGTGCTGAGGCGGGAGCAGGAGGACTTGACCCCGGCGGCGTTCTGCGCCTCCGCCAGCTGCCGGATGTTCTTGCTGCGCCCGTCGATGAACAGGTCTCGGATACAGCCGACGTAGCCGTAGTTCAGCATCGCTGTCCAGAGCTCCGTGGGAAGGATGAGTCCTGCCCGGTTCTCTGGCAGCCCACCCAGGTACATGTCGCCCTCCAGATCCAGGATCTCGCTCTCCCCACTCGCAGTGAATGGGGTGCGTCGGCTGTTCACTGATATCGTACCTAAATGAGGAAGATAAGGAGACATCGGCACTTTCAACTACAGACTCAGTTTAGTTCATTTTTTTCCAATAACTGAGTGAGGTTTAAGGTTCAGCACAGGAGAGTGAAGGTTCTTCCCTACCCAAATGGAATTCTAACAGTGTGTCTCACACAGCTCCCTCTCCTCCTGAACCACAGGTCCTAAGCACTTCCATGCAGTGACTGATCATCATGTGTCTGTATCCCAAATTGCATTATAAAGTCAGAAGCATTAACAATTCAATGGCTAAATGATAACACGTAAAATCTGGGCACTATTCAATGGTATTCATCCAGCAAAGCAAAAACTTATTAAGAACACACAGGAGTTTGATGGCATAAGGATTAGAGAGAAAAAAGATAAGCAAAAGCATTTTAATTCTCAGTATATAGTTCTCTCAGAAAATACTTCATCACTACCTCCAAACCTGGACCTGGATGAGGGACCAACATAGACATATTTGTAGGTGACATGGAGAGAATGGCTGATGCATTGGAGGAAGCATTGGGTTTCCATTTAGAGAAACCTTTACAAGGTGGAGCAAAGGACTGATAGCAATGTTTGATGTAAATATCCAAGCTTTAAGATTAATTCCACATCATTGCATTTTTATCAGACACCCCTACAATAAGGAACAAGAGTTAATAGAGTTAACTCCAGCTATTGTCTCTGTGAGAAAGTACAGTCATGTACACACACTTTTTCTTCAGTTCTAAGAGGTGTCTTCTTAGAGAGCTGCACGTGTGACACAGATACAACATATTCCATGTGATGTTCAGTAATAATTGAGGAATAATGTCAGAGGCAGCAGAGTGTCAGAAGCAACAGAGGCATTACAAATTAAAGCCTCAAAGAGAACCACAGTTATTTGATGAATCATTTTGTATAAGCAAGCTGGAACACCACAAGCATTTTCTCTTTTATAAAATAAGGAAAGAGAAGATGTGACGATACACACACTGTCATACAGGCAGCATGTCACAGAGCCACAGGAACGCATCTCCCCTTCCAGCATCTCCACTGCTACTTCTCAAAAGAAGCCTGCAGAGTACACACCACTCTAAAGCCTGGAACCAAAACTCTGGAGGGCTGAGCTCTAGACAGCTGCTGCTATGGAGAGAACAAACATGCAAATGCCACAAAGGTAAGGAAACCCCCTAAAAGACAAGAAATATTGGATACCATGAAGCGTAAAACCTGGAGAAAGATGGTGAGATGATGAACAGAAATAGGCTAGACAACAACCTAAACATTCTGAGTGTTTTGTACCCTGCAATAATTCCTATAAGGAGATGGCACTAGTTTGGATGAACAGCACTTTTAAGACCAAGCTGCTGAGATGGAGAAATTCTGTAAAGGAGCACTCGCATAAGTTGACATCCTTTTTTTTCCCCCTCCAAATCCCATGTTTGCCACTCTGCTTAGAGTAGATCCAAGCCCATCTTGAGAAATCAGAAGCATCTAAGCATCTCCTCTGCAGTGCCTTAGGTACTTTGTGCTGTAACCAAAACACCCCAGCCACTGAGGGCAGAACTGGCACACCAAACACTGCACTGATACAACTGTAAACCAAACCTTCCAGTAAGATTTTTAGTGTCTGATAAGGTGGGAAGTCATGTATGTTTTGTAGCTGATGACCAGCTGAAAACATTGTCCTGCATAACATGCTCACTGCTCCCTAGCTAGAAACTGTGACAAGTTTTGTAAACACTTGGTGGGAGCTTTCCCCAAGGACAGAAAGGTTACAGGACGTTAGGTGTCCATGTCCACGCTGCCAGCTTCTGTCAGAGTAGAAAGACAAAAACAGGTTTTGTTGCTCTGGCAGCCAACACAGACCAAGCATACACAAGGGACTAGAGATGCCAGAGGTTATCTGAGCATGACTGCCAAGCTTCCCTGCCTTACTGCACTACAATAGTGAATATTTGGATTTTTAAGCTATTTTACTAAGATCAGCAGAACCTGAAGTTTTGGACTGTTATAGAAATGGGAAAAAAGAAGGGGAGAGATGACACCTAATATAAGCCTTGCTGCTTTAGTAAGGAGAATCAGAACTTCTAGGTCATTAGTTCATTAAACTCAAATGGCTGATTTTAGCCATTTGCTAAGTTAGTTAATTTGTTAAGTAAATTAATTATTTCAGTTTCTAAATTATAGTCATCCATATTGGGGGGAAAAAAAATCTTCAAGGTGTAACCATTCTCCAGTCCACATGTGGAAGAAAAGGTACGGACTAAACAAGAAGAGATCTTGAACTCCCTTCTCACACTTATCCAAAGTGTCACTGGATAAGAGTGATTGATGCTTGGTAAAGGTACGATGTGAAGAAATCAATGCCAATATCCTGGTTTTCTCAGGACACAAGACATCAGTCATTAGGATCATTAACCAAGTTTTCATTGTGAGCAGAGAATACAATTAAATTTAAAAAAAAAAAAAAAAAGACATCATAAAAAAATGTTCTTTCTTGTTGTATAAACAGTTTCTAATTCAAAATCTGTTACTTCTAATCAGTATCCTGAATATCACAAACGTCCCTGCCAAGCGACAAACAAGTCGGTCCTACAGTGTCATCCATCAAGTAGCAATGCCATCTGCCACACCCACCTATGAATGTGTCCAAATGAACGTGTGTTCCTCTTAGTAGGGTTTTGCAAACATTCTTTGCATAGAGCCTAGTGTCATTTCTGTCTCTTCTCCCTCTGCAGCTGCTTCTTCAGGGATGAGACAGTCCTCAAGTGAGCAAGCAAAACTGAAGTCAGTATGAAACACAATTAATTGAGTTTATCCTTGGAAGTTAATTAAATTTTAGCAATTCTGAAGAAATCAAAGCTCCATTTATTTATTTATGGCTTCCTTTGTAAAATGTTCCTATCAATGTCTTTAGGAGATAGTAATATATAACCACACATATTAAGTCCAAGCAGAGCACCATGCCAAATACAAAGAAACTACTTACATCATCAAAAGAAAAAACAGCTACAGGCAAAGACCTGTTCAAACAACTAGGCCTTGCATAGACTCTTGAAGTCAGCTCTTTGAAAAACTCAAGGGAAGCAAATTCTAGCACTGCATTCTCCATACTGATGGTGTTCAGCAACTGGAAACATAAAATTAGGGACCTAAAACTATCATCTGGAGATCACCAGACAAATCTCAAATCCACTTGCAAATGAAAGCAAAATTCCTTTTGAAGAGAAAGCCTTGGGATCCCAATGGTTCAGAAAAAATTGAAGTGCAATTGTTATTCTCTGGATGAAGTTACAGTATTTGAGCATTTTTGTTTTCCTCCACAATTTCAGAATACATCTTGAGTATGTTAGCTTGATATTCAGCACTGGAAACAATAAAAATATCTCTTGGCAATTTGAAAATGAGAAGCTGCAAAGAAAGAAAAGAAACATCCTCTGAACGCTGACTCAGATTTTAAGACTAGAATCTGCCATCCAAGAGAGTAAAGAAACCTAACTCAAAACTACAGGATACTAAAGGATACAGAATGGGATGAAAATGTTCATTTGTTGCCATAATTTTGTTACTGGTTGTGCCCATTACTCTTATTTTTCTCACTACAAGATCCCAAATGCAGAAGCCCAAAGCAGATCAGTAAGAATTTCTCAAACTGAGAACAATGGTTCTGAAGGACCTTAAACCTTACCATGGCCTACAAAGAAGTCACCACTGTAACTATGCATGCAATTTCAAAGAGAGGTCCAGAATATCTGAGGATTGTGAATAAAATATTAATAGACTGCCTCTGTGATGTGCAATCCAAAGTTCACACTAAACGTTTAATGAAAACCTAGCCATTCACATCTTTGCTTTGCTGGATAAACATCACTGGAGTAAAGCTAAGCTTTTTTAAGGAGGTGACTCATATCTAACCGGTTTTGAATGTTCTGAGAATTAATACATAGCCCTAGGTCTGCATCTGAAATATGAATTTATTATTTAATAAAAATATTATTTAATAAAAAGTTATAACTGTACCCGATCTTCCATCTCGTTGAATATCCACATGATACCACTCTCCATCATTGGCTTTCTTCTGGGTGGCCTTGACTTTAATGGTCCCAGAGCCCATGTCCAGCAGCAAGTAGAGGTTTCCATCTAGAAGCTCAACTGCAAAGAAGTCTACCTTTGTGTTTTTCTGGCTTCTGGTATCTTTCCTCTCCTGAGGCTTGCCATGGGTGAAAAGGATTAGTCCATTGGGTTCAGTGGTTCGGAAATCAAATGAGATGGAGCCCATCCTTTTGGTATTCCATTTAGGCAGACTAATATAGGCCTCAGGTGTCTCAAAACTGATGGGATCCAGTGTAGCCACATTTTCACATATGAATTTCACTTCCCCATAGATCTTCATCTTAGTATCACCAATCCGTGCCAAGCGAGACAGCTCCAGACGAATGTCGTTATTCTTATAAACAACCTGCCAGACACAAGGAAAAGTATCATACATCAATCCTGCATACAAAACAAATACCCCAATTACTTTCAGCCATGGGAGATAAACTTTTCCCAAAAGGCAGTGGGGAGAAGAAAGGAGACAGTGCAAGGGTCTGACATCATGACAGAGGGAGTGAGTTGAACCAGGAGAGTGTATAGAAATGACAGCAATGGGTACTTTGCAATGCTTATAGATCAGATAAGCACTCAGAAGAGAATATTTAACTGAAGGGCAGTGAGAACAATTAACTCTACCACAGACCCACTCGGCTGTAAAAGCTTCTGTACATAGAATCCAGTGTGTGTCTGGTATCATGCTGTTATATTTGCATAAATCCCATTCAAAATACATAACAAAGTGTAACCTCCATGTCCATCTCTACTAGCCACAGCAGGGAACTTGGTACCACCGCTGTCATTTCTCTGTTATTCCTATGAGCCTACTTAGCTACTAGGAGAGAGATGCAAAAAAATTCAGCAAGTTGCTGTGAACTGCTAGTGATTACCCTGTGGCTCCTAAAGAAAAAAAACCAAAAACTTAAAATTTCTCTGACCAAGAAATCTTAGATCACTATTGCCACAAACTTGCCATAGAGATATCTCTATAGATTATCCTTGCTTCAAGAAACCACCAATTTCTGTGCTAACACATAAAAACCTGTACATTTTCAGTGCCTGGACTCTGACTTTTTTGGGATAAGGACCAGAACTCTGAGCTCTGTTGTTGCTACATGTATTGAAATTAGCCAGGAGAAGAGTCTCAAGCAGGCAAGCACTCCTGAGCATGCCTGGCTTACTCAGTAGCCCAGACCTCCTACTCTTCTCTTTCTCTCAGGTACAGAATTAACTCATGTAAAGCAGACTCTTCTCTGCCCGTGCCATTCTCACAGAGGCAGGAACTGGAGAAGGCACAAAACTGAAATACTTGTAAACTGTACTTCCTCTCAACCACCTTCCACACTTGCTAAATGCACAGCTGGCACATACAGCAAGCAAAACCACATCTGCAACTAGCACAATTTTTATTGAATTCTTGTTCACTGATACTGCTGAAGACTCTGATTTCTTCTAAGGAGTCATTATTCTAAAATATTTTGTGTCTGTCACATATAGCATATATATACACACATTTGATTTCTGCTTTCAAAATCCTATTAGGATGAGTTGTCAGCATTTTTTTACAAAAACAGAAGGGAATTGAGATATACATTGTTACTTGTACAATTAGGACAGGAAAGTCAGAGAAATGTGTATGCAGTAAATATTAAAAGGCAAATGAGGGAAAGAATGAATCTTATAAATTAGGTGACTTCAGGATGAAAAAATAAATGAAGTTGCAATTCAGTACATTCATAGCTAGCAAAAAATGTGCAGCTTTCTCCAAGCATTAAAGGAGAATTTCCCCAGTGCAGTCAGCACAGCATCAGATTTTCCTGTTGCAAAGGCAAAACACAGAGCGAAAGGAGAAGCCAGCTGTTAAATCCCATTTGGAGAAATGGCACAAAGCTCTAGTTCCTCCCAGCAGAGGACAGTATTGACCCACAGGAGCTTGTTTTGCTCCAATTCCTAATAACATGCTCTGCCCTCACACAGGTATCAGAACATCAAGTCTATTAATATCTGCAACATGGATAAAATATATTTTCAATTTATGGGACTGTAGTAGTTTCATTCTACAGATTAATCGTGTCAAATGCTCTCATTAGAGAGACCATACACCTCCTTCGACTGACACATCAAGGGGGTGCATTAGAGCCTCTTCTTCTGCCAGACAATGAGGTGCACCTCAGTCAGACTTTAGCTCTGAGCACTGCATGAAGTCCTGTCTCTGCTTCTCAAGGAGAAAGAGGAAATAAATAGAGCAACCAAATGGATGGAACAGGATGCTTTATGAGGATAGCGTGAAAAGGCCAAGCTCATATTTGGAAAGGACTGAGAAAAATATGATTGAAGTTTACAGAAGATGGAGAAGGTTAATGTAGAACTGCTCTTTGCCAAACTCAGCAATAACAGAGTTAGAGGCACTTGCTGAAACTTATATGAAATCAGGATAAAATGGATTTTTACAAGTACTTATTTACACAGAGGGTAGCGAACTTCTGGAACTTGCTGCCAGGGAAGGTCATGGAAGGAAGTAGGGTGCAACAGAAGATGTATAAAGAACCAGAAATAAAAATGGACAGCAAATAATCCACAAACTGATACTAAAGAAAAAAGGAAGGAGTGTGTCTTCCATCAATTTTAAACCAACAGCAGTGGGTGCTGTGGGAACGTAAGAGAATGTGCCACTGATAGCAGCCATGCTCATGTGCTCTCCCTAGACAGCACTTGCACCCTCCACTACTGGAGACACCGTACTGGGTGCATGGACTGACCATTCTTCAGGCCCACAAGGCTTACGACTTCGGTGCAACATTGCATTTTGGTTGCACCACGGTATGGAGTCTCTTTGGTGGGCAAGAGAACGCCAGGTCTGAATGAGCTGTGGCTTTAATGACCCTAAGGTAGGAGAGCTGCCCTCCTGGGATACCACCAACAATTGCTCAAACCAGCACTGCTCTGAACTGCATCTTGACCCAGTCTTTCCACACATGAGGGGAGCAGACAGGTAGGACAGTACCCTACATATGACTGATGGGTGGTGCTGGGTTGTATCTAGCCATGACTCAGTGATCTGTTTACGGGTTGCTGATAGAGGGAATATCATGTACACATAAGCAGCTCCCATATACAGCTGAGCCACATACAGGTTACATCTCCCTCTTTGATGTATTTGATACTTGAGAAACAAGTCCCATCTTTTCTGGGGAAATGCAGAGGGTTTGCCTCTGGGTTTATCTGAGGTTTGATGCTGACTGCTTTGTGTTTCATTAGTCATACAAGTACCACAGCTGGAGAATCCTCAAGACAGAATGCTTTCAAAGGAACTAGAAAAAAATAACATAAATTTAGTTGTAATTAAGAAAGTCACTAACAATGAAGAATCTGAGGCTAAGATTGAAAAGAACAGACCAAGAAAGCAAGCACAAAGGAACACCTCAGGAAGAGAGGAGAAAGGGTGTTGAATAGATACAAGAGTTCTGAATTCAATCTTTTCAAAGAACATATCCACTCCAATCTGAATCTCTGTTATTCAAGTGTTGTTCTAAATTATTTTCTTTTAAAAAAACTCCAAAACAAAACACTTAGCTTGAGGAATCTAAAAAGCACCTATGTTTATGGAAAAAGTGCAAGTGTTTCCATAGCTGACTTGAGATATTACTGACAGACATATTTGGATATCAACATCTTAATGTATAATCAAGTACACCAGAACTCTCATCATAACAATAAAAGAAGAGGGTAGAAATAATCCTTGGGTGTAAAACCAATGTAAATCCTTGACAGGAACAGAGAAATGCTAAGGCAGTTTCTGATAATGACAGTTCAATTGTTAACTAAAGGTTCAAGATTGAAAAAAGGGAATATAATTAAATGACTGGAATGCATGTCCCATAGTGGAGAACATTCAAATTCAGTCTGTTTAATAGGTAGAGGTTAAAATGTGATTCGATTGCAATCTACAAGTACCTGTGCATAAAATGGAATTTGGCAATAGAGGGCTCTTCAATGCATGTGACAAAGGGACAAAGAGATCTGGGGGCTAGACATTGAAGTTAGAAAAATTCACATTTCAAAATATTATGACTTATTTTTACATGAGGGTAATTTCCTACTGAAAAAATTTACTACAGGTTATGGTGTGTTCTCTGCTACTGGCAAAATTTAAATTAAAATAGTAACCTGTTTCCTCTAAAAGACATAGTGAGACAGGAATTAATTATACAGCAAATCAGCCTAGATTATCATAATGGCTCTTTGTGGCCTCATAACCTATGAATCTTTGTGTTTTAATGAAATCAACAGATGCTTCAGTGCAGTTTCCAGGACAGATGAAGCACATCCTTCCGAACTGCTAAAACTGCCTGGTAAAAGAGAAGATGCTATTGTCAGTTCTGGTCTGACTTATCATCAGTGCTTTCAGTGAAGCTTTTTTTATATTTTTACATGTTTGTGAACCTACCTTAAAATGTACAACTAAAAAAGGAAGGCAAGCAAAAAGTCTTGGACAAAAACCTTGATTCTATAATTTGCATATTACATAAGCTTTATGAAATAGCTTCTTAGAGTCACCTGCTGCAAGCCAGAGAAGAAACATTTTCATGTTTCACTGAGGAAGCTTTCTGCCAGCAGTAGAATCTACCATCTGCATGGCACTTCCTACCTCATAAGTCTCATTTTATGAGCAAGCTCTGAACTAACTCGAAGGCTCTTCAGTATATGCCAAAATACCTGTTGAAGCCCACTCCTCTAAATTCAAAGGAGGCCATGGCTGTCTCCGAATGCTGTTCCTCTCTAGGACAGTTTTCTAGTGCCACACATGGCTTCCCTAGCAACTGAGAAATAAGCAAAGGAATGAAGGCAGTGCCCATACACTTGTCCATTTATGTCAGGTGCTGGCTGAACAATGCCAATCTCGCCTGTTTAAACAGAGACAAGCTTGAGCTCATCCCAGGTTTGATACATATATCAGAGAAGGTCTAAGGGAGTCAAGGACATGATTCCTGATACAGACATACACATCTCCTTTATTTTGGGAAGAAAGGTGGAAAAGAGAAAGGAAAAGAAAATTATTAGCAAAAGCTATGCATAGAGCTGTTGAAAAGTAACTTTCATTCCTCTAATCTTAAAATCACTTTATATTGCAAAAATGAAACAAGAATAATGAATTTTTTTTTCCTTTTCCATGAGGACTGTTTCTAAATACACTTTAACAACAGGAATATTGACCATCGATGCCTTTGTTTAATAAATTAGATAAGTATAAATGGATGGTCAGGAAGGGAATAGTCCAGATACACATGGTTCTGATAATCAGCAGTAAAATTTCATGACATCTAAAACATTCTGAGGGAAAAAATATATACATTAAATCATGTTTCCTATAAATCTGCTGAGAAAGAAGAGCTTGTTTTAGGCAGAGCTAAAACAAATTTGCAATCTAGTTTTGAGGTTTCTTTAAAATGGCAACTTTGCAATTCTGAAGCATTCAAGGAATTTCTCCAGCTAAACTTCTTGTAAGTTTCACTCATGGGTTAATGACAGCTCTAATCAGATGGCTTTTCACAATGATGAAAAGCATCTCTCTGCAATCAAGTGAAGTTGCAGATAGCAAGGGAGCAACAAAAAGGAAGAAAAAATTATGTGCTAAGTTTGGCCAGTAGCCAATATAAAAATTCCTCTCCAAGTTGGTGTTATCAAGTGGGAAGTATGATTTTTGGTAGAAGCTGGACAAGGCATGCTCCAAAGGGGAATGGCCATCAATAGCCTGGCAAATTAGAACTATCATGAACCATCATGAAAAAAAGCAATAACTTGAAGGCTGCATATGTTTAGCTAGCTAGGAAGAGCACCTCTGAAGGCCAGACAAATTGTTCACCTATTGCACCCTGCATATTGCTTTTCTCTGTCACAGGCTGCACCCCTTCACCCAACTGTCCATACCAATTCTCCCAAAGGCTAACTGCTAGATATTCAGGCTAGAGCCTAAGACTTCTTTAAAGGCACCTGCACATAACCAAACAAGTTCCTACAGCAAAAAAAAATTACCATTTATCCATTGGTTTATTAAACCTGTGTTTTTCTAGCCTGCCCTCACAAGCAAGAAGAAAAAACACACCAGGTTAGCAGCACTTTACTTTGTATTTGGGGCAGACTCCGTATGAAGCAATACAAGTCTTCACTGATGGGTAACTAAAGCTCCTACACTTACTTAAATAACTCTTTGTGGACTGTGGATACCTGGTCTAAACATACTTGATGTTTTACTGGGATGACAACTGCATTCAGGTAATAAACACCATCACCATTCCCCACACTGAAAGAGTTAACTTACCTATCGTGTAAAACGAGGCACTGAACATTGCTGAAAAGTAACTGAAACCAAAGAAGCAAGACTCAATATGATTTGTGCAATGTTGACTAGAGCAATCTAAGTCTAGATTTCATCTGAAATATGTTTAACAAAGAACATGTGCTCACCCAGTGCACACAGTACAGGTAGCTCAGCTTGCAGCTGCAGAGTGAGCTGCAGGTTGAGCTCTGGGTGGGAGGAGCCCGAGGAAAGGGACCATGGACTGCCAGCCCTTTGGATAACACAGAGCATGGGGACCTGTGGCCCAGCCAGGTGATCATCCATTCAGGGCAACCACAGGAGCCAATGACTCCACACTTTGGGGCACTTAGACTGGGGGGGTATAAAACCCTCAGGGATTTCTTTCTTCAGGGTCCCTCCTCAGAGGCACCAAACTCAACCTGTTATTTAGTTACTGAACCAAGATCAAACTGTTTTAACGATCCAGAGATTTGAGATTCTGCTATAGGAAACCCAGAGTTGAGCTGGTAAGGAAACCTTGCCTGACCATGTGAGAGTGTTAGGTGTAGCTGTGAAAGGGTCTCTACCTGGCTTAGGTGCTGCGTGTGTGACTGCCAGAGTGGCTGGCTCCTGGATGGTAAGACAGGAAAGTTTCCTTCATTCCAAGGTAAAAATAGGAGTATGGTGAAAAGAACACCTAAACAATAAGGCAGAAGTATTTCAAGCTTCCCTACAAATTTTTTTCCCACCTTACAAATCAATTATCGTTTCTGAATAACTTCAAGTTTTGTGGAAAATTCCAGAAGAGAAAAGAGATTGATTTAGTTTCAAAAGACCTGTAGAAGATACAGAATAAGCACTCTCTAAAGTCAGATATAAAGAGAAAGGCATTCAAGGTGCCAATAAAACAGGAGTGAAAAAGGCAGGATGGAATTTCTTTAACTGACTTTGTGAAAATGTTTCATTTACAGATAGAGAAGGCAGAGGACCCAGGACTTCACTGGGGTCACAACTATCCATTGATCCCAAAAGACCATCACAATGGCCACATGGCCATCAATGTCATGGCAGGAGCCCACATACAGCCAGGCACAGGCATGCAGCCTTCATGATGTCACTGCAGAGCCCACAGCTGCATCCTGAGATAAACTGAGGGCAACATCTGAAATTATATATATTTATTTGTGAAAAAAAGCCATGACACTGTCTAGATCAGGGAGAAACCTTTTCAGAGTTGAATGAGAAACACTGCTGAAGGATTCTGTAGCCTCAAAGACTAAAGCAGCTTCCTCATCAATGAAAAAGGCAGCAGTAAGATTAAGTAGAATTGGTTTTAGCATGAACTATGATTTGAGGATGAATGCTCTTTTGCGATGGAAGCACCAAGTCCTCTTCTTTCCTTGCTACACAAACTTCAAGGTCTGCAATAAGTGAAGAAAGGGATCACAGGAAATAAGTTATCATTTCTGTATTTCTTAAAATATCACTTTCCTACAGATTTTTCTAAGCAATGGTAATAAAGCATCTGAACTCAATATTTTCTAAAGTATATTCCTCATATCACAGCAGCCAACTTGAGCCTGTGGAACTGGTTTTGCAGAAGTGCTTATTAGCCAATATCTATAAGAATAAAAGGAGATACTTTGTCTTTGCTGCTAAAGCTAAAAAATACTCTGAGAAATTAGATTCAAATTTCTCATTCTGTTTCCAAAAAAACTAGCTGATTCTTGTTAATACAAAGGTAAAAAACCAACTGTCTGGTATTTGACAGTAACATAGTTCACCTTTGTGTCATAGCAAAGTGTTTAAGGCATTTCACTGGGGATTCAGGTGCACAAACTGAACTTTCCTCTTGTTTATGTTCTATTCAACCTCCATTTGGCCTAGTAACAGAGAAGAAAAAAAAAGCTGCAGGACAGGGAAGTCAAGTCAGCCAGCTGTGATGTTCCTCACCTATGCCACAGACACAGATATATCTCATGCTAACCCTGAAAATCAATTTGTACCTTAGATGTATTTCTGGATATAAGGACATAGAGAAGATATGTCTGTACTTTAAAATATTCATCCATATACAATAATGAGAAAATTCTCTGTTCTACACTGAGCCTAGTGCAGAGGTAAAACAAAACAGAAGAAATAAACACTTAGGTACACACAGAAAATCATTCATTGGGTGGGTGGAAAGACGCATGATGGAATGTCTGGAGACATACAAAGAGATAGTGCTGTACTCTGCTGGAGATCATCTCCAGTTTGCAGAACTGTACTTCAAGAAGAGGAGTGGAAGTATTGGAAAGAGTCCTGACAAGAACAATGAAAATAACCAGGGGTCTAGAAAATAGAAGAAAGTTTGAAAGGAGACATTAAAAGTATTGAAATAGAAAAGGGCTGCTACAAAGCGGAAAGGAACAATCTCTTCTTTGCACCCATGATGAAAAGGACAAGAAATAATTGGCAAAAAATTACAGCAAGAAAGTGTTAGAAAAAAGGATTTTTTAAATTTAAGAACAGTGAAGCACTGGAAGGGATTGTCTGAAGAGCAACGATCACTGGAGGCCTTGAATATCAGGCCAAAAACACTGCTGTCAAGACTCACATAGATGTCATTGATTTTGTTCTGGGACAGTGAAGGTGTAAAGGATTAGATAACCTCTTGTAGTCCATTCTAGTATTATTTTCTACGATTCTGTGTTGGGGGGTGCAGGGAGGGTAGAGGAACATGTGAAAGAGCAAATTACTATGTATCTAAAGACTTACCTACTGTTCAAGCACAGACAGGAAGAATAAACCTTGTATTAATATGATACTGACACCTCACAAATCTGAAGAGCTTAAATTTACAAATTACCTTCCTAGTGAATGAAGGCTTGAGAGGTAAAATACAGAATCAAAAAAATAATTATTTTTTTAAAAAATCATTATCACAGCAGCTTCTCTACCAGCATGCAGGAGCTGACTTCAATTACATTCAGTTCTGTAGTGAGCTTACGCAGACATTCACCAGTTACAGAATACTCTGCTCCTCCCAAATGCATCCTGAAACCTCAGATTTGTCTAGCAAGCACAAGCTAAATCTGTCAAGCTTGGTTCAGTGATGATTAAGTGAGGAAATTATTACTGTCAAGTGTCTTAAGAATTTAATCTGAAAGGCTGAGAGGAATTATTTTAGGATGGCCCCACTGATCATTTAAGGCTTGAACCTTATTACACTGAAAAGTCTATCAGACAATGACTTAGCAAATAACATTTCGTTTAGTGATTTCATTGTATTTCAAATCCACCAAAGGTTGTGCAAGTACAAAAGACATATCTCAGGACATAGATCTGTTTAATATGGCTGGGTGAATGCTTCCATCAGAATGACTTTCTAACACAGAATTCCATTTGCCTCACAGAGAATTAGCAATGAAATGCTTCATTGCAATCGGTAACAACCCAAAATGGCAAGTTTAGTTTTATCAAACTTAACAGAAAATCTTTTGCATGAAGTTGACCATAACATAAACCAGTATTTTTTAGGCATTGCATTTACTTTCAATAGTGGTCCCCATTTTTACCTCTGGTCTCCATTCCCTCAGGAAATACTTTCACGTGACAAAATGTCAGTGTCCCACCTGACAGCAGCAGAGATATATGACTGGTTTTCTCACAAAGCAGCTTAATCAAATACTCTGGTGCCTCTGGGAGAAGGGACACACGGGCCCTACAGGACACATGAACTGCACTGGACAGGAAAATACAGTTTGTGTTAAACTGCCTCCAGATTATTTGAGGTCAGCTCAATAATCAATATGAAGTAATTTGATTCAGAAATATCAGAATGTTATATATGAATTCAGTTTTGAAGATTTCATGGATTTACATTTAAAAGAAATTAATCTTACCAGCAGCAACAAAAACAAATGTCAGCTGGAGGAAACTCCTTTGGAACAGAAAATCGTAATTTCACTCAGCTTTTCACTTCAGTGATAAAATGTGTTTTAATGAGAACACTAACGTGTAAATACTGTGAGAATACTGAATAGATATTGCTCACTCACAGACATGCAGTTTCTCCCCACAACCTACCCTTCCGTAGCCACTATGCCTTGGGCCTGCTTCACTAGAATATCCCTGGAAGGTACAAGAAGGTAGTTCAGTCTCCAAATGCCAGGCAAGCATTAGTCTCACTGCTGAGGTTTCCAATGTAAGCAAAGCAAATGCTAAGCAAATTGTGCCAACGACAGCAGTGTCTTCTATGTTTTTGTCACTTGCCCAGCAAAAAACAAATTGAAAATATTTACCCTTACATATGGGAGAGCACGTGCTCAAAAGTGAGCACCACTCAAGTAACAATGAGATTACAGCAACAGAGGAAGCATTTAGCAGATTTAGTATTGTACAGACTAGAAGTGGTGCCACTGCAGCAGGATGGTGTCACTGTCTGGAGCTGTAGGAGCTGAGGGTGCTGCATCCCAGCATGTGTTCCTCCCTCAGCCTCAGCACAAAGGTCTCAGGGGCACTGACATCTCCCTTTATCTGCAGTGTTGGCCAGAGAACGGGGCATGCCTTCAGCTGGGCTCTCCTCTGTGAGGGACCAAAGACACGCTGGGTCTGCTGAAGAGCTCCCACTGGCAGGGTGACACTGTCCCATGGCTGACACCATCTGTCACAGATCCAGATGGACTGGTGAGGAGGACTGTCTCCATATGTCTAGCCCAAAATACTATGGCATTCTAAACTTCTTTTTTAATGCCTCTCTTTTTGCCCTGTGCCAAAACTTGCCAACACTGACATCTCTCCAGGATCTCTCTTCATCTCTCTTCAAATTCTGTGGCGTGGAACAAAGTTCAAACCCTCCACAGGTAGGATTCCCCAACCATTTATCTGCACTGGGCCTCATGTTGTGTGAAAACAGGGATGTGATAAGCTGACTATTTGCTTGAATATTTGCTGTAGAGGGCAGGGAATGTAGTTAATTCCCTACCTGCAAGAGGCATCAAGAGAAAAATACTGTCATCTTCTAACCCCCAAGCTGATGTGAGAAAAAGAACCATAGGCACTTTTATGTCTTTCTCTCATGGGGATCTAAAAACTCTCTCATGTGTGACCTTTATCTCTAAGCTTGCAGCACTACTAAAAGGAAGAGGGGGAAAAAATTTTTAAAAAATTCAATACCTATCTTCTATTTGGGACTGAGCCCCAGTTGCCACAATGCCAAAAAGCCTAGTTCATCTATTCATGCAGAAGGCACCCAGCTGCACCAGCCACAGCTTTAGTGCACAGCACAACACTGTCTGAGACCTGTAAGGGGAGGCTTGGAATGGGGCAGTCCCCCCTCAGCTGTTCATACAGTTTCATCTTGCCTCCAGAGAAACTCTTACTAAAAAAATTCTCCCCTGCCCCCCCCCACCTTTACAGGTTTCTTGGGGAAGAGTGTTCAGACATGCAGAGAACCCAGTGTTACTACCAGGGCTCCCCAAGGCTGCTGGCAGAACTTCAGCTTCATCCCGTGCTTTGATCTGGAAGCTGTGTGCATGGAGCCTGAGTCCAGCGGCTCCTGGGGGACAAGAGGGGGTATGGAAGCATTCAGCACAGCCAGAACTGCTGCCACAGTGAGAGAACTTCAGGGAAAGCACGTGAAAGCAGACAGAAAAGCAAACACGGGGGACATTTTCCAGTGGAAGTACTGAAATGAGAATCAGGAATGGGAGACTGATGAGGACCTCAGCACCCAATTCAGCCCCAGATTACACTTCCTTCTCAAAGTAGGTGGGCTGCTGCAATCAGGAGGAGAGAGAGCTCTTCAGAAAGGAGAGAGGTCAGGACTGGAGTCAGCACTAAGCACCAGACAAAAGAGACACCTGATTAGCTAGTTCCCAGCACAAAGGGAGCTAGAAAAAAAAGATCACACCGTTGTAGAAATACTTTCTACAAGAAATTTCTACAGAGCAGTTTAAGTTACTCTGTGAATATTAGTGTCTTGGCTTTAGCTTAATATTGTATTATCTTCCACTCCCTCATTAAGCGCCACTATCCCTGATTTTGAGAAAGTGAGAGGGAACTGAATTCATACAAGTCAATAGATGGCAAAAAAAAATATTCCTTCTTCCTAGTTACTGCCCTATGCCTAAGGCATAGCTGGAGAAAATATTTTGGGAACACAGATCAGTGCAAATAATCTACTAATCTCTTTCAGTATTGGAATTCTATAATGTAAATACTGAACAATAGTAAACCTTTCCCTCGGTTTGTTTACTTTCACTATAATGCCATTTTAATGCACCCAGGCATGGGGTTCCCATCTCCACTGTGTGGAGCCCAAGGAAGACTGATCTCACATCTAAGAAAGCTTCTTTGATACAAGACTAATTTACTTACATTTTCTGTTTAGCTCAGTACTGTCTTACTGCTTAAGAATGATCTATACCAGATCTTAAGCAGAGCAATAGAGCTTACTTACATTGATCAATCACTAACAGGCATAAAACAAAATCTTCCTTTGCCACTCTGGCGAGAATTCACCTAAACCTTTCTTTTTAAGTGAGCTTCCCATGTACTTTAGAGGTTTAAGTCCCAACAACCTTTTCCAGCCTTTATGGAGCACTGAGGTACTACTGTGATGGTAGCAGTCTCAGCACATGGTGAACTTCCATTTCTGGAGTTGCCTCTGGAGGAGGGGGTTGAGAAGAGGGCTCTGCTCTTGTTATTACCCAGACCACATTGACCAAAATACAGAAATGATTGGTCTGTCTATGTGGTACTCAAAGAACCTACTGTTTCTCATCTACAGCAGTTTTATTCTCCTTGCACTGAGCAAACGCTGTCAAAAATAGTAAAATACATAGAAATCAGTCAGCTATTCTTTTTCTAATATGTCAAGAAAACTTGTCTGTGTTTTACTGGCAGCTGAAGGGAAAAAGAAGGGAGTAAGAGAAAATGGCTGACATAGTCACAAAACTTGAAAAAATTCCTGGAAGCAAAAACACATATATATTCCTCAGTGCAGGACTGGTTGGATGTTTGGACATGTAATCAACCTACATGCTATATTTGTTTGCCTAGAGGTACTTACATATATTCACATATACATATCCATATACTGTTCATAGATGCATAAGAAAGCATATGTATTTATGTACTCATGTATAGATCTGCACTGGTAGCTACTAAAGGCATATGTGTGGGTTTGTACACATTTGTAGACAGTACCTGCATGCACTCTACACTATGTGCATACATGTGTACATGTGTACTCATCTCTTCACCTGTGATTTTTAGGCTGTGCTGGTGTGATTTCACCCTCGCGAGCAACAAAGCACCACAAGGGGTGGGGAGGAGAATCATAAATAAAATAAAAGGTAAAACCTGTAGGCTGAGATAAGAACAGCTTAATACTACTGCTACTAATAAGAAAGATGAAGAAAAAGGAGACAATAAAGGAGAGAGGAATAAAACCCAAGACAGACAAGTGATGCACCACACAATTGCTCACCACCCCCTAACTGATGCCCAGCCCATGTTTATTCAGGACAGTAAAAGTAGCATTAGAAGAATGCACATCATCTGCATATAGATCCCCACATTCTGTTCTTATGCTGCTCTGTGACCAACAAACTGTTTGGCATTCTAGTAACTGCTATCCTTCTCTTCCCCTGAAAGTAGCTCACAAAGCAAGAACGTACCTTTTTATTGAAACACTGTGCTGGTTTTGGCTGAGGTAAAGTTAATTTTCTTCACAGTGGTTGCTATGGGGCTGTGTTTTGGATTTGTGCTGAACACAGGTTGATAATAGAGAGACGGTTTTGCTATTGCTGAGCAGGGCTTACACAGAGCCAAGGCGTTTTCTGCTTTCCATATTGCCACACTTGCAAGGAAGTTGGGAGGAGACTCAGCCACGGCAGCCAACCCCAACTGCCCAAAGGGGTATTCCAGACCATCATGCTCAGTATAGAAAGTAGGGGGAAGGAGGAAGGGAAGAGGGAGTTTGGAGTGATGGCGTTTGTCTACCCAAGTCACCGCGATGTGTGATGGGGCCCTGCTTCCCTGGAGATGGTTGAACACCTGCCTGCCATGGGAAGCAGGGAATTAATTCCTTGTTTTGCTTTGCATGCATGGCTTTTGCTATTTCTATTAAATTGTGTTTATCTCAACCCACGAGTGTTGTCAGTTTTGCCCTTCTGATTCTCTCCCCCACCCTGCTGGTGGCTGCATGGTGCCTGGCTGCTGGCTGGGGTTAAAGTACGACAAACACCACACAAGGATGGAGTTACCATTTCCTAGAGAAAAGACTGGTGGAGGTGAGATTACACCAGAATCCTTTTGACTGAAAATTCAGCCTTTCCACACCCTCCAGTATATCCAGAAGTAAGATATCAGTTCAGAAGATGCAACTAACTTTGCTGTACATGGGACAGCAATGGGACTTTGCAGAACCTAAGCAGGCTCCTTCATACATTTCTTTTTTTTTCACTTTGGCGTGGTCAAACCTGAAAGAAGCACAGACGAGGGAGGAAACAAATAAAATGACAACAGGGGCTTTTGACTATTTCTAATGTAAGCTGTACTGGATTGGGCACATTATTGCCTACAGTCCTGTTCCAAGTCCAAATAACTCAATGTCAGCTCTGATTATTTTACTATTTCAAATAGGCAATTAAGAAAAAGAAAAAAACCACAACAACCACATAAAAAAGCCCCATGTGCAGAATATTAAGACTAAAATGCTGAAAAGAACATTGCTAGAGAATGTATGTTCAGCTCATGATGCTTCCCAGCATCACTGTATCCTGCCATTCCCAGGCAGTCATTGTTCTACTTGGCTCAGGTCCTTCACGGATAAGGCACTCAAAGGGAGAGGATTAATGGTGATGGCTACGGCACACTGAAAGTGCTGCTGTTTTCTATACTTTTCTATACTCTTTGTTTTTTCTCCTTCTCTCCCTAGGGCAGTACACTTTGAAAGGGTTGCATTTTTCAGCTACCCCATGCTTCCCCATTTTGCTTTGGGAGCAATATAAATAGTAGACAAAACAGGAAAGTTATTTCTCTAACTCCTCAGTCACTCTGTCATAAGGTCTGTATGGTGGTATAACACAATTTCTTTGCCCTTCAAAGCACAAGAATCTCATACTCTTCTGGCACCCACAAGCCTGACACCTCTCACTGCAAACCCATCATTTGCATGCAGGTCTATCAACAGGTATTACTAAGGGTAAGAATTTTCTCCCAAGACCTAAAGGGAAAGATGGGTTGCAGACATCTGTCCCAGATCCCATTAGTCTCTCACAAAGCCACAGAAATTCAGAAGCCAGAGAAGACTAAATTCTCAAAAGCTGTTTCTGCACAGTGCTATAAATTTGTTTTGTCCTACATAGGCTAACATGCCTCTTAAAGGCAGATCATCAGCCTCTTGCCATTTTCTTCCTTGCTTATGTAGAAGCATTAGACCCTAAAAGTTAAACAGTAAAATTAGCTTGAAGCAAGAAAATAAACCCCCTCATGTTAATCATATCCTGCAAACTTGGCTTGTATGTTCCTGTAAGAAGTGTAAGATGCATAGTCACTCCCTTCTAAAACCAAGTTTCATTTTTCCAGACTGAACATAAAATCTATGCCACTAAAGGAACATTACCATTATGTTATTATTACTATTACTACAATTACTACTGATTATTACATGTTGAAGACATTGGTGTGGACAGAGAAGTGAGGAGGTAGCAAGTGGCAGTAACCAAACTGCAAGTGACAGTTTCCACTAGCACAGAAAAACATAAGGATCATTTTGTACCATCAATTACCAAAAATTTAGAACCGCAGGCTTATTTCAATGTCCTAGGATCCCTTGTATAAAAAAAATAAAGGGCAAGAAGAGGAAATAGGCAAATAGGTACACTTTTCTTCGAGGTTTCTTTTCAGTTTATTGAAGAAGCATTATTAATAAAGCTTTTCAGGTGCCAGAGAGAGACAGACTGAGGCAGCACGCTGGGGAAAGTGACACCGCCCACTAGTTCAGTCCTACGTCAACTGAACTACAACCACGAAGCAACTTGCAGATACTGCAAAGCAGTCATGACACCTAAGGTGCTTTTTTTGGAAAAGAACAATAAGATAGCTAAACTTCAGATTACTAATCACATTGACATGCATATAATAATATATACTCAGACACAATATTTCAGTTCAGGCCATTGCTAGATTATAGATTTAGGATCAAAGACTGTAAGCAACTCTCACACAAAGGGAACCGTATCTAAGCCTTCCAAACAGTGACTATGAAAAGAGCATGCATGCCTTGGTGCATAACCAATTGAACATGAAATGCCTTTTTAAAGCAGTTCTGAAGGGGGCTAACTGTGATTCTTCAGTGTCAAAGTAGGAAACTATCAAGAAAGTACAGACAAAAGCCACTGATTATATATATAGTATTAGTGAAACCATTTAATAATACTGTGGCCTGTTATCTTGCCTATGTTTTAAAAAATATGTTAAAAAACATCAAAGAACACAAAAAACCTTAATCTTATACTGTACTGGGTGAACTATCCAAAGAATTCCATCTGTTTCACCCAAAGGTAGGTTCCAAGCTGATCCAAATCTACATGATACAGGAATCTCCATCTGAGAGAGGAGACCTGCATTAGTTTAGGAGATAAAAGCATAATGATAAAGCCAAATCACAACTATTCAGGTTGGAAGTAATGTGCAATGTTTTCTAGTGATCCAATGAAAAAATGAAGTCTTTAAACCACTACAGGATGCACTAGTGCTTAAAAAAAAAGTTGCGCCTTGATACAAAAGTCCAACATAACACCAAGATGGCAATTTTTTTTTTTTTTAAAGGTTCAGTTTATAAAAGTTATGAAGTATGCAATATTTTTTCTCTGTCGGATATAAATACATGAAGAACCTAAGTGTTTATATCACAAGAAGATGACAAAATATTTCGCAATCCATGAGAATAAAAGAGGATGTTGATCAGCTACCAGGAATAAATATGCTTTATTTTTAATTTCACAGACTTGCTGTCACTTGGGTCACTTGCTCCAATTTCTTAAAAGAGCTGAATGAGGAGATTTATGATCCACTGGGGTTTATTTTTAATCTTGGAATAACAGAAAGATAACAGAGGAATAAAGGAATGATAATGTTGTGTGAAGGTTTTAAAAAGCCAAACAGGACAAGATGTAAAACTGTAGAGTGGTTTAGCCTGAAGAAAACATCAACCCTGGAGGAAATAGCACAACAGCTTCTATCTGAAGTGCTTAATTAAAACATTAAAGGAGAGGAATACAATACTTAATGTCATTAGACCTTCCTGTGTAAAAGGAGCTTCTGTCAAATAAACCTGATATAATTTGAATGACAATGGTGAAAGCACAGATGAAACATTTTTTAAGGTATTTGGCTGAACACCAGAAGACAATTCTGCTCAAATAAACAGCATACAAGAACGAAACAGGGTGTAATATTAGATAGATAGATAGATAGATAGATGATAGATAGATAGATAGACAGATAGATAGATAGATAGACAGATAGATAGATGGATCATCAGTCCTTAGCTGACAATTCTCACAAAGTATTTGTCAGTGGAGTAGGATTACTGATAAAGGGCATTTCTAATGCACCATAAGAATCTATGTTTCATGCAATAGTATTAAATATTTTATCAGTTACCAAGAAGTAAATACAAAAAGCACTGAAGCTGATGCTTGAAGGTAACACCAAGTTTGGCAGACCACTGAACAACCTCAATGACAGATCAGTCATACAGAGGGATTCATAGAGCATGGAAGTCCCAGCCCTTTCATTCCAAGCAGCTTTTAAAACATTTGAATACTCAAATATACAAGCTTACAAACATGGAAGACAGGCCATGAACTACAGAATCGGGAAGGGGAAGGGAGCAAGGGAGCTGCACCTTTGAAAACAATTCAGAAAACATCAGAGGAGAAAATGTGAGCTTCCAGTAAAACTCTATGGGCAAAAGAGCAGTACAGTCTCAGGACAAATGACTAGAATAAGCAATATGCAGCACTGATACCATATGCACTGTAACCCCATGTATAATTCTAATGTCTACATTTCCTTAAAGAAAGGACTCTAAATAGTTGCAAAGAATATATCAAGCAGCTTCAACATGATTTGAAAACTAGAATAAATGCCTTAGAGTAAAAGACAAGGAGCTCCATTGGTTTAGTTTTTCAAAAGACAAATAAAGACTTGATTACAGCAGATAAAGGAAAACCACCAGATTTCTGAAGCATCTTTGTTCCAGTAGAAAACTGCATCAAAAGAAGCCACATTTAGGGGGCATTGTCAGACAAATTCCAAACAGATTAAAGACCCGATTGCTTTTGTAGTAGGAGGTGGTTAACCAACACAACAACTTAAAAAGAGGTTCAAGTTATTAGATGTAATGTGGGGGACACAGGAGAAGGTGAGGCTTCATGTTTGCTGTTTATGAACACTCTAAATCCACATATAAGTGGGGATAATTAGATAATCACCTGAGGGCTGAGCTAGCTGGGTATGGAAGGGGTTTGGGGCCTTAAAATTCTCTGACATTTTGAAACCCTTACATGCCACAAATCACTCAATTAGGAAGAGGACATATGACTACGGACTCAATTTGAGTATCAGGCATTTGTATTCTGCTGAGTTAAGCAATGGATCAGGTGTTGTGTTTCCTGGTTTTTATTCCTGATCCTGCCACTTACCACATGAATAACTTTGGCCAGTTTTTCATGATTTCTTAGTTGAGAAAGTCTTTAATTTACTCAATAATGCTAATACATGTAATTCTCCAAATAATAATTCTTTTCAATTTAGTTGCTTTTTACTTTTGTATATGTTTGCTGTTCAGTTTCCAGTACCCAAAATGCAAAGAAACCAAGGTGCAAAGTCTTACTTGTCCTTAAGACATCTTTAGCAGCAGCAAACAGAACACAGAAAATGACAGTCACAGTCCCATGGAGAATAACTCTTTGTAGAAATGTTTCCAAGTTAATACACTGAAGGGAACAATGGCACTCCTGGCAGGAGAAGATGGACAAGGTGACCTGACAGATGTTTACTATTTCTAATCTATTATTCTCTGGAGTTTGTCCCAGTAGGGTAAACACTTTTCATCCTTTTTTTGCACAGCACCAGTCCACCTTTCTGAGCAAGTGAAAAATTCTCTTTGGGTTTTAAGTCTCCTGTAAAAGACAACTCCAGATGGATTCAGTGCTCAGAAAAGGAGTCCAGTTGGGCAGTAATAAACCTTCTTAACAGTTACTTCCACAGTTACAACCACAGGGAAAAAAATACAGATGTTCACTGTCTGACCATTAGTCGTGGATGGAAAAATCCGCAAATCCAAGTAAAGGCTTGAGAGCTGTCTACTGCTACCACAGCCCACAGTGATCTGGTGAGATTTTCCTATTGGAAATCTCCCTCCAGACCTTTACAGAATTCCCAATTCCATACATGGAAAAATCATCTTTATTGAAAGACAAATCCTTTTACAATGCAGCACGACAAGCAGAGTTGTAAAACTGCTTTCAGTATATTAATTTCCGATCAATTGTTTTGTTTCAATTATTTGTTAATAATTACAAAAGGTGAAAGAAGTCAAGCTGGTTTGCACTTCCCTGCAAACATCCAGATTCATCTAGCCCTCCTTGTTTCTCTTTTCACTCAAAGCAACTTCCTCAAATGTAGGCTGCCTACACATATGAACCCTTGTTTTCATTCAAAGGGGCATTATTACACCTCCTGCCAACATGGGGCACTCCAGCCATTTCTCAACCCTTCTGTGGTTGTTCCTCCAGCTTTTCCTAACACATCTCACTTCCACATCAACGCATTGCTGCACAAACCTGTATGTCAAACTTCACACCAAATTGATTCTCTGCTGCCTTCCCCTCGGCTGTGCACAAGCCTTCAGGAGCATGACCTTGCTATGCAATACTTGCAATGAAGGGATTATGTGTACTACGGCCTCGGATGGGTTGTGGCACACTGTAGTTAATTTAAGGTGAAGAAAATGGAATAACCACTTGGAAATACTGTAGGGAGCCTAGAAATGGTGTAGCTGTATCAGGAAATATTTAAACATAAAATCATCCATATTACATTGGATCAGTATCCTATAAATGAAAACCACCTCCTCAAATACCCAAGTAAGTCTAACGGAGCATCTGTGTAGCAATACCCACTCATAAAAACATTTCACAGACTCCATTTATCTGGGGCTGTGAGAGTCTGCATGCAGAAACTGATAACTTTGTATTTCCTACACTGATGCCTTATCAGGCCACCTATAAACAGAGACCAGACAAGAGTAAGGGAATAAAGGTGGGTATTTATTTGAAGGGCCTTCAAGGTACACCCCGGGAGCCAGAGGCTATTGCCAACATGGACCCCAAGATGGACAACAGGTCACGAGTTCTTTACATCTTTATAGGTTTGGTTTATTTGCATAGCCAGGGTTAACTCTCCAATTAAAGCTTCAGTTTAATGATGTAATTCCCCTCAGCTTGCCCCCCTTTCAGAGGCTTTTAGTTTACACTTTTTGGGCCTAGGACAGTCTAGGTGTCCTTGAAGAGCAGGCCCAGAGAGGCTTTGTTATGACTACTCAGTACGAGAGAACAGAAATTAACAGGCTACAAGAAACCTCAGAGCTACACACTAAGCAGTACAGGATTTTGAAAAATATAAAAGTCAAAATCTAAGGCATCAACACCATCAATAATTTTTCTTCTGTGAGTTTTTCCAGACACAGTAACATTCCATGGCAAGGACTTCCATGACTTTAATTGTCATCATATTTCTTTTTGATTGTTCTGAAGCTTGCCCTGCCTTTGTCTTTTGATGCCACTTAGTCCTATATTCGAAAAGAATCAGAAAGTACAGTATGATTCCCCACTCTCATATCCTTTTTCCATCAGTTCAGTTACAAAAAGCTCCAGTCTTTACTGAAAGTTCTTGTATAGAAGTCTCTCTAATGACTTTTGATGATCTGTGTTGCCCTTCTCCCCTTTCTGAGATTAAAATGACAGGATAACAGTGTCCAGTGTGGTTGTATTTAAAGGCATCATTATATTTTCTGTTTCGTTCTTATTCCGTTCCTAGAAATGTATATTAGATGTGCTTACTTGTCCAATATTGACCACTTAGCAAATATTTTAAAATAATTATTTAATGAAACATTAGAATCAACTCAAAGTATGATTGCATATGCATAATAGGGATTCTTTTCTCTCCCTCCCAATACAAACACCTCAATTTGTTTTTAAACACATTTAATTTAATCTGCTATTTATTTGTCCAGACATTCAGGATTACTAGGTCATCCTCTGCAGTTCTGCAGACAATCCTCACCTGAAAATTGACATATTCTCAGTAAAATGTATGCTGTCTCCATCCACATCCCTTTCCACTCATAATTTCACTAATGCATCTCCAGACATCAGCACGGATCCCAGAAGTCTTTCCACTGGGGCCCTCCCATGGGAACTGTTTAGTGCATTCTGTTTATTCCATTCTGTTTTTACACTTCTACCAGTTCTTCCTCTGTGCCCAGACCTTTTTGCTCTGCCATTGCTTTTTCAGTTCCTGAAGAGCCTTTTGGCGGGACACATCACTGAAACACTTTTGAAAGCTAGACTACATTTACCAAAATTCTCCTGTCCACACACTTATAGAGGCCTCAGTAAAACCAAGGAAGCCCCTGGCTGCGACAGTTCAAATACAATGCCAGTACTGGTGTTAAAATAAAATAAAATTACATGAGAGAACTTAAAAGACTGTTCTGTTTTAAGTCCTTGGCACCACCATCAAAGCTTGTCTGCTGCACTCCAAAGAAGTGGAGTCTGTGGAATGGTTTTAGGGGAGTATTGCCACACAGCAGATCTGTTAGACTTGCCTGGGTATTTGAGGAGGCAGTTTTCAGATCCAGGCCTTTGACACAGCTCCTCACAACATCCTTCACTCCAAATTTGAGAAATTGGATTTGATGGATGGACTGTTCGATGGACAAGGGATTGGTTGCATCCAAAGGGCTGTGGTCAATGCCTCAATGCCCAAATGGAGATCAGTGACAAGTGGGACTGTGACTATTCAGTATCTTCATCAATGACATAGACAGTGTCGTCAAGTGGACCTCCAGCAAGTTTGGAGACGACACCAAACTGAGTGCTGCAGCTGACACACCCTGAAGAATAGGATGCCAAACAGAGGGACCTGCACAAGCTCAGGAAGTGGGTTCATGGGAACCTCATGATGTTTAACAAGGTCAATTGAAAGGCCCTGGATCAGGTGCAGAGGAAGACCACAAAGATAAGCAGAGGACAAAAGCACCTCTCCTTTGAGGATGGGCTGAGAGAGTTCGAATTATTCAGCCTGAAGAAAAGGCCCTGCAGAAACTTCATGGCAGCTTTTCAGTACTTAAGGAGAGCTTTTAAGAAAGACAGGGACAAACTTTTTTGCAGGGCCTATTGCAATAGGACAGGGGATAATGGTTTTAAACTAGAAGAGTGCAAATTTAGACTAGATATAAGAAGGATGTATTTGATGATGAGGGTGGTGAGGCACTGGCACAGGCCTTCCAGAGAGGTGGTAAGATCCCTGTAAACAAAGTCAGATGGGGGTCTGAACAGCCTCATCTAGTAAAAGATGTCTTTGCTCATTGCAGAGGGGTTAGATTAGATGACTTTTAAAGGTCTCTTCCAATCCAAACCATTCAATGATTCTTACCAAATAGTGTCCTCATACACACCAAGTTTTTCCCTTAAACTCCAGTTGCAAAACCAAAGGGGATACCAACATTTAATTGCCTTCCTCTGCTGGATGCACAGGCAAATCCAGCCTCCAGGAGAAATGTGGAAACAGCTGGAATCAAGTTTTTAAAAACCATCTGTGGTTTTCACACAGACCCAAAACTCCTAAGAAGGGATAGAAGTGCTTTAGAAAATGCACTCAATGTCAAAGCTGTCCTTTGAATTATTAATGCATAACTTTACGTAAAGCTCACAATAAGATGAAAGTTATTAACATAATAAGTTACATGCATAATTAATTTCTCCTATGATATATGATTTGTGAAGTTCTAACAAAATGTGTCACAGAGGTTGTAAACATGAAAACTAGCCTGAAGCCAGAAGAGCTAAGCATATGCTAATGAGAGAACATATGAGAAATACACAGTAAGAAAAAAACTGAGAAGAGAGAGGAAGTGACAGCACTGCATATCTATGTGGTGTACTAGTGTCAGTTATGAATAACAGGAACCAGGCTCAGACAAGGAGGGAGAAGCAAGCACACCAAACTAAAGGAGAATGTAGGCATTCAGTGTTCTCATTATTTTATATGAAGCTACTTTAGGATAAATCAGCCCTGGAATATAAACCAGGGAAATGGAGGAAAGTGCTCAGCTGACAGGTTACCTTGTTGGCTGAACATTGAAGCTGCAGAGGGAGAACCCATTCTTAAATATGAAAACACCATATACTTTTTTTAGAGCTTTGCTTTGCAACCAATTTTAAAACTGCGAGTGACTGTTTAACGATTATCTGGACAGAATAAATAAAGTGGGCAGCCCCAGTAACAGCTTCTACTTGAGAGAGATAACAATCACAGCAGCCTTGTCCTTTAGAAGTGGCAAGTGATCACAAGGATCCTGGTTTATCAAACTCTTGAGAAAGCTTTTCCCTTTGCTATATGAGGTTTTCTTTACAGTTCTTTACATCTTTGAGAAGGGTGATATGGCAGTCCCCCCGCTTTGGGGGTTTACAACCAACATTCCATTTAGTCAGTCACCGTAAGGGGTTATGTAGGGCAGCTGCAGAAATACACCCATGGTCACATCAGCAGCAGCAGGAGAACAGATTTCACTTAGCATCTCACTGGTCTTCTCAAGAAAAACTGTGGTTTTGAAGACAGCCATAAAACAAGTAGTAGAGTGTGAACTGATCTTAGGTAGTTATCTATTTGTTGGGAAGTTGTCCTAGCATCACTGAAGTTGAAACACGGGCTTGAAACCCATGTCAGATGTGTGAGAGAACTGGCCCCTACATAACCAGAATAACCACCTCCTCTACCCACTCAGACAGCTAAAAACCTCCAACTACCAAACCTCTAGGGCTCTGCTGCACTTTGAAGTCAGCGGTTAACAATATGAGGGAAACCCTTTGCTTCCCCATTTTACTGCCCATGCAGTAATCTTGCCAGAGATTGGGAAAAATTTTGTCATCAGAGCCTGGTCCAGATTGTTCCAGTGGTTTGACCAATCCAGCTGCAAACATGAAAACAACCATTCTGCCCTCCTAGCATTCCACAGCAATGTTTTAGTCACCTCAAATGTCTTGAATTCCACAGCCAGATCTTTTCTCTGATGTAAGCATCAGCATACTTATCTTCACATCTGTTCAGGGCTTGAAAACCCCTGGAACACTTCACAAACAAAACAAAACCAAACTGGAAAAGGAAGACTGGAAGGCAGCTGAGAAGCAGAATCAGAATGGTATGGACTTGACCAGCCTTCTGAAAAATCACTTGGCTTCATTCTCTGCTGCTGCTGCTGCCTCACGTTGGCAAAAGCAGACTGTTCGCCTACCTCCTGCCCCAATCAGGGGAACATCTTGCCTCTGGCTGGCATCTCACTGCATTCATCTGTAGTATAAAAAAAGGGAAATCTCAAGGACAACCAATCCAGCCAGGATGTTCTGCCAAGGTTGCTGTTCCTAGCTGAGGATATAGTCCTCTCAATTTTTCTCAGCTAGAAAGAGAGAGAGAATGTACACACACACCCTCACCCCCATTATCCTAAAGCCCGCAGGTGCCAGCAATCCAAATAAACGTAGAGCAATTAACAGAATTAACACAGCTTTAAATAGCTTGGCACACCAGATGCGGACTCCAAGCAGGGTTCTATAAAATGTAAAGTTATTACAGATAAAACCATTAATCATCTGTTCAGAGACTTGTTCTAGATGCAAAACCCATTTCACTTAAAATGGCTAATAATCAGAAAGAAAGGCACAGATTTAACAGGAATGATTATGCCATTCTCAAGCCCCATTTCCAAATGCCATTTTTCATCTCTGCCACCATTCCCAAACCTCTGTGTTTCCTCTGCTTGCTAGGGCTGATGCAGTAAGAAATCTTTGCAGGCATCACTCACAATTACCTCTCAGGGTGCTAGAAATGGGACACCACCTCTCAGCCTCTTCCATGGTGGACAGAGCAGGTTAGTGACTTGCACACTACGAATTTGCTGCTTTCCTGGATGCAGTTGCTACTGTTCAGTTGTGTGTCATCAGCCCCATGCAGCTCACAGATAACTGACACTCACCCTGATGAATTGAGTGTTCAAGTGCTAAGATTTGTGCTTAGAAAATACAAGCATTTGAGTTTTCCCCCTTGTGGCAATGTGAAGTCACCAGTATCCACTGTAGCAATATAACAATCCTCCTGATATTCCCCTAAGACCTATTAAAATAACTCCCATTTACTACATCTGTGTCTATAGAGCTACAGGAGGCGGGTGGGGGGCTGACCATAACTCATCTTTGAGCTCTGATGTTACCATTTCTAACACTTCCACTTATGGAACTGTACCTCAAAGAGTATTAAACCTTGTAAGTAGCAGTTCGGATCTAAAATTGCATCTTTCCACATATCTATATTAATCCTATTGATTTACTTAGGAATCTAGATACATACACTGTTAATTCCAACTAAATGAATTCTGCCTGTGCAGTTTGAAGGAAGGAGGGAGATAAAACAATCCCAAAGCACAACTATTCAGTGCAACAGATGACATCAACAGAAGTAGATCAAAGCCAGAGTGTAGCAATGACAAAGAATTAGAACAGAGAGAGTATCAGACAATATACAAAACCTTGTATTACATGAAGCCCGTTGCCTTTTCCATGCAGTTCAAATAGCAAATGCTGCCCATTAGCTGCCTGCCCACTCCTGGGCTCCTCACACTTGACAGCTGGCTCACTGCTACAGAAGAGTGGTGGACCTGGGAGGAGTTGTCTGGCCTACTCACTCAATATTCAAACTTCACCATCCTTTCCTGCCTCCCTTGCTGGCACAGCAGAGCAGCCTGGATTTCTGTACTGGGTAACAGCAGCTCAGTCTTTCCCCATTGTCCACAATACATATGCACATTTCATAGCAATGCTCCAACTTTCAGGGTCAGTCTGCTGCTCCCAAAGAGGTGACACTTGTCAAGTAGATGAAAGTGCCTGTTTTATGCACATGTATAAAACAGAACAGTCTTGTAAGTTCTCTCATGTAATTTTATTTATATTAGCATATGGCAGGTCCTGACCCGCCAAAACTACTCTTATCTGTATTTCTGTCTGACAGTATGGATCCTTAGCAATCTCTTTATTGCAACATAAGGAGCAACAAATAAGAACATATCTCCTATTTCTTTTCACTATTCATCCAAACCAAGAGTTTACTGATCTCAGTGAACTACAAAGCCAAGTAAAGCAAAAGCAGCTCATTTACTTTCAGTTTAAGACGAGCACATCAGACTTTGGACAGCTGAAGTTAAGATCATAGTATCTATTATGATGGGCCCACATTTGGCTAAAAGCATATGAAAAAGACAGCCAGAAATCCTTGCCAGAGTAATCACCAGAGTATCACCACTGCTGTGCTGATGACTTTGGACTCAGCTATGTTTGTCTATCAATATATCCTGACTTAGTTCGCTCAGTCTTGAATGGATAGGGATTAGACCATGTACTTTTGTAAGGATTTTTGCTTTAATATTTAATAGTTACCAAGTTTATTATATGCACCAAACACAGGTTATATTGCTCCAATCCGCATTACGTTTTCTGAATTTGTTGATATAAATATAGTTCTACAACTGTAAACACTCTCATTTTCTGAACCACAGCACATGGCACATGCCTTGCAGCCACAGAAGCTCAGCAGGAGTTAGGTTCATTACGCAGGAAAGAAAAGCCTGATCCTGATGATCCTACTGCAGAGCAAGCACAGATGGCCACAACACCAGGACCGAGAGTCACCTGCAGACAGCTCAGTCGGGATTCAGTGGAGTGCTCCCTAGCTCTTGTGACATACCAGCCCACTGGGGGCACCGCCGAGTGGTGACACCGACCTCTGCTGCTCGTGTCCTCCCTAGCTGCTTGTTCCAGTGGCAACTGAAGAGAGTTGAACTGGGTTAGACCCCACGTTGTTTTAGCTCCATAGATTTTCTTTAGCTTATAAGTATGGTGGCAGTACATAGTTCAAACAGCCCTGCGAAAAGAAACCTCTTACATCTTATGCATAGAAAGATCCAGTTTCTATGTTTGCTCATCAGTGCTTGCTTTAGAAGGTATGCTCAATCTACATACATACTCTATTATTCAGACTTTGGCTATTAATTACTTTTGTAAAGTTTCTAGTAGTCCAGTAAGTTTAGGAGTTCAATGCCACTGAACTGTTGATATGTGAATTATCCTTTAAATTAATCCTGAAGAAAATATGTGTGCTCAGGCTTACCTAAGAATGCCTACAAGATGCTGTTTGCCGACTGGTAAGAGTTCCAGAGAAAAAAATACTACAGTGCAATAAATGTGACCTTAACAAGAACCTATATTTTTTTTTAATTTGTGAAAAGAGCTATGAAAAGAAAAACTACAACAACAACAAACGAACCAAAAAAAAACCCCACCAACAGGTTTTTACTTCTAGATTCATTACGGCTGTAGCATTCTACAGCCTTTGCTATATGAATTGCATTAAAGAAAGAATTTCAGGAGCCTAGAGTTTTTTACAGTACACAGTTGATAAAATAACATCTCCTCCATCTCCTGTCCCAAATCTAAAAACTCAGTTCCTGTCTTTGGATTTCTCATGTTTTACTAATTGAAAAATAATTTTAGCACTTCGTTTTCACACTCCATCCGCTAAACATTAATTTAATGAAGCAATTTTAAATTGTTTTCCTGCATAACAGGAATACTTTTCATGGATATATGACATCATGAGTAAACTTTCTACAGATGTCATGAGTACATTACTCTTCCAGTTTTCTATGTATCCAGAAACATTTGATGAAAGAGATTGATCAATAACTGAGATTAGCTTATGTTATTTTGCAGCACTCATTCAATATCATTGTGCCAGAAAAACTCTTGTTATGGGTGCATATAAGCCAAGGTGACCAAGATCTTTTCTGTGTCACGCATTAAGCAAGACAATAATGCTATCAGAAACCTCACTCTGGTAGAGTAGGTGAGGGCGAAGCTACATAAAGAACAGAGACTTTGAATAAACCCCTAGCTAAAGCAAAGCTGCAGCACTGGCAGCACACAAATACACTGGACAAGACTATGGACTGTAGTTCCTGTGGGCCAGACCATTAATCCTTACTAAAAATGCAAGGACCCGAGAAAGTGAAATATTAACCTCTGAAACATCCAGAGGAACATGTACTTCATTACAGAGTCTCTCCAAATACAGTTCAAGTTAAAGCTTTAACTGAATATGTAACTGGAAGATCATTTTCCCTTCTGGTCACACGTGGAAGAAATCTCCCAAGATATGCTGCCCTGAGGATGCAATTCCTAGTATCTTGAACTGAAATCCAACAGAAACAACGCAAAGCAGGGAAATGCCCATCAGACCCTGCTCACTTTCAAAAATTACCTGCAACACCAACTGTTTCTCAGGACTGATCTTCATTTGAACATCCACAACCTTCACTTAGATTTCTTGGAAGAGGGGTCTGCTCTGGACTTCTCCTTCATTTCCTTACCTGAGTTGACTCTTAAGAGCAAGTAGGCAGGCATTTCATACCCATTCAGCAGCCAAGTTGAGATACACTTTTGAGGTAACGATTTCTAGTATTCTCCAGTAAGAACATCAATGAGTTGTGACTCTCTATGGAAGGCATGGACTATCCCTGCCAGGTGGAAGAGGAACAAAAAGAGCAATAGGTAGGATTTCCGTCTTATCTGTTGTTCTACCAATGGCAGGCTCCACAATGTTGACTAAGACACATCACACCTGTGCCTTAGTTGCATTTGAAGGCAGAGGATAATGACATTTACTCCCTTTGATACTGTATTTCAACTGATGGTTTGAAAGAAGACAAAGTCTCTGAGGTCGCTTTGATAAAATTACCTACTGAACTCTTTGTCTGAAGGATCCTATCAGCTAGTATTATTGAAGTATTAAATAGGAAAAAGCTTAAAGACTACAGGGATGGCTAGGTTTGTTCCTCAATGCCTTGACTCCTTCAGATGAATCAACAGTCAAAAGTTGACACTGTGTTACTGTACCATGGGATGCTTTACTCTGTGTATGCTTACCTGGGACCTTTCATCTCCCATGACTCACGGATACTACCTAAAAATCTGTATCCTCTTCCTTTCTTTCTGGCTTACAGTATGAGCACAGACTTTCTGTGTTAGGAAGACTGACAAACACATTTTTCTTTTCTCCCACCCTTGCCAAATGATTCCCTAAAAACGCTACTAGAAAAATTAGCTGAATCAAGTGCCTTCTCGAAAGAGGCTGAAATTCATCACTCTGCTAAATGTTAGCATTGAGACCATGAACTATAGAAGACTTACTTAACTTATGCCTGGTTTGACAGAAATACGTAAACCTACAGGCAAGCAAAACAAGGGAAGCACAATGTCACTCCTTCTGGCAGCATGGCAGAGGTCTGGAAGGGCAACATAAGTTCCGCTAGGAAGATTAAAAAGTTTGGTTTCAAATAACCCTTCTCAAAACTTTGCTTCTTTTTCAGTGCTGTCAAAGTCCAGAGACTGGTGTTTCGGCTTTCAGCTGCTCAGTTCATAGTGCCTCTTGCTCACCTTGGCTTCATGTCATTTCCCATACTCATACATGAAAGCAAAAGCTATTATTCACTTTGAGTACCACAGAGTCATTCAGAATTTTTGCCCAAGTATCCAATATGTGTTGGCAGCAAGACAGTAACCTGGGAAATGTTCAATTGACCAACTGACTGTTCAATCCCTTCTGACTCTGAGCTAATACAGAAATACCAAATGCGAACCGGCCCAGGACCTAAGCTTATAAGCCTTACCCAATGAGAAAACATTATCATATTTCCCTCCCCATTTCCTCCTCCTACTGGTCTACTCAGAATTCTCTCAGCACCTTGCCTCCTATCGTATTGCTCTCAATTTCCAAATGCCTCCATTCCCACCTCCAAATTAAATATTTCCAGAAATAAGTGGGGTTTTTTTTCTTATTAGTTTAAGAATGTCATCAGAAGCTACTCAAAATGCTGGCCTATGTCTCCACTGTTTGAGGTTGCTACAACAGTTACACTCAAAAACCTGATGAAGGCCTTGCGTTGGATGCTCTGCAGATGCACAGAGAAAATGACTGACATTCTTGACTTTCAAGACACACAGTGTACATCTCAAACAGAAGACTGATCCACCACAGCAGCAGCAATGCAATTGGAAGTTTAAGAGTGAGAGGCAACCAAAAACTGTATGGACCTCTGGATATGGAATCTTACGAATCAGGGTCATAATCATCATCTGGTCTATTTGGAATACTCTGGCAGAGAATAGTAATGAGAGACCAAGACAAGTAATATTTTGAGGAGTGGAATCATATTCAACCCTTGGCCGAGCTTTGTCTGCTTCTACATAGTGCCACTATAGCCTCTCAATTTCTTTTTCAAATGTTAAATTCATTAAATAATACAGATAGGAAGCAGACAGGCCCAAACACAATAGGACAGCTGGAGCAGCAGTATTGGATTAACAGGTGTGGGCAATTAGTGCCATTCATGTGGTAACTTCCTCCACTGTTCCTCAGTGCAATCCACACACTGTTGATTCCTGACTCACCTCTTATGCTTTCCTGGGGGTCTGTTAAATCACTGCTGTGGAAGGGGATCTTGGGCATCCAAAAGCTTTTGGGCTCAGGGAGGGGCTCTTACAACTACAACTTTCTCAGTCTGCCTGTTTTCCTGTTTTTCACTGTCTCCAGTTTTAGGCTGCCTTCCATCTGCACCTTTAGCCTCCTCCCAAGTGTGACACTCCAGTCAGAAAAACTCGTCCCCAAACAGAAACCACACCATCACAACACATCAAATAGTCCTGAAAAAGACCTGGCTTGCAGATAGGATCTGAGATTTACATACAGCAACTGTGCACACTCATGAACCACTTTGAAATCTGGCTCCTAGAAGTTAAATTGCAGACAGAAATGATCTAAGCTTTCACAGCTTTCTCCCATCACAGCCAGATGGTGCCTGACCCCTGTAATAATTTCTCCCATATTCCACCCATATGCAAGCCTCACTGCTTCCATCAAGCTGTTAGTACCAATCAACATTTTTCAGAAGTGAGATTTTAATAAAGCATTGATAGAAAAATGTGAAGATTTCAGAAATTCTTTCATGAATATCCATTCTCTAGGGACCACCTTAGGCTCTTCTAAAGCACCTCCATCTGTACCATTTAAGTCCTGCTCCAAGTAAATCAAATCTGAATGGCTGGCACCCTAATCCCAGGAAATATTCTCATTCTCTCCATTCCCCAGCAATTCGATATTGAAATACCATTTTCCCCCTCTTTGCCCACACAGCTAAATTTCCCACTCTGCCACTTTCCATTTCGATCCTTGATTACTGAAAACTCCTCCCTGAAGCTCTTCATTACCTTTCTTGTCCTCTTTCTGGCCATACAAGTGTCATGAAACCCATTAATGTATCCTGTTCCCATTCCACCTTCAGTCAGTGCTTCTCCCCGTTTAACAATCACTATCTGTTAAAGCACTGTCACACCTTCCCTGACTCCCATTAAAATGATTTCTGCTCAATTGTCTCAAGATGTGTTTCTGTATCTTCTCCTATCCCCATCTCTATATCTGGTTTCATCCATGACAGGAAATACACCTTCACCCCAGATAGCTTCACCCCAGATTTCCTCTAGAATGATGATTCTCAAGAATGAAGGTCCAAAAAGCCTTAGATTCTATGTAACTACAATGCAATGTCCATATTTCATGTCTGTGTACTACCCTATTTGCATATTCTGTATGACTATTTTCCAGTCTTGTTCCCTCATTACAGTGTCAGGTATGCTGCAACACTGCCAGGATGGCTTTGGAGAAATGCAAAACTATCATGGTTTACCACACATAGGGAAATCTTTAATTCCAATGAAACGAGAGGAAAAATCTCAACCTGAACTACACATTAAATACTTGTATTTATGATTTAGGTATGTTACTGCTAGCAACTTAGTGGAACCTGTTCAGTCAAAACCTGTAGCCACAAGGGAAAGAAGAGACATGAGGATCTGTTCATGAGGATGGTGAAAGGAGGTACCATTAGGTCAGAAATTGTCTGACCTAAAGAAAACATTACCTAGATAATTAGATATTTAGATTAGTTTTAGGAAATATTGCATAGATACGACAGCAGAGGAGCCCTGAGACTATAGTTCCTTGTCAGGAACACATTCTTACACACTCCAGTTCCTTCTAGCCAAGGCTTACACTCTGCTCACATGAAGTATCCACCCTGCCAGAGCGGCCCCTCCTCCTCCCACCAGCCCCTGCCAAGTGGAGAGGTCCCTTCCTGCTGCCAAGGGGCAGAGGTGGTCATTAGGCACTCTGCCCCTGGCACTTCAGCAACTGCATGTCATCTCAGAGGAAGTGGGAAGGCAATGCTCCACTGAAGGAGCCCTCTAGCCCCGACACGAGCAAATTGGTTGGTGTACTCCCAGACTGATGCAGTCTAGATAAAATACAAGAGATTACAGGGGAAAGGCTGAAAGTTTCACCTCAAAGTCTGCATAAATCCCTTTGCCTTCCTAGGAAAGTGACACATCCCTAGAGGCAGTCTTGAATGAATGCAGAGGAATAGGAATAGATCGTTCTGCTTTAACACCTTCAAGAGATCAGTACAGGGCTTGGCAGGATGTTCTCCACCGTTACAACAGTGCAATCCACTCAGGGGTGTGTGCTGTGTCTCTGGTAACAGGCAATTACATAGCTAGGACTTTACTATGAAAAAAGAGCTTTGCTCTGCCAGAAAGCATAAACTGAGGAACAATATTTGCTGTTAGTCTATCCTACCCCTTCATCTAACTTTCTTAGCTTAGAATATTTTAGTTAAAAACCCAAGCTCCTCCAGTACTAGCTAATGAGAGACTGAGCATCATTTCTGGCCACAGAGGAAAAAATGTAAGCTTAAAACATAAGCTATAGGGACTGATTTATGAGATATGCTGACAAGCTATGCAGAAAGCCAAGTTCTCCATAGCTGGTTCTGGAACCAGACGCATTACAAGCACACAAGCACTGCACTAACCCAGTTCTGCCTCCTCCAGGATCAAAGCTGGCTGCAAGTATTACTGGACCACTACTATGGGTGGGTTGCTTGTAAGCAGACTAGCTCTAAAGCAGCCAGCAAGTCTAGACATCTGTTCATACACATCTCCTGCCATTGCCTAGTCAAATAAAGATTACAAAGCACATTCTGATTATCCGTTTTCTTCCTCTCATTCTTAAGTGGTTGCTTGGGTTTTTCTTCTCACAGAGCGTTATGAGCTTGGGATGACTATGTTGGTGGCTCTTAGCACATTGTGCAAGCTAATAGAATACAAATGATTATATAAATAATAAAGCTGCTGAAGATTTTCTTGTCACTGCTTTCTTTGCTCCATTGGTTTGACTTAGAGCACACATAAAAATGGCCTCTGCTAAGTGTTACGTTCATAGCATCCATAAATAAAATTAAGATCCTGATTTAAAGAGACACTAAGAAGCTGTATCTCCTCCTGATTTCAATCAAACTGGGATGCTCAGTGCCTAGGAAAATCAGGCCCAAGGCTCTATAAATGTAACCAGAAGGATTTGATCTCTGTATGACAGTTTGTATTTAAGCAGCAAAGTTTCATTTCCTATACAAGATGCTCACACGCTCCTCTCTAGCATATGTACATCCCTTCAATCCAGAGGTCAGGCAGGAGAGCAGCTTCAGACTCTGACAACTCTTCCTCACATCAGAGGCCTGGCACATAACATACAAACCCTGACACCAGGAGTCGAGCATCAGTAGGGTGATGCCTTGTCAAGGCACTTCCAGCCACAGAACAACATCTAGCTCAGCATTGCTGTTTCCACAACTCCTGCATGAAATCTCAGCTCCGCCTTCCCTCTAATATTAAATGTTCATACAAAGAGGAAATTGTGACAACTCCCTGGGTTGCAAATAAAATTATATCCACACCCTATGATAGATCACAACCTTAAGGAGAAAACTCTTGCAAGAAACTCTTATTCCAGGCTAGCTAGGAAGCCGACTGACAGAAAACTTAAGCTTGTTTTTCAGCAAGCTTTTTATAACACTTTGTGGAGACATTAATATCTGTATTCCCATTAATCACAGTGATAATCACAAATTACATTAGAAGAGAGAAGAAAGAAGACAAAAGATGACTGCAAGGCAGCACCAAAACTAAGTCTGGGATTTGGACTGAATTCATCTTTTTTTTAACTGCTTTGTTTTGTTTTGTTTTTTTTCCCAAGGATCACTATTCTGGTCCCTGCTGCTAGCCAGGCAATCCAATCTCTATTACCCATGTGAGAATTTTCTCAAAGCTGTGGATTAATTAAGTGACAAGTGCAGCCAGCCAGAGTAAGACAGCACGGTTTTCAGAAACAGCTAGCTCTTACTGACCAATGCAGCCACTCAAGTGCACAGACTTAGCAGCACAGTGTAAGGACTTAAAGATCACAGTTGCCTGCCTCAAACACTGTTAAGGCCACAGAACGACTTTGCCATGAGATGAGCACAGAACAGAGTGACAGGATGGTGCTAACTCCAGGCAGAGGTGCTAACTCACCAGGCAGAGGTGAGATCTGGTCACCACATCCTGGGTAATGCATCCAGACCCAACTTCCCACTGTGGCAAACTTTGTAAAGAAGCAACTTCTCCTGTACATATCACCAGTCAAACAAAGATCACCCCAAGTTATGGGACAGATGGCATCTATGACCACTGAGGGAACCCCCCACCTCCCAATCCCTTCCCCAAATATGTCTTCATGAATACTGGGAACTTGGACTGTGAATTGAGCCACCATGACACAGAAATTAACATAGACATGATTCTATTGTCCAAGTGTTATCTCAAGCCTAGGGGGAGGTAAACAAAGTTGTGAGAGAAGAATGTATAACTCATAATGGACATAAAGAATGCAGAATTTATGGGCCACAAGGAAAGCAAGTGTGCTGAATCAGCTTGGACTGGGTAAAAGGTAATTCCACCAGGGGAAGATTGTGACCACTGACTCACAACCCACCAACTCAAGAAACCCACCAACTAAAAAAAACCAGAAAGACTGAGCATAGGACTAATTAGCATTAGTAGGGAGGGAATCATTTAACCAGTAGAATAAAAGAAGTGTGTAACCAAAGAGCATTAATTCCTTTGTCTGCAAAGACGAGTGACCTCAGGGCCCCCCCACTGAGAAGCCCAAGGTGAAGAAGGATCAACAGGATGGCACTGGATGCACAGGTGGTGACTATCTTCTGCTTAACCTATCTCTCTCTTTTCTCTCTTTCCTACTTCTTTCTGTCTCTCTACCTCACATTTCATTGTTCAATAAAATCCATGCTATTGACTTTAGCATATGGTTTTGTTTGCACTTTATTTTGGGGAGAGGCATCTCTCAATAATCATATCGTAACACAAGGTACTACTTCATGTCCATGTGCCACATGATTGCCAGACCTCCATTACACCCTCGTGCTGCATTCTCCTTGCAAAATTTACACTTTTTATGCTACTTTCAACCTCCATTTTTCTGTTTTATTCTATTTCTGTATATTCCTGGAAAATCTAGATCTAACTGTACTCCCAGGTAAAATCAACGACCTTAAAAAGTATCCTAAATAAGCTTCTGATTATGATCTTTTCATCTCAAAATGCTATTTAGTAATCAAAGGCCATTTGTCTTTCTGTAATGGCTATTGCCTAAGTGCCTAGAAGGTAGTAATGCTTTCTTCTGAAGGGCTAAGAGCTTAGAGAAGACACCTCTCCTACTACCATGAGCACTTTTTCTGTAATCCAAGCACTAGAAGTATGATTCTGCACTTAAGCTCATGAGTTTTCCAGCCTTCTGTCCAGATGAATGACAAGTTTATCTTTACAGAGCTGTTGCAGTTTTCAGTATAAAATTAGGCATCAGAGAAAGAATTGATTGTATAAGGCAGGAAAGAGTGATGACTTTAACAAATCAAAAGCACAGAGACAAGAATTAATTTGAAATTGTTACCTCTTTGAGGCAGCCCATGAAGTTATTGCTTACTGGAGACCCAGGTAAATCAGCAGTACTGGGGCTCCCTCCCACGTAAAAGAAGTCATCTGAACCCAGCATGGTGTAGTCCTCCTGTGTGTAGCCCGTGGTGGTAAGGATGCCATCCACAGAGATTGTCACCTGTTTGAGGGACACAATGGACAGAGAAAATCCCAGCAATGACCTTACAATCCTGAACAGAACAACTTACCTCCCCTATAATTTTATGCCAGTTTTATTAAGGATTTTGTTGAGATTTGGTGTGCATTTTTTTTTTAGTTCAGTCAAGCTCTATTTTCTGGTCTGATTTTCCCACAGAGAAATGCTTCAGCATCTGCTTCTCCCCTTTCTGGTGCATCAGCACTCTCAGGCTTACCCAGCAGCCTATCCATCCAGATGCTTTCCATCTATTCAGGCCAGAAAATATAACTGTCCTTGAAAGACATTTCTCATATTAGCTGATTTTATGATTAATTAGAATTTATTTTAATGATTACAGTTAGTTATGGTTGTTAGTAAAGAAAAAAAAAAAACACTAATGAAGACGAGGTTGGTATTTTTTATTTTTTAAGTTTCTTTTGCTCACAGCACACTGACAATCATGCATTCAGGGAGAGGGGGAGAGGGAACTCACTTTCAATACATTATGGATGTGCATGCCATGTACCTGGAGAGACACACACCCACCACCCACAAAAAAAAAAAGAAAAAAAAAAGAAAAAAAAGAAAAAGAAAAAAAATTACAAACTAACCCATAACTAAAATATAAGAAGAAAATAAATCAAAATAAAAAAAACCAAAATAAATCAACCACACACCAATAAATGTGATAGAAGCGGATATGAAAAAGAAAGAAAGAAAGAAGGTACAAAGCGTGCACACACTGCACTTGACATGTCATGCCAATATATCTGAGGCCCAGAAAGATGATAGGGAAAAAGCAAAAAAGAGAGAGGAGAAGAAAAAGGGAAAGAAAACCATTTCACACTCGCATGCAATCAAAAATAAAAATACCAAACAAACACCATAATAACAAAAAAACTCAAAACCAAACAGAAATGTCCCCAAAATCTCTAACCACAAACACATGGAGGGTGAAAGGTGACAGAAGGAGAGGGTGGGAGAGGAGGAAGTGAATTTTATGTGTTTTGCTTAGATGTTGTTAGTGGTTTCAAGGGAAGATGGTGGAAAACAGATGGAGGCCAGGAGGAGAGGGGCGAGTCACCAGACGTGGACATGCCATGCAGAGTGTGTACTGAAACAAACAACCGGCTGAGCTCCTGTTGGCCACGCAGGTAGAGGTCAGAGAGAGAGAGAGAAAGTGAGAGAGAGAGCAAGAGGGAGAAGGAGGAGAGAAAGCAGAGGGAGGGAAGTGGGGGAAAATCAGGAGAAAGAGGACCACTCTGGCCAGTTTGCCTGTAATAGCCATTGCCACAACAAAAGGGTGAGACAAAAAGAGAGCCTTCACCACCACGGACTAGAGGCCCTGCAATGGTTCTGATCTAGAAACCTTCAGAGTAAAAAACAAACCAAACAAAAAGCCAAGAAAAAAAGCCAAATGAAAACAAAAGCAAAAGAAACAAACCTAACTCAAAAACAAGGGACAAAAAACCCCAACAATTTATCACCAGAAACAAAAAGAAGAACTAAAGGCAGAGGTGAAAAAACAATGAAAGAAATGTCCAAACCCCATTTCCAGAAGAGCTGTGTTAGTTGCTTTTGATGCTCATTTTTCTATTCAAAAAGAAGAAAAGAAAAGAAAGAAAAAAAAAAAGGAAAAAAAAAAAAAGGAAGGGAAAAAAAAGTGTTTTCAATGAAAGTAGAATAAAATTAAAGGAAGCAGTAAGTATAAAGGAGGGGGGAAAAGAGCGGGTAGGGGGAGGAAAAGGCAGGTAACACACGGCAAACCCAAAAAAAGAGACAATAAGAATGATATCTACCAGACAATGTAGTTTGTTTACCATAGCGTGTCCAATGCCTGAGTGCTTTGCGGAAAAGGGGGAAGAAAGGAAATTAAAAAATCGTGAACAGAACGATTGTTAATTAAAATAACTAAAAGCAAAGATGAGTCGTTAGGGTGTTAGTACATTAGTTGGTTAGTAAAAATGACACATTGCATGAATGGTCTAGTGTTAGTTTTTCAAAAAAAGGCGTGGGGCACCTGAGACACACAAAGTGAGAAAGAGGACAATATGACCAGGACTCTATGGGGAACCATGCCATCTAGACTGTAAAGAAAGAGGGGGCTGCCTACTCTTCCCACCCTGGTATTAGTCATTAACTTCAACCCTCATACACATTATCCAGACCTGAAGCAAAGTTAAAATAGTGCAATACTTACTCTTCAAATGCTCATCAAGGTGCTTCCCTCAAACAAGAACCTTACTCTCAGGGATATACACACAGAGTACACAGTTTGCCCCTTCAGCACAAACCCAACCATGACTCCCTTCTTCCACCCACCAACATGCCAGCTCCTCTTCCAAGCTGCACTACCCTCAAGTGTTGCAGAGTATCACAAGCAGGCCAGTATTTCCTTTGGCTGGAGGATACAGATGAAGATGAGTCCAAGACTCTCTGTCTTCCTTCCAAGTTTCCCAGTCTGCAGGTTTCTTTACAGCAGCTGAGTTTTTGACTTTCAGGAGGAGCACATAACAGTGCCTGTGCTTGGCTGTTTGCCTGTAGCTCACTTCTGTCATCCAAAAGAAAGGAATTGAACCTCTCCTACAGTAGGGAGCAATGTGTCGAGCAATTGTATAGAAAGAATTGTGTTGCTTGTGTCCAGAAGATTGACAAGAAGATTTAGCATCCCTCCTGTTACACTGCATCTCTGTTACACAGGAGCTAGGAGAATTTACCAGTCAGTTTGGTTTAGCAGAACTTTTTTAACCTATCCCAATGCATGCCAACTGTTCGAACCTACACATTGCTTATTGTTTGCTTTTTAGCAGTGGAGCAACTAAAGATCTTTATAGTAGATTTTGCATTGTGGCTACCTTCCGTGTTAATAGGGAAGGGCAGCCTGTGGAGGCTTCAAGTCCTTGTTCCAGTGTGATTGAAGTCGGCAAGAACTATCCTAAATCACACAAGCAAGAGCTATGCTGCCTCATGTAAAAACCATCTGCTTGCAGGGTTCAGAGTTGTACATTGACTAGGGAAGTAAGTTTGTGAAGACTTTGTGGCATTGAGCATAAAGTCCCAAGGTTATTTGCCAATTGGAATGAAATAATAATACTCTGTACTTGGGTATAATGAGCACAAACTCCTGAATTCTTCACCAAGGAAGTCTTACTCACTGCAAATTTTCGTGTTAGTAAATTTATTTTTACAAACAAGGGAGTTGAAGTATGGGACAGGGAGAAGAGCATGCTAAAAATGAGACAGAGGGTCAGCAGCAGACCTGAAGACAGGCACAGGAAGTCTGATCTTCAGTCTCCTCTGCTCCTCTTCCCACCAGACCACACTGCCCCAAACATGCTCTGAAAGCCCTGGTAAAATGCACCCATGATCCTATTTCTAAGTAAAGGTTTCTCACAAGGCAGAAAGAGGGCTTAGTTTTAACTGAAATAATAAGATAAATAAACAAGGAGATTTGCTTTGACATTAACAATCACTACTCAAGGGAATCTGTGGATTCACTTGGTTTGTCTCTAAGGAGATTAACTGCTGTGATAGTCATTTGATCTAAAAAAAAGCAGCCCTTAGTACTCTCCCAGCTTAGCTACAAAATATTTTACAATTCCAAAAAGTACTGGGCAAAAGTCCAACTATTTAAAGTTCCACTCTAATTGTAGAAACAGCCAAAAAAATTATGCAAATCCTCCTCCCCTTTCTCTTAGTCCCCAGAAAAGCAGAGGAAAAGATTAGATGGCATCCTGAAGCTGCTGATAGTCCACTTAGCTGGAATTGCTTAGATTAGGTAACATTCTTGGAATTTCTAAATTATTATTTTAAAGTTCATTTTAAAGAGAAATACATTTATCTCCAGTGCAATATTTTCAGCCAATTACAAGGAGGCTACTGATTTTTTTATAAAGCTTCAACATTCAGAGGCAATGTATTTCATTGGGGTTTTGTTTGGTTTTGGAACAGGTTTTTTTGAGGAAACATGAGCACAGCTGGAAACAAGACTTTCAAGTAAACTATGTTATCCTGCAATTTTACAGGTGAATTTATGTCAGGAAAGACATAGAACCGATAATCTTTTACATACAAAATTATTTTGGTTATACAAAATTATATTGGATGACAACTTTTAGGATTATCATGATTGCTTTGCCTCAAGGCCTCATCAATTCCAGTATCTGGGCAGCTTTAGGTTCTGGGTCAATGTCTTAATTTTGAGACAGATCAAAAGTTAAAATGCAAGTATCCAGGGAAAAGACGACTAAAAAAAAAGGTCCAGCCTTATTGATATTTATTGTTTGAACTGTATTCTGTCATGCTTAACTCTAGAATTGGACCCCAAATCACCTCTGCTAATTCAATGTAATTTGATTTGAAGACTGGCCTTTCTTTGGAAAGAGTCCATCCATCTCATTAAAATATCCTCTCTCTTGCCTGGTCAAGTTGGACCATTTAAGAATTCAGGATCACTTAAAAACATTCACTGTGAATAGATCAGGAGGATTAAAAATTTACAGTGCTGCTTTATTGGCACTGCTTTCTGACAGTCACCGAAGTACTGCCCTGGTCTCATCAAATAGGAAAAGGCATAGACATATGTCCATTTTCTTGGTCCACTTCTGTGGACCAATTAAAAAAAACACTAGCTAAAATATTAAGAAAAGAATGTGACAGCTTCCCATCCACAGTTTTGTTTGTGACACTTCACTTTCTGCTTCTTCAAGATCCAAACCAATCCTGGCATGAAGCAGGGATTCATTTTGCTTCAGGCACATTTGTCCACTGAAATTGATTTCCAATGAAAAATAAAAACGTGATTAACTAAAATGGCCAATAAGCGCTACTGAGATATACAAGGACCAGCTGTTCTGAAACTACCTAAAATTTTTTTAAAAACCCACATCATATAAAGCCATACATTTTGACCTTTCCAGACTGACAAACCTAGACCAGTTGGTGCATCTCCCTCTACTCTATTGATGGGAAAGCTTGAATAAAATAGGATCATGAAGACCCATCCACTGCATAAGAAATGAAATTTGTATCTGCTATTGAAACTATTGAAAACAGATTGATTTTTTTCCATAGGTAAGAATTCTGTAGCCTCATGAAAGTTTGATGACAGATTTTTTGTCAGACCCAGACATCCTAAGCATGTAGAAATACAGGTATTTACATGGGGAAGACAAAAAAATCTTCAGCCCCACACCCAAATATTGAAAAGAAAGACACAAAATCCTGATAACAGAAAAATTATCCACTGACATCTACTAGCAGAGGCTGTTCCTGATCCCTGACACTGATTATCCTATACTCACAGACACATTTGATCTTAGCTACTGTAACATGTTACCACAAATTACATTGTATAAACTTATATGAAGCTGTTAAAGGTTGTGCTAATAGTGACATTAATGAGAAAATAAACAGGTCACATTGTATTCACAAATTGATTTTTAAATCTTAGTTTACAAGCTATTTCTGCTTCTCTACCAACCAGGAAGATGCCAAAGAACTCCTATTCACTGTGTAAACCTCATTTATCATGCAGCGGATGGGCCTTAGTGACTTGATATATTTACCAGCTTTCAGAGCAAAGTTATTTAATTTTATCTTATCAATTTATGTCTGAATCTATATTTCATGAGAAAGGCTTCAGGATTTTAAGACTAGCCTACAACCAAATACATCACCTGATACAGTTGTCTGCTAGGAAAAGCAGCATGTAGATGTGCAAAATTACAGTGGTAAAATCAGAAAAACTTTTCCAAAGTGGAACTGTAGGGTGCTGGATTGATCTGAGTTTGCTTGGGGTTTTTTGATCCTTCCACTTTTCCAGTCCTCACAGCCAACAGAAGAGTCTCAAGGCAGAGACAAGAAATAAAGTAGAATCTCATTATAGAAAGAAGGGGAAAAAATCAAAAAGAAGAAAAGAAGAACAGAGAATCAAGAAGACTCAGAGAGACTCCAGCCAATTAATTCCAAAGCTATAAAGTTAAAATAATTACACACATACCCACCAGCCTGCACACCTGCACACTCATATGCACACACAAAAGAAAAGGAAAAGAAAAACAAAAGACTTTCAGAATTAGAATTGTGACATCATGGCAATGGTTATACCAATTAACAAAACTGAAAGAAAAAGGAGAGAGGTGTAGAGCGTTGGCTGTTGGAAATAGGCTCTGTTCCCACAGTAATTAAACGCAACAAGAATATTTCTGATAAGATTGAATCATAATTAAGGAAATAATAAAATTTAAAAGGGAGAACAGAAAAAGAAAAAAGGAAAAGGGAGATGAAAGTAAAGTTATGTCCCACGTTTTTATTATTAAATCTAACTGAGAAAAAATAGAAAATTAATAAAGTGGAAATGAAGATATTGCAGGAGGGATAAATTCCCAACTACTGTTTTTTCACTGTCCTTTAGGCACCAAGATCCAGAATAGGCGGAGAAACTCTAGCAATACCACTGAGCTTCCCTGTTCCTCCATTGCTCTCTCCCATCTGCCCATCCCAATAAAACAGAGCAAACCTCTCCCCAGCGTTCTCCCCCCGTCACCATTACCTGCCGCAGGTTGCGCGTCACCTTAACGTCGTGCCAGGCGTTGTCGTTGAACTTGCCATTGACTGGCTCCACGATGGCCTCGAAGGCCCCGGAGCCCAGGTTGATGACCAGGGAGACGGCCCCGTCCTTCAGGGCCAGGTTGACGTAGTCGGCGGACTTGCCGGTGTGCAGGATGAGCCCGTTGCGCTGCCACGTCTTGAAGGACAGCGTGATCTCGTCGCTGCTGCTCTGGATGGGGTTTTGGGACAGGTCATAGCAGAGGTACTCTGAACCTCGGAAAGTGGCCATGTTCTCGTCTCGTGCTGGAAAGGGGGGGAAACAAAAGAACTCGTCAGCGGTCGGCCAAGAAGAGATTTAAGGTTGTCATGAAATTTAAGCATACCACGGCACTGTTAACTATAGAGCTAAATGTCAAGGCTTGCTAATAACTGTAGAGCTCCCTTTGTAATATGGCTACCAAGAGAATTAACTGCAGGGTCCTCAGTAGCGATCCGTTTCAGTGCTGTGTTTTTAGTTTCACTGCAGCACTGTCACCATAGGGACCACTCAACAGTATGCAGTGGAGTCTAGGAAAAGCACATTTAAAGACTGTTATAAGACATTTCACATCCTTTTTAGGAGAAGAATGGAAAGCTCTACTATTCACAACACAACCACCACATATGTTTTGATTATAAAAACCTTAACATTTTGCAAAGATCACTATTTAGATTCAGCACTACTGCAATCTGAACTTACCTTAACCTATCTGACAGGAAATGTAAGAGAGACACCAGAACATAATCCTAACAGAGCTGCCCCTTTGTTTCAACAATGAATGAGAGACCAAGCAAACTAGAGCCACATGAAGTGTCCTACAGATTCCTTCTCTGAGAGCGTGAGGGAAGTCCACATAAAACATTTTGTCCACAGATATAAGTAATGTTGCTGGTAAACACATCTGAGAACTTTGCCTGTCTGATCACCTTATCCAGGAAATCTGTACTAGATAAGAATAACTTTTTCAAACAGCAAAAATAAACATGGGAGAATTATTCACAGCAATGACATTTAATATTTTCTCATGAAGAAAATAAATCTCTTTTGTACAATAATGAAAGCCACTGCACCAATTTCTTGGGAACTGGAAGCAGCATTTGAATACCATGAAAATCCTTTGTGTGAGCTAGAGGTCTGCTTCCCAGTACCTGGGGTTCCAGTCACTCAAAGCTAGTTCTGCTGCTGTATCGTGCTTATGTGACTTGAGCCAGCTGCACACCCCAATTTTATCCACTGGAAGAAATACAGGACAGTGATAGGAAAGCTTGCAGGAGGGCTGGCTAGTGCCATCTGGGGGAAAATGGTACTTGCAATAGAGTCCCACCCCCCACTCCATATTGTAGCACCTTTCTGACTCCCAGCTGTGAAAGTGAGGCTCAGCAGTAGATAGTACAAGCAGTCAAGCTATCATTGCTTTCAAATCACTGCATAAGGCAAATGCTGGTGCTATTTCCATTGACATTAATAGCACTTTTCTGCTTCATTTTGTCTCATTAAGTAATCCTAATAAAGATTAGCCAGAATTCATTTGTAAAAGACTGAAGGGAAAATACTTGTTGTCATAGCCATTCTTGCAAAATAACTACATGGTAAAATCTGTGTCCTCACAGCATAAAATAATGGTGACAAAACAGCACCGTATTGCAACTTGTACATATAACATTCTCAAGTGAAAAGTCTGCTTTAAGCAGACTCTTGCAGAAGCAATGTGTTTTTGTACTTCAGTCGGCGAACCATGTGTCCCTATACTCCTGCAAGCAAGCAGCCACCCAGATTACTCCATGCAGCAGGACACACTGGGAGCCAGCTGGCTCAAAAGCAGCTTTTCAGAAGCAGAGCCCTGGTCCCAGCAGACAAGCTGAGCTCGAGTCAGCAGTGCCTGCCCTTTCAGCAAAGGCCAGCTGCACCCTTGGCTGTATTAGCAAGAAAGCAGCCAGCAGACCAAGGGAAGTGATTCCTCCTCTAATGGACACTTGTGAGATCACATCAGGAGTGCTCTGTCCAGTATTGAGCTCCCTGATATAAAAATGACTTCAACATACTGGAGTGAGTCCAGCAAAGTGCTACCACCATACTCAGGGTGCTGGGGTAGGTGATGTGTGTGGAGAAGCTGAGGGAACTGGGTTCATTCTGCCTCAAGGAGAGACAGCTGGAGGGAAATCTTACTAATCTCTTTAATGACTTAATGGAAGAAAATAGACAAGAGACAGGGCCAAAATCTTCTCAGAATCCTGCAGAAGGATGAGAGACTACAGATACAACTGAATACATAAAATTCTCATTCTATACAAAAAAATGTTTTGTCTTGAGGATGGTCAAACACTAGGAAGGGCCCAGAGAGACTGAAATCTCCGTCCTTAGAAATACTAAAAACTAGGCACAGTTCTGAGCTGCCTGCACTAACTGGACCTTCTCTGAGCTAGTGATTGGAATACACAGCCTCTGGAGGTGCCTTCCAAATTATTTGGTTCTTTGATCTTATTCTGAATACATTTAACTACCACCAACAAGTGTTTATGCTTGTGTCAGTGTCAAACCAGCCTAAGCACAGAGGGCTGCTATTGACTGCAGTGCTGGAAGTCAGAGCCAAGCACTTAATAACCCTCCCCCCACATTGAGAATTCCCCTGCCTAGTCACTCCTGATCCATCAGAAGAGAATGTGTTACAAGCAAGTTAGACACATGTTCCATGTACCTGCAGGTAATTCCCATCAAATAGCCAGTGTCTGAGGGCAGGAGTCAAACACAATCATTGTGAGTGAGCCTTTTCCCTACAGCTGAAGATGTGCAAAGCACTGAACACACATTTGTGAAAGGGGACAGGCAGGTTGATTGTTCACTCTGTACAAGACATACTAATAGGGCTCATTTACACTTTCTCAACCACTTAGATGAAATCTCACTGGTCTACCCAGTCCGAAGGAGAAGACAAAGAGTAGATTAGAGATCTAAACAGTAATTTAAGGCAACCACTGCAGACTTACCAAAACAGAGCAGAGCAAATTCAGAGATACTACTCGTACTTGTACCACTGGTTTTAATATAGGGTGCTGTCAACCAACCTCTGCACTCAACTATGTCATCTGCCTGTTTCCTCCAGTCATCTGCTGCTGACCCTTGCTAGAGATGGGATTCTGTACTTTATACACCTTTGTATCCTTCCTGTTCTTGAGAAAATGTCAGCTACTTCTGTTTCATATGTTGTTATGGGGTTTTTCTTCCTTCTGTGGCTGCTGTGGACAGACATTCAAATTTGCAGATCACCACACACTAAAATCGCTCCGAGGTGCACTGTGAAATTAAAATTCATGCCTGTCCACTCCACATCTCATAAGCACAACTCCCAAGGTCAACACACTCCCTAAGACTGTATTTCCCAAATTGCTGATTCCTCAACAGTTTACCAGTGACCATGTGGTTTAGCAGTCTGATGAAAGGCTTCAGCAATCGGAGCCCACTCTGTGCACTAAAGAGCTTGGCTGTGTATCCAAGCTACAGCACAGCAGCTTCTGTCAGGCCACAGGAAAAGCTTCTTACCAAGCACGGCCTCTCCGTACTGTCCCAGCTGTTAGGATGCTCTGACATACACCATAGCTGTGACTGAAAAGCACCTGAAAATTACCAGAGGGCATGGAGGGGGAAAAGGGATATAGGCTCTTTCCACAATGAATGAGGAGAAAAAGCCCTGAGTAGGCTGCAGGTCTCACAGTATTTCTTTATGCTTTCAGACACTGTCTGGTGACACCTGGAAGACCATAGAGCAGTGAATCACTTGTATTTGTTAGCTCATGACCATTGTGCTGTACAGTTTTGAAGGTTCCACAGATTGCACTGTGGTATTTATATATTCTGTATTCCTTAAATAGTGGTAGTGTACTAAGGAGCTTCTGCACAGCAACACAGCTAACCTTAAGATCCAACTCGAAGTCAACACGGATCCTTGGTTTATGTTACATGAAGCAATAGATCAAACCCTGATTTTTCTGGGATGGGAAACTCTGTATATAGTCAGTGATATTTAATTGAATTGATGATCTAGTTATTCAAGGGTGGCAATGCAACTGCATAAAATAACATTTACTTAAAACATATTTGGGATATGTTTGAAACCTATTGATTTTTATATGATTTGCAAGATTTAATTTTTAACTTAGTTAATACTAAATAGATTTACAAAAATCAGAATCTGAAAGCAGGTTAGCACATAGAAGCAATCAAATCTTCCATTCCTCTTGTTTGTATTAATCTAAACCTATTATTAGCTTCCTAATTCATTCACATAACTAAATTCTCTGCAGTAGCTGGGATTTTCAAAGATCCAAGACTTGTACAAAATTCCACATTTGAACATAAACCTTAGCATATTCAAGATGCACAGAAATAATCTGAATAGAAGCAAAACTCAGAATCTTCAAACTGACTAACAGACATTTTCCTTGAACGAATGGAGTTATCCAGCACTTTAAAAGGTAAAATGTTACCCTTTTCTGACCAATCCCTAGCAGACACACCCTGCACATTGAGCAGTTACCATCACCCCCACACTGCAAAGCCAGTTTTGCAAGTCTCAGACTTACACCTGTTTAAAACCTAAACCAGCCATCAGCAAGTATCGAAGGCTGAGTGCAGGAACAGAAACAAAAACACAGCAAACAAGTACCTAAGCCATGTTCCTAGCTCTTCTCATCCCTGACGAAACCCCAGAGCTTGCTGAGTCTCAGGTTCCCTGGAGAGGTGAAGACCCCAGGATCTTTCCATACAGTATATAGCTGTACTGCCTGTTCAGGAAAGCCAGATGGCAATTTTATCTTCAGTTCTTATGTGCAACACTGTTGCTGTTCCTGTCAAAGCTCTTTCTATAAAGGAGAATATTCAGAATTCCCGGCATCACGAAGAGGTAGAAAACTTTGGCATTTTGATTTATGTATGAGGAAACCAGTGCACAGACATTTTAATGGGTTTACTCAGAGCCACCAAGAAAATCAATAATAGAGAAAGCATCTGAGTTCAGGAGCTCCTATCTCTCCATCCTGGGCTCATTCCAGAGGTTCCACATTTGTGGAGGGAAACCAACCTCCCGTTTTTCTCTAGTCCTGCCAGGAAGTCACCCCAGCTAAGGTGTGGAGCAAGCAGCCTCCAAAGCTTTTGATGATGCTTGAAAACAAATACTTCATGACTGCAAAGCTGAAAACAGCAAACTCTAGAAGTACTCATTTTGCTCAGGGGTATGAAGTTTAATATCCAACAAAAGCAGCATCTCATGTGACAGGAATTTTGGCCCCAGACACAATTAAGAAGTATTTAGAAAAATATAAAATGGGCAGTGACTTTCCTGAAGTCTCCTGAAGAAAACCTCAAGTAGTTCTCCTAAAACCAAGGGTCAGCTGCTCATCCCTCTCACCTTCACTGCATTACAGGTGTTCTCTGAGGCACTCCCTACCTTACTGGGGTTTGGTTTACACTCAACATCAGAGTGCATCTTCTGTTAGTGAAAAAAACAAACTCTCTGCACAGCTTCAAAATTAAAAACCACTCCATTGTTCGGTGAGATTTACCTTACCCGAGTGGATTGCTTTGCTTTGCAGAGAAGAGCTGGTTCTGTCTGATAATCTAGAAAGTGTCTAACACTGTCATGCATCGGGCTTCTGCCAAAGCAGTGTGCATTAGCAATGGAGGCAGCAGAACCGCCAGGTACTCCCCTGACCTGCCAAACAGCAGTCAACAAGGAAAACCATCCTTACAGGAACCCTTCTCCCTACCATTTAACAGGTCTCTAACTTTGGAGAATCCTACAGTTATGCAACTTGTCTTAAGAAAAAGCTGCTTCCAAAGTTAGCCAGTAACCAGAAAATTTTAATCCAAATAGAGGACTACCACTGATCACGGCAGAAGCAAAAGAAAACAAAAACAACAACAAAAACCCAACTTCACCACAAATCCTGAACATCTACAGAAAAGTATCAATGTATTCAAAAGGTATTGTTAATTAAGTTAATGCATTAAAAGATAAAACACTGTTATAGGATACATCTATGCAGAAGGTCTAATTGAACAGAGGCAAAAAAGAAAACCAGAAGCTGGCACCAGTCCTGCTGCTGGAATGATGGGCCCTCCTCACCTGAGGACAAGCTCACAAAATCAGTAGAGTATTTCAACAGAGCTGTGCACTTACTGTGGCTTTCAGTTTACTGCACTGGGGCATCAGCTGTGCTTTCATGAGCATGACATTTAACACAAGGAAACTGTCTAAGTTATTTCTGATGGTATGACTGGCTGACATCACAATCCTAGCAAGTACAATTGAACTGGGTGCTTCTGGGAAGAAATGTTGTGCCAATCTTCCTGTACTGCTGAAATTAAAGCTATTCCTGCTTAGCTACTGTATAGCTGGATATGGACCTGACTAGACATCCTTGTGCCAGCACATATATCTTTGCTTCCTTTCTACACTAATTCTTACATCATAAACAACAGGCCTAAAGTTTTAAAATTCTAACTGAGCTGTAGGAAATTTTTTGAACCAAGTCATAACAAGTCTGGAAATAATCAATTCTACCTATGAACCATATGAACTAAGGAGAAAATAGACTTAGAAGCTGTTCTAGACAATGAGCTGCAAAAGATCAAGGCATGATGGGGCAGAACTCCAGGCTGGATAAACCCCCATCAGCTCTACTAGGAGGTAATTCTGTTCTGGGCAGAAGGGTCCTGGGGGTCATCTATAATAGCTATCATCTTCAGTGTTACAGAACAAGTAACAAATTATGTTTCAAGTCACTTTCTGATATTCCCTCAGAGGTTAGGGGAGGAAAAACTGTATGTCAAATGTAACAGAAAATAAGTCAGCCAACACTTCTGAAGGACAAAAAAAAGTGAACCATTTTCTTCACCTTCCAAAAAGGTTGTCCAGTGACTGACTGCTAAAACCTTAATGAATGCCTGCAGAGGTCGTCCAAGCAGCTTGCCCAGATTCATGTCATTAAAACAAACCTCCAGGTTTAGTAGTTTAGTAAAAAATCAGGCTTTTATTTTAAAGAGATGGTGACAGACTCCAGTAGTAGCTAAACAGCAGATTACTGCATACTCCATTTATCCTTTTGCTGCATTCCCCCTTTCTAGCCTTTGAATAGGAAAAATAATACATCCAAATAATTGGGTTTTTTTAGTCTAACCATTCTTCACACCACCTGATTGGATCAGTAATGCCACTCATCAAACTCTCTCATAACGTCCCATGCTTTCTCCCTCACAAGCTCACTTTTGTGGTCTCAAAAGTCAAAAGCAAATACTGGTTTTAAAAGTCTTACAGATCTTATTTAATTATTTAAATACATTAGAAATAGTGTACAATACATTCTTCAGTGCATGAAGCATCTTCCAAGCACCACCAACAGTGATACTGATACGTGGAAGCTGTGAGAACCATATCATACCCTGCATTTATGTTCCCCAAACTGTATAGTAAGAACATATTAGTCATATTAACGTCATAATGAGATGTCTGAACGATTATATTGGTTAAACCTTAGAGAAAGAATATGACTTCTAACCTCAAGGAAATTATAGGAATAATTTTTCAGAAGAAAAAGAATTTTTGCTGTTGGGAAAAAAAATTGTCTGTAAAATCATAGAATGATGTTATAGTGGAGAAAATTGAGTGCTGAGCTGGAGTCCTGCAGTAAAAAGAGTAGTCTCTTAAATGCTTACTAACTTTAAACTATTCTGGGAAATGTTACATTTTTCAGAAATAGTGTCATTTATTGTTTCCTCAGGCTCCTTATGCTCACTTACTACATCTACATGACTTGTAACTTGGAAGCACAGAGGAATCAGCATAACAACATAAGAAACAGTGTGGGGAAGAATCAATGCAAGACAATAATTCCCATCATGTTTAAGAGATGCAAAGAGCAATGTTAGCCCAGGAGTCCACAGCAAAGGTGAGATGCACCCAACAGCCAGTGCTCTTTCAATGCCAAACTCAAATTTTGCAGGTAGTGTAGCAGCTCTAGCCTTATGCAAAAAGTTCTTTCACCTCACCAGTAAGGGCAAAGGAAGCATTAATGTTCCACCAGAGAACATCAAGTGCCTAGCATGAATCATGCCCTCTCCTCTCTTATCTGCTACTTTAAGCATTACCCTTCGAGTGTAAAGCAGAATGCTTGTTAAAAGGTCCTCAAATTTAAGCCCAGAAGAGATCAAGGAGATTTGGCAATACAATGAATGTTCAAGTTTTTTGTCAAACCCGACTAATCTATTATTTCCCTGTGCAGCTAAGTTCTTAATGAAAACAAGAGGAAGAACTGCTTTATCTTAAGATACTGTATGAGAGCTCTGGAGCTGCATGTTCCACCTCTGCTTTTGTCTGCCTGTGTCCTTGGATGATGCTCTTTGGGCTGGCTCAAACTCAGAGCAGGCTCTGACCTGTGGGACTGCAAACCACGCCTGAGAGGTCCAGAACCAGCCCTGCAGAGTGACTTATTTCACCTGGTGAATTTGGACCACTGCACAGCAAAGACTGAGACCAAAGGGAGGGAAGAGGGATGACGGTGCCTGAATGTTTAGCCCAAAAAAAGGAGAAATTTTCCCTAGGCTCCCAATCCCCAAAATAGTTGACATGTACTAAATGTATGAAGCAGTTTCCATATATCACTGTCACGTAACAGTGGCAGAGCCAGTAGCCTGTTAGAAGCACAACTGCCCTATATTTCTGAAGTATGAGTATGCGCCTAGTAAATATCCAGTTAAAGATCTTATAATCTAAATAAATAAATACTCACACAAATGAAAAGCTATTTTACTTGTCAAAGCTGGGAATCTCCTTTTCACTCAAAAGTATATTGCAGTCATTTAACAAAATCTCTTCTGAGAGGAAAAAAATGTAAATCAGTTATATCACACAAAATCTCCTAGTTAGTCCACATATTGAGCACATAGAGAGATTATTTAAACCTAGTTTTGCCAATTATACAATCCACAGGTTCCCTGCTCACTGTCTAAACCATGGACTTTTTCTGAAGAGAAGCAGAAAACAGAAGTATTTTCTCCAATACTGTACACAAAATAGCTGAAAAATACAGCCATAAAAAACTTTTTTGCTTAAATGTTTTGATGACAAAAGTATTAATACTACAATAATGCAAATGAATAAATGACATATGTCTACAAAAGATTATAGCATATGTCTGGTAACATCATTCTTTAAACTGCTCATCAAAACTGATCTGAATGACAAAGTAGAGGTGTGGAATTCAGAACCCCAGTCTTTTATCCTCAACTCTGTCACTGATTCACAGTGCAACCTGAGGCACTTAATTAACCTCAGCTGTCTCCATCTGTACGATAAAGATAACAAAAATATAGGTTAAGTCCTTGAGACCTGTGGGAAAAGAACATTCTATGAGTTTGATAAAACTCTGAAAACCAAGAAATGTTCCACGTCTGTGAGGAGAAGCCCTGTAGCAATCCAGTGTATGTGAAGTGTACGAAGTATCCTGAGCATCCTCTTCTCCACCTATTTTCCATTGCTGGCTAAATAAAAACAAATATACTGGTATCAGTGTAAGATGTTGCATTCTCTGTCAAAGAAACAATAAATTCCAGGTATCGGTCTGACCACGGCACTATTTACTTAGAGCTGTGCTTGTTCTTTGTGTTCTGGTCAGCTGAGCATAGGCACTAAAAAACCAATTCTGTGACAAGGTCTTCCTTAACCCAAAATTAAATTTTAAAATCTTGGTTTACACATCCTTAAAAATACATTTCTTAAAAAAACCTAGAGTTCCATTTTAAAATGAAAGCATGAAACATGTTTATTTTGAAATGAATGATGCTGAATAAATCAATTTTAAAAATAATTTGCCTGAAAGAATTTGATATAGTCATATAAATTCACAATTTGTTTTGGTTGAACAAAGTATACTTTTTCTTTCCATTTCTCTGAACAATTTTGCTACTCTCACTCCCAGTTCCAGAAAGCAGAGGAAAAGCAAGGTATTGCTACAAATTTTGTCAAGAGATATGATGATGATTTGCTGAGCATAAGACCTCCTCTAGATTCCTCAATGCTAAGCACGGGTGAGGACAATTCCCACTGCTGCTGTATTTACTTTTTCTTATGTTTTCATTTCACTGTGCAATTCTTATAGTTTTCTTATTTTCCTGGAGCACCACTCGAAAACATAAGGATGCCAGTCACTGAACACATCATCCAGTATAAATGTTTCCTTACAGGCTGAACATTCAGCAAAGTGCAAACTGACGAGAGAGAACATCACAGTACCATGACCATAAAGTTCAAGGTCTCACATATTCACCAGCCCTGCTCTCACAGAGGCGTCTCTGCTGCTGGCTTGCCACCTGCCCCATCCACCCCTCTATGCAGAGCACGCGTGACAGTACAGCAGGGTAAGAGTGTGCAAGCACACAGCTAAGCTCTTCATTCACTAGCTTTCCATCTATGTATTCTTGACCAAAAGTACTATTTCTTTATATAGCCCATTAAAAAAAAAAAAACAAAAACAAACACAAAACAACAAACTGAAGCAACTTGCAGGGCAGCAAGCAACACTAAATTTACTCCGTAAGAGAGATGTTCTATTCTTCAGCAGCAATCTGTATCCCAGTTGCAATTCCCAATTTCACATTACCCTTACTCTTCAAGCTTACTAAAAATCAGAAGCCAAACACCAAATATTCATCTTGGTTCTAAACATTTAGACCTGTTTATTACTAGCTGCAGGTTCAAGAGCACTAACATTCAGCTATTAAAACAGAGTGCACTTGGCATTTTTGTTCCTTATCACACTGAAGACAAGGTGTCTCCAAAATTTTCTGACCTTAGTAAGAAGTCAGACCATTAGAGAGAAGGACATTAGGCAGCTATCACAGTCTTCCCTACATGTGTGGTATGATTAGTCCTGCTTGGGCAAAAAACATGAAGGCTGTCAGAGGGAGTCTTCAAAGACTGACTCGGGAATGAACAAAATTATTTACACCAACACTGAGAGAAAATTGAAAAGCGCATTCAGAACAAAAGCACATGTAAGGATCCCAAGGGGAGGCGAAATTCCTGCTTCTGTTGAACAGCACTATCTTGGAGAACTGCTGGAAGCTCCCAAAGAAAGGGGCAGAAGGGAGAAAGGCAGCCCTGCCAGCGGTGAGCGTGTGCTGCTGCGTGCCCGTGGGTCGGTGCTGGAAGCAGCCTTCCAGCAAGCGCCGCACTTGCTGCTGAGCAGGGAGCCCCTTGGGCATCCTTCCAGCAGGAACCGGGAGTAGAGAAATAGTTCCCGCTAATCACTGTAATAACACAATAATGAACCACAAAATTATCCTTTTCAATACCAGTGAGCAGTATTGAAAGCCATGCCCATGGGAAAGGGGAGATGGGAAGGAAGGTGAAAAGCAAAAGTGAAGTGGAAGAGAGACGCGAGCGGGGCAGAGCAGCGCGAGTGGTTACACAGAGACTGCGGTAATGCCAGCTCCCCACGGCTTCTGTGCTACTGGGGAGTGGGTACATGTGGAACCCCAGTACTGCCAGGCTATCAAAACTGCCAAACACCGCTGCTGCCATGCATTTATGCTCGTTGTGAGACATCATTAAAGACCATTTATGGCAGCAGCAGTATCCAAACCCAATTTGAGGCAGAACGATTCTTCTCAAACAAAGCCACAGGCAAGAGACTGTTACAAGCTGGCAGAGCAGCTTTGACCAGTAATTATTTAGGGGCAAAAATGTGTGCATTTGTATGCAGTGAGAAACATGCTAGGCTTCTGCTGTGTGTACAGAGCAGCAAGTTCCATGTGTGTTCACCAGGGCAGTGGACACGTACATGCAGTATAGGCAGGACAGTTCCCTACACAGCATATTTCTGTGAAAAAGCAAAGTGCAGCTGAACAAACACAATATAGACATAAAGAGGAGGTGTGCCCTTTGTTACAGCACGAAAGGAAGCAACCTTAGTGTGAAGAGATTTACAAGAGCAAGAAACACAAAAAATCAGGTTGGAGTGGATGCACTTGCATATGTGCAGAATGTGGGATAATTAGCATCCTTATACAACTTACAGTACACATCAGAGGGCAGGAATTAAATGCATCTTCCCCATGTAACTTCAGGGCACAAACACATGAGGATTTACACTCACATGTATGTATACAGAAAAAATGAATGTGTGTCTTGCCCAGGTGTAAACACTGGAGTGAAGGCACACAGTCTCAGGGCATAAGCATAGATGTCCACGGTTCATGAGGATGCAAGTGTGGTGGAAGTGTATGGAACTCGGGCACTGTGCATGGGGTGAGAGGCAGGGTGTGCCAGTGCTTCTGGCGCATGCTCCAACTTCATCCTGGGATTTTTTCCTTCCTTAGTTTTTTTTTCTGCGGCAGAGCAGACTCCATGTCTACAGGGAAGGTGCTTAATGAGTCAAATCCAATCTCTTGAATGCCTTATCAGTTGTGGACAGGCCTGTTTCTGACAGCTGACCTTTCTCACTGCACGCTGCTGAAAAACCCAGGCACCGCAAACAATTAACTCAATGCTGAAAACACAAAGCTGAAGGAAGGGAAGACTCTAGATCACTATAGACAGCACTACATCAGAAGGAAGAGAGTGATGACAGAAAGCATCTATATAAGGGTTTCATTCCACCTTATTTTGCCATGCACACACTTTATTACCATCTTTGCAGCTTGGCTGTAGCAAAGTTATGTGCAAAAACAAGGGTCATGTAAAACAAGAACAAAAAGCATAGAAAATAGGGAACATTTTTGTGATGTATATGACATTAAGCCCATGCACAAATAAAAATATGTCTGAATAAATATATCCAAAACTGATACAAAGAGAAAAGTTCCTTACTAGAAAACAAAAGCATACAGAGCAGAGGAGGTGAAGACAAGTATCAGCCTGCCCTCCTATACCTCTGCTGTTATGGGACTAGTTCCTAAGAAAACACACATTAATACATTTACTAAAAAACCTAACCTGAGTGCTGCCAGAGTTAGAAACATCAAAAATAATAAAACTGTCATATAGCCCTTTCTAATTATGACAAGGAGGCTCATCCCATGAAGAGTGCAACTCCAGCTCTGGATAAGCAGGAGGTTGCTTCTTTTGGGAGGCACAAACACCTAAACATAAAGTGGACTGTCTAGCCAGTTGCTCAAGGGATTTTTTGCTCAGGAAAGGGTCAGAGAAAATCTGCATGTTTTCAGCTCTGCTGCCAGCTCAGCATGAGACTTGGGCAAGCCATACACATTGCATTTTCTGAAATCTCTCTTCACTTTCAAAATTTTCTGCAATAGGTACATGCCACCAACATGCTTGAAGATCAAGACTAATGTATCTCAGATTTCAGGAGCAGATCCTAGGCAAACAGAATTCACATCCTAATTTGAAAAAGCAGACATCCATCTTTTGTGCAGTAGTCCCCCTGTATGTGCAAAAGAGCACAGCCTACCATTATCAAATGTTTTGGTTTTTTACTATTATTTAATTGCAATACCATAACCTCCAAAAGGAACATGTTCTTCCATCTTAAAAACTCCTTATATGTTCAAAATAGGAGCTAAATGCCACTGAGGAAAGTTCACAGAAAAAAAGTTTGCTGGAAAGTTCACAGAAAAAAGGTTTGCCAGAAGTTCCACAGAAGTCATCTGGATGCAGCGTCAAATTCATCTAGACATCTGTGGGAAACTAAGCATGCTTTTGAAGATTTTGCATGCAACCCAGGCAAGACTGACACAGGAGTGGGTTAAAAAGGTACAGAAAGTCATCTAAGGTCAGAGTGGGGGAAGCTCAACAGCAGTGCAATAAATGTGTCAGTCTAGCATCTCTGGCCGGTAGTGATGCTGATGAACAGAAAAGGTATTCAGGCAGAAGTATTCCAGTTAATCACTGGAAGTATGTAAGATCTCTTGAAAACTCAACAAATCAAAAAATCTTAAAAAAGATTTTAAGAATAAATATTTCATTATAGTAAAGGTTTTTTGTATTCAAGTGAAAAAATTTTGTCATGATTGTAATTCTTTCTTAGCTATTCCCATGTCATCTTTTCATATATACATATTATATCCATTTATTTCAATGCAATAAAAATTGATGCTTAGTATATACTGTAATCATCTTTAAATACTTATCAGCTCATCTGTTTTCATAAATTTCTGAAAATATCTATGCTATTTGAAATAATAGATAACAGCTATTCTATCAGCTCATTCAAAATTAGTAATTTCATATCATCAATGAAATTACTTTCATATCTTGATGTGACAGCACCAAAAATGAGCCCAGCTGCTTTCATTAGTTCAAGCTACTGGGTAGCACAATCTTATTAAAGCCTTGTACCCATTATCAAGACTGTATATCAACTAAAAACAATAAAAAACAACAGCCAAACCAGTGCTTCTCTTCAGTAGTATAAGCCAAACTCTGAACTCACTGGCCTTGATAGAAATAAGGAGCAATTTTATGGCAATCAGTGAGGGTATGCTGCTGGATGTAAGACAGCGATCATACTGGTATCTGTGTTCATGTTATTTTTCCTAAGCCTGTTGCTAGAAGGTCAGAACTGATGTAATTCTTACTCTTACAAGCAAAACCCAACTGCTATAAAAATTACTTTTCAAATCTCTCTGCAGGAGATGTGACACTGCCCTTGTGCTACAGCTACCATTGAAAAACATGTGTTTCTCTTTCAGTTCAGAAAGGTGCTGCCATTGTTTTCCTGGAGATGAGTTCACCCTGGAGGGTCTTGATTTCTGGGGGTTTGGGGTTTGGGATTTGGTTTCTTTTTTAATAGCAAAGACTCTCATTCTAACCTAAACACCAGGAGCATTTGTATCTTTTATAAATATTTTCAAATTCCTGTTTTACTGAACTGTTGTCCCCCTTTTTCCCACACATTAACAATTCCATTAACCCCCTTGACACCATGGTCTTGTCATTTTGGAACTGAAAGCTGGTCAGAGATTTTGGGAAGTTAGGATGGCAGTGTTGGTCACGACCGATAGAGCAAACCCTTGTGTATCCTTACGTGTGGCCAGCATGAAGGATCGTTGATGCCCTTGCTATGTGAAAAACACCACTGTGTTTAAGATACAACACAATTCTGAAAGTGGACTCTGCCAGTTTGTAACCTCAAGAGCCTCCAGATTAATTGTCTCTTGACTGCTCTCTGGTCAAATGTGCTCAGTTCCACCAAAAAAAAAAAAAGTGTTGGTCCTTTTTTTTCCCCTGTAACTTCTATGTCTGCCACTACTTTGTAGAATCACAGAGAAGCTGAAATCTTTTTTCATATTGTCTCTAGCAACAGAATTTTGTCAAAACAAGTTCTACCCATACCTTCATAACACCATGATCTATTATGGGGCTGCTGAAAAAGGATTGTTGGCAAAATTTGGCCTTCACATTGTAATTTTCAGAGCTTTTCTGCTAAGGCATATGTCAGAACAAGGTATAATTTATTTTCTCACAACTCTGTTGGCTCTGCAGAGCTAAAAAATAAGAGGGTTGAAATCATGTAACATACTAATTTATATAGTTGATCTATCTAGATATACATATATATGCAGTTTCATCATTACACACAGATAACTTGACACAAAAAAGTAAAGAAACTTCACTAAATACTTTTTCCCCCAATTGTACAAAACTTTTTCTTGCTTGCCATTATACATCAACCCCACAAAGGGACTGAACGAAAAGAAACTGTATAGCTTAACTAGTCTGGGAAGACAAAGAGGAAGAGAACTCACGGCACTTAGTACATAGCAATACTAAAAGCTTTTTTACAGTTACCTGACAATTTGCAACATTAAGCTTTACCATCTGCAGCCCACAGAGGATCACAATTGTTCCTGCTGTTGCCTATACACTTTCTCAGAGCATCACTTTCCTGTTTCTTTGTCCTACAGATGAGTTACTAGATTTTGAACTTCTGTGATCTGCTTGGCTTGATCATACCACAATTTAAAAATCATAAGACATGCTTGTGCCCTCCTCACCTGGCAGTGTCTCCTTGAATGGCCTTCACAATGAATGCTAGTTAAAAAAAGTTCTCAAGCTGCAGAGATACCAGCAGACAAATGTTAGTGCTGACCTCAATATTTTATAGCATCTAGTAAAACAAGATTGTTGGCCCCAAAGATTCTGTTTCTCAGTGGGGGTAAATTAAGAAATCATTTTCAAGCTCTTACAAGAACTGTAGCAACTCCCTAAAATTCCTTTCGTTGTGGGTGGTTTATATATATGTTCTAAAATTGCTTCATCTGGCAGAACTGAGGCTTTTCAGCCCCAAAAGACAGAAATGATGCTTGACAGGAACTGTAATTTCCCACCAGTTACAATTTCTGATAGTCATGCAAGCACCAGCCAGAACAGGCTGTGGTCAGCCCTGCTGATCCTTCAAGTGCTTACAGCCCTGCAGGCTTATAAACCTCCAGACTCCACCTGTGCCTGCTTTTCACCTCTGTAAAACAGAGTTCTGTCTATGGGTTGTAACAATTATTCTTTCTAGAGCAGAACACACCTTGTATGTACAGCTCTGCATCAACATTCCACAACCACTGAGTACTAAAACACGGTTGGGGCATAATCTTTCTTAGTTGCAAGGGGAGTTTTAAAGGGGCAGAAAGACATTACAGCATGGGAAATTTGGCTTCTGCCCATCAAGGAGTAACCCTGAGTGAGAGGCTGGGCACTTGTGTCTCTGTGCACTAGGAAAGCATGTGGAAAACCTCACATCAACTCCTTCATGGCAGCTGCCCACATGCATCACCTTGCCCTTCAGTAAACACAAGCCAGCTCATGCCTCAGTGTGAATACACTAGCTTAGCTTGCTTTCCCTTAGAATTAAAAGTGTACATGTGTTTGTTTTTCAATAGGCAAATTCACAGTCTAGCTTGCTTCTGAGTGATTTGTTATTATGGTAATAGTCTAAGTCAGCTATCTCCCTTCCAGAACCACCCACCTGGTATTATTTTAAATTCTTTCATCATTTGGGTTTTTCATTGAACTCTTCTCAGACTCTTCCCAAGCTCCCTGAGTAGTGCTAGAGACGAATGAATGCACCATTTCCTGGGTTGAACTTCAAATGTCAATGGCTCCAGCCCTCCTTCACCTCCCTGGTTGCATCTTCTATGAATCAGTAACTCATAAACACAATCCATAACCTGTAACATCTGAGTTTATCAGTTATTTTCCCCCTGCTGCATCTGCCTGCCTGAGGTGTTAAGCTTCCATTGGGATCGACATACACCTTTGATAAAGAAATGTTTGTTTGCTAACTGCTTCATATTGATGTGTTTACACTGAACACTAGCACAGAGGGAGAGGGAATAACAGATTAGGGACCAGTTTAAGCAGGTTATTTTTATAACACTTATAATATGCATGTGGTTACAAATAGACCTCATGGCTTTATTGCAGTGGGAAAAATTACAATGAGAAGAATTTTTTTACCAACTGGCATCACACCATAGCAATCAGCTTTAAAGGCAGTTACATTGGAAATAACTCATACTTGATGTTCCTGCTTGCTTCTAGAAAAGTAAAAATGCCCTTATACAGTGATGAATAAAAGCTCAGATTATAAAACCAACAGATGACCACAAAGAAAACATGTCCAGTTAGTATGAGTGCATCAACCTCATTGCAGATTTTCCCAGCCAGTTTGTTAGATCTTACTAACAATCTCTAGAGGTCTCTAACTTTGCCTTCTGTTGAGTAGTGTTTCTGTGGCCCACTCAGTGCACCGGGTTGCTTACCTTGAAGCAGCCACATGGCTGTGTGGGAGCATGTCACTGCATGGGCAAGTTACAAATGGCCCATACGTGATAAACGTGCATCACAAAACAATCAGTGTAACCCAGTCACTGACTGTCTTAGAAGAAGCCAGCAGTGGAATGAACTATGGATATTAAATTCCTCTCCAGAGCAACTTTTTGAACCAGACAAAGCTCTGATGTACACCCATTAGCCATCTGTATGGCATTTTAGTCAAAGATGGCTCTCTTAGCTTCAAACTCATCTCCAGATGTTTAGGCTGTAAATGGGAGATAGGGAGCACAAAAAACAACAGGTGAAAGGGACAGAAGAACCGGGTAGTGATGGAAGACATTTTAAAAGCCAGAACTGAGCTTGCCTTATCCTCCTAAACATAAAGCCAGAGGAAGGGCTCCCTGTAGAAGAGAGAGTCTCTGTTGTTTCATATGTGAACACACGACTTCACATGTGGAGGCAGCTGGAGCCTCCTCTCTGTGGTGGAGCCCACGGTGCCCCCGGAGCAGCTCTCACTAACCTGTCACTCCTGTCACTCCTGTCACTCCTGTCACTCCTGTCACCCTGCTCGTGGGCACGCAGCATGCTCAGCACAACAGGCACTCAGCCACGGGGATGCTGCGTGAACAGAGCCACAGCGGGAGCAAAGGCAGGCAGGGTGGGTCTGCAGGGCCGTGTGTGCCATGTCTGCACATGCAGATTCATGCACAATGACACGCGTGTGCTCTGGCTGCACGAGTGCTCCTCAACACGCACACAGTGGCCGTGTACTTGCATGGGCTGGGCAGGGTTCCCTTCTCCCTCTCTTTTTCTTCGTTGAATGGGAAAAGGCTGTCAGCAATTTCCTTCTTTCAGCAGCTGGGAGACACTTTTCTGCAGTTAGCTGCAATTTGTTTCAATTATGTGTATTAATCACAGCCTGCTCCTGATGGGATTCTTCATAAATGAAAAATTTTTAAAAATCAGAGCTTTTCTTTTTAACAAGCTGATTCCTCTCTCATGATGGCACTTAGTGACTGCAGGTTTGTTGGAGGAGTGGGGGAAAAAATAAAAAGAAAAAAACAAAAGGAAAAAAAACCCTCGAGACATTTCCATGTTTGCTTATTTCATTAATAAGCACCCTGGCTCAAGAAGCTGGCAGGGCATACAATTGAAATGGGGGTCAGTTCACTGTCATTTCAACTGTGGACAGAGAGAGAGAGCTGTGAATAGCCTTTATGTATAAGAAGTCTCCTAGTTCAGACAAGTGGGTGGAATTACATCAGTTAAGGGTTTTTGGACTCCAACTTGCTTTCTTTGAAACCTAAATCAGAAATTAGTTTCCTACTGTTTTAATATCTTACAGCAGGGATTAATTTTAAAGACACTGGAAAAAAATAGTGAAAAACTGGGAAACCCATAGCTGGCTAAGAGCTGCTCCCAAAGTCTACTGGAACATAACCAAAGCATCAGTGAGGATGAATGTTATTTTACCACTCAGCTGCACATCAAGCTGCAGTGTCTCAAAGTTGCCTATTTCATCCGTGAGTCCTAAGAGGACTTCTGAGGAGCATGCTCTACATTTGCAGTGAAGCAGTAAATAAAATCAGGTACTTAGGATGTATGCTGATATTTTGGAACTATTCTGCTTCAATAAGCTCCTCTGCAGAGATATGAGGGTGTGCCAGGACATAAGCCAAAAGGATCTTTCCTTATTTCTCATTATCTGCTTTCCCCTAGCACTTATTATCTTATCTGCTATTGTATTAAAGATTCCTCCCACCCTGATTTGTCATGAATCACAGCATGGGCTGACAAGCTTGGAAAACTTAGGAGTCGTTGCGTTGCACAGATTTTACTCAGAGGTGTAAATATTTCTGGGAAACTGCTAGGATTCAAGCAATGGGCACTTATTCCACAGCCCTGGAATTTTAAATCAAAAATTATCCAAGTTCCAAAATGTAAATGATTTGCAAGACATGATTAATTTATTCTATCAAAGACTGGGTTAGAACAACAAGGCTGTGCTAGAATAACAAGGGAGTCCATTAAGATTGGTACTGCTTAAAACTGTATTTTAATGAGCCCTTGCAAAATTTGCTTTCTAAAAATCTGTTTAGCTAGATGTGCTCACATCATCACACTTAGGGAAAAGAAGAATGATCCTATTCGAGGTCCATATGGTACAATGTGTATAATACATCACTTAGAGAATTTAGGCCTACTCCTACCTTAAGATTTAATGGCACAGACACCAACTGGGTGTACAAAAAAAATCCATCCAATATATCCCCTGTAATCATCATATCAAGAATGACAAAATCATGAGTGAAATCATGAGTGAAGATGTTGTTACACTGGCAGAAAATACAACTTTACTAGTATGTTTTTTTTATAGAGGCCCAGGCACGCTAACAAAAGCATATCTGTATTCAAATTAGTTCTTTGCATCCCTAGGTTAATAAAGTCATAGGTACAAGCAGTTCTAGTCAAACAGGTTCTGCATCAGGCATGTTTCCCAGGACACCAACATCAGACAGGGATTGATGTGATGTGATCCTGGACAAAGCTCCAATGTTAGCTGCAATAAGTAGGGACTGGGCAGCTGCCAGAGCTCTGCCACACCATGTAATTAGGAACTCATACTGCACAGATGGTGTACATTCTGTGGAAGAAGATGATAGCTCCTCTACTCTACCCATCAAATGCATGTCTAGACCCTGATGATCGGTGAAGGTCGCTCCCATGGATGCAGCCACACCCACATGACTGTATGTCCATGAGGATTTCATGGTTCCTTGCAAGAAAACGTGGAGGAGATCGTCTGTACTGAAAAGAGCATGCCTTTGCCTGCATAAAATGCATCCACAGACAGCCCTTTTAGTGATGTCAGAACAGCCTTTGAGTCCAAGTAATGAGTTTCAAAGGTCTCGATTTCTTCCAGCTAAAAGGTAGGTACCTGAAAGTTTATTGTTTAGTTCAAAGCTTTATCTGCAGAGGGACAGGTCTCAAAATCCTGAGGGAGGATCACTTGCTCTCATCAGTGCCCCTTGTTCTAATCTCAGATTTGCACAAGAAGGACATTAAGAGAAACTAAACCCAGAGCAGTTACTAAGTGAAACTAACCCTCAATAATTAAGATGTGAAAGAGTCACAACATTAGGAACCATTTAGAAACCAACACGATTCACAACCTAGATACAAACTGCACAACCTCTGTGCACTCTGTGGTCACAAACTCTGGCACCACAAGGAGCAGTACATCCCTTTCCTCTACATTTCCATCAAAAACTTCCATTGCATTGTGTTCTATTTGCCAAATTAAAACACAGCCCACAGAAATATGTTGGTAGAAGGCTCATCCAGAAAACTTCATTCTTACTAGAGTTATACTGACATGCACACAGACAAAAGGGAGAACTAGGAAGAACATGGGAAGTCTGAAAGGTGGAAAAATCTTGGAGCTTCACAGAACTCTTGGGCTTCAGACAGCACTTTTCAACACCAGGAGCAATAAATCCAAGGTAAATAAAAGTCAGAGAACATGATAGAGAAAGCAAGAGGGAAAAGGGTTGTGGAAAGGAGAAAAATAAGAAAGAAGGAAAACAAAGAAATAGTGGAAGGCAAGAGGGACAAGTGGAGAAAACAGGCAGGAAAAGGAAAGACGGAGAAAAAGAAGAGGGAATGAGAGAAAGTGACAGAAGGAGAGAGAAATCTCTGCTGGTACAGTAACAAATAAATCCCTGCAGCATGACAGGCGTCTGCTGAAGCATTTCATTTCCCCGCAGCATAATGGTGTGTTATTGCCCATTATCTGTTCTGTCAGTGCCAGAGTCGATATTAAATGAGGGGCAGCTGCATTTAGCTGCCATTTTTCAGCTGTCTCGCTGTTACCATGGAGACACGCTTGTTTTCTGATGAACCTGGCTGCAAGCAGAGGGCTGCATGCGCATGAGGGGGAGGCAGGAGCGCCGCAGAGCAGTGGGAGCAAAGGACCAAGACAACAGTGCAGGGACACGAGCAAAAGGAGGGCAGGTCCCCCACACCCAAACACCACAGAGACAGCCATTTCAAACACCCTGTTCATATGCAGAGGGGCCGACAGCCAAGCCCACAGACATTGCTCTGACTTTCACGGATTCTAGCAATTGCTCCTTCATCCCTCTGCCCTTCTCCTCTCCCTACACCCTCTGTCCCATAACGATAGCAATCCTCCTCTTCTCTCTAGTATCTCCACAGCAAGGTTGATGAGCATTAATATTGCTAAAATACTAATCAGGAACATGAAGCTCAATGAGATTGGATTTGCCCCTCTTTCCCAACAAGATTTATGCAGCAAGCTGCTGCCACACACAGGTGCTGAAATCTAGTAAACTTCACTCACCATTTTCCTGCTTCCTTCCCCTACAGGGAAATGGATTGGACACATCTACACAGCAAACTGGAATCAAATGAAAGAGATCCTGTTTCCTTTTCTTAATTTCTTGACACAAAGTTTCTTTAGAGGAAGGATGCACTGGGGTCTCCCTGCACCATTTACTTAATGGTGGCAACTTCAAACCCTGCATCTAGCATGCTCCAGGTTTGATCTCTAACACTGTTGGCTTTAGGCCCCCAATCAGCATACCTGCAGTGGTTGGGAGAGCCCATCTCCTGTTCTCCAGTGGCATCTCAATCACCAGTTTGAGAAATTTCTGCTTGAAATGTTGACCATACATAGCACCAGAACTAAGCAGTCCGGTTCCAACAGTGTTTTTAGTTTCCTTACATTACTGTAAGCTATTTATCTCTGCTTGAGGGCCTTGTCTCTCTAAATGGCTTGTAAAGGGTTTTAGAAACACTTCAGAGACTGACATGGTGAAAGTCAAACTAATAGACTACACACCTACATTAACAAATGAAATGGAGCCAGGGTGTACTCCTAGACTTTGGAACACGATAGTTTGCAGTTCTAAACTATTAGAACTGTCTCCGATATAATTTTCTCATTTAACTAGCAGTCTTTCAAATTATTCTGAGCACAACTTAGGGGTCAGGATATGACCATGACCATTCCCAATGCCCAGTTTTCATACAAACATCTGGTTCTGCATGTTTACAAGCACAGACAGACCGTCCTGCAATGGCCAGCCTCAGTGCCAGGAAACATTTCCAAACATGCTCAGCTGATTAGTAGAGACAACCAGGCAATCCAGCTTGGAGACAGCCAGGACAGTAGTTTGTGCAGTCCCAAGCTGGTGGGACTATATCCCATATATATTGGTGACATATCCTAGCTCTGTCCACCCTAACTCTGTCAAAGGGCTGACTTGCACATTCTGCTTATCATGCAGCTTGTATGTACACACAGAACAATGGAGTCACAGTTTCTCTGTAAGCCACTGAATACTTGAGCCATAGGTCTGCTGAGATATATCCTCCTAAACAGATAAATAGGAAAAGAAGACTAATAATCCCACTCAAGCCGACAAAGATAATGGGATGCCCGAGAAGAAAATCACAGCCTTAAGATACATACCAAGAGCACTTCTGGGATCTCAAAATTCCCTAGAACTAAATGGGAATATTCTACCGCTACACTCTGAACTTGCAGAAAGCCTCTCCTCTACATCAACCATCACAATACCAAAAAGAATTGTTTGGTGTGTAATGTTTCTGATTAAGGCTAAAGATGCCCAGAGTAAAACTCACCTTTTACTCCTCAAAGGTGAATTCGTGATTCAGATATGTTGTCAGACACTGAGAGCATTCAGCTTTTCACAAAGCAGTTTGCTCTTTAGGTGATATCTACATTTGTCTTGAATTCTGATTTACAGCTTTCCAGTCCATCCTCAGATCGTGTTTCTTAAAGTACAAACTTTATACCTCCCTTAAACCTCTGTCCTGTCCTTTTGCCCCCAAACCCCAGATTGCAAAGCAACAAAGTCAAATATCTTTGCTAGGAAGTTGGGAGCAGAAGATGAAAAGGTGCCCAAGCCCAACTCTGATTTGCAGTAGAGTGTCCCATCTCTTGCTGTTTAATCTCAATGCATGTGAAACTGAAGTAAAATATACTGATACAAAAGTAACACCAAAAAACACAGCAACACTGAGTATTCTTAAATTTTAAAATTGTAATTTACTGCTTCTCTTTAGCTTAGACCACCCTCTTTTCCATAACCCCTGATTTTCCAATATTTTTCTTTAAATCTTCTCATTTATTTTTTCATGCTGTCTAGAATCACCTAACAAATAAACTTCTCAACACTCAAACATGCAAGTAGGAAACTACTGTTTTAACAGTTATAAAAACTGCAGTACCTTCCAATGATCCACTGCATTGTCGTCCAGTGACCTGCTAGTACAATTCCAGTGCCTGACTGTGAAGTACTCTTCTTCCCTTATTCAATATATTTTCTTTTTAGAGGCCATTTAAAAGTCACTGTTTTTCAAGACCTGCCTAGCTCTCCCTGCTCCAGGCTAAGAGACTGTGAAACAAAGGATCCAAGTGCTTCATTGTATTAATATGTAAGTCCTCATCTCCTAGTTGCAATGTACCCATACCTTGTAATTTTCTCATCAGAGCCTCTTACTCTGATGTTTTTCCACTTTGGGCCTTCTGAAACTTGACAAAACTTTTTAAAGTAGATTCTAAAGAAACTCCTCAAGTGACATTTAGTTGGCAAAAGGCTGTTGATCTTTCCCATGACTGACATCTGCTACCTTTCTCTATGGCACTTGCCCAGAACAGCTCTTCATTTATCTTTTCTTATCTTACTGACCACTGGTTTCTTTAACATTTCTGATTGTCCCACATTGAGGGAAAAAGTTCTGCCTGAATCACTTACATGCTATTCCTTCCTTTAGCTTCTACCCACTTTCATAACCTTTTGCTTTTCAATATGGAACTATCTTAAGCACCACACTGAGTACCAGACTGACATTGGATTTGCAGGATCTTTTTTCTCTGGGGGATGCCTCAGTTCAGAGTGTCTGATCAAAGTCATCTTTGTAGTCCAAGGGAATTTTGCACACAGCAGTGGAAACAAACAGCTGATATACACAATTGAAAATATGAATGCTAATGAACTGTTTAATCTGTTAGGTCAATGACACTAGTTCTGGGTTCAATGAGTCAGGGAAGCTGAAGGGAAGAAAGAAATGGCTCTAATATTAAGAGATTTTGTTTTAATGTAGTCTTTGGTCAGCAAAGAGTATGACAAGAGCCTTGACAGAGCAGTTTTTGAGATAAATGGGAAAGCAAGGGGCAAATTATCCTGCAGAGCTCTCACAAACAACTCTGTGGTCATTTCAAGGAGTTTCTAGAATTGTGCCAACTAAGATTAGAATTAGTTTATATAGAACAGAAAAACTGGTTCCAGAACCTGCCTAAACTGTCCCATTTGAGTTAGGGAGTACATTTAGAAGAGCAAGGGAATTTACAATGAATTCCTCTGACCATATTCCCTACACTCAACAACTCCATTGGGCTGAGAAATCAAAAAGACAACAAAGATGTAAAAGAAACCGAACTGCTAGATGCTACAGACAGATCATATTTATTCAGTAACAGTTTTTAATCAAAAGTATTGATTTCTAACTCAGGGATTCTTTGTGGAAAGCTTTCTGGCAGACAAAACTAGCACCTAAATTTCAGGGAAAGAAAGAAAGATATATCTATCTTTGGATGTCTTTGCATCTTTATTTTTCCCACTCTCTCTTTCCAAAGAACAATACCCATCAGTTTCCTTCATACAGCCTACTGTCTCAATTCAGTCAGTGAAAAATAGATGTGTCATGTTTGGCTCTGCTTATTTGCATTCAGTAGCACAAGGCAACATAGCTGAGGATCAAATCCTCGGCAGCACAAAGGCTGCCACAAAGCTGCCCCTTTAGCCCTGGCATTAAGGGGCTAGTGCTCCTGGTGATGGTATTCCTAAATCTGATTGCTGCTACTGGTGACGGAATGGTGTACATCACTCTTTCAACAGCAGGTCTGCTTTTCTGTGCATCAAAACAGGATCCAACTTTGAGTATTTCAGTACTCCAACAGAAGCTGGGACAGCTCAATTCGTAAGAATGCAGGTCCAAGGGGCAGAAATGTGAGAAGGTCAGAGCGCAGTATCACAGACAGCTTTCTATAAAAACATGGCCTCAGCTCCCACTATTCAGGAACAGATTTTAAACCTCAGCATCACTGGTGCTGAGCACTGCTCATGCCTTGCCAGTTTGTAGGTCAAGTCATTCAACTGCAGAGCTGGGAAAGAAGGTTGAGTCCTCCAGATGCAACCTTTTGGTACTCTCCTATTGTTTTCTACTTCATAATGCCCCAGGAGGGGATAATATGTTTTGCAGAGTACTAAAACACAGTCATGAGGAAGTATAAGCAAGGAAGTATATTTCCATGTCACAACAGACTTTATTAGCGTAATTCCTAATTGTGACTGTTTAGAAGCCCCATAAGAGCAAGAATAATTATGTTTAACAGGCAGAGTGATAAAGAGACAAGATTAGTCAATTCTCCATCCCCCTCCCCTTCCCAATTGCTACAACATCCTTTTTCTTTCATCTGCCATTGGGAAACAAGTACAAGGGAATGTATTCTACTGGAAGAAAATGGCCATTTCTAGTGTGCCCAGGAATCTTCTACCTGTGACATCCTAACCTTAGTTTCCTTGAGTGAGACCTTATACACACTTGTGAGTGGCAGCATAAAACAAAGGCTAAATTTGGAACCCCACTAGAAGACAGTCTAAAAGAAAAGGCAAGATGCAACTAAGAGGGATAGGGAAGTATTACAAGACATTCCAGAACTGCACACTGTGAAAAGAAGCCATAATTTAGATACAAGTTTGCAATTTCCACCATGTTTAGTACAAACATAGAAGACAAAGCTTTTAGTGCCTTATCACAAAGCATCACTTCCTAACCTGCCCCACAGATATGAAGTACATATCAAGCAACACTGAGCCCTTGTGGTGCACAACCAGTCAGAGGATGATCTGAGGGGTGCTGCAGAGACTGGAGCACAAAGCATTTCATCTGTTGTGGCAGGACAGGACAGGACAGCCTATTTTGGATATTACTGACTTACAAAAACATGCAGGAGACTCAGCAAAGGGAGTCTGTAGTGGTTAGAAAAAAATTTCTAACACAGACAAGTCAGGGTCCTGAGTACATCAATGCCCTGGGCTGCGGACTGCCCCCTCCCTCCCTGCTCTGTCCCTCTGCACAGCTCCCTCTCTGCAGCCAGTGGGACATGCCCTGGCTGACAAGGACCCTGCCCAGTCACTCCAATGGCTTGCAGTCCCCAGCAAGCTGTCAGCCCCCATGGTGATCTGACACAGCAAAAGATCTTCAGATGCCAACTGGGACCATCCACAGCAAATCACGACTGGCTGTCCCAACAAACATGAAATGATGCAGCTATTCCAGCTAGCAGCTTTAAAATACCCTTCTAATGTGCACTAGTTACCTTCATTACAGCCCAGGGATAGCTAAACCATTTTACCCCTCTTATTCTGTCCTTTAACTCCTCTAAATCTTACAAGAACATTTGTTTTCAAGCTGACTTGTCAATTAACTTCATCCTTTCCCACAGCCGTCGGCAGCTGCAGATTCAGATCAGGTCCAGAACTGTCACCACAACACAAGGAAAAGCACTCCTCTCCATTGAAACTGCATTTTACATAACCAGGGTATTAGAGCAGCCAAAGGCTCTGGGGTTTAGACTCTCAGGTGTGATTCTATTTTGCTGCAGGTATTTTAATGTCGATTAGAGAGAGAAAAGGAACAGAATCTTACATGGTTTCATATACATTTGTTTTGATTTTTATACTTGGCAAAAGAGCTATATTAATAGGACAGCAGGGGCTGCACTGAAACCAAAGACCTGGAAAATAAAATATTCTTAGTATTCATTATTTCAGTACTTGCAAATTCCAACAAGATGAGACTTCTATATGCTTATCATGAAAGAGAAAAAATAGGCATGGATTAAAATAGATTTTTAAAACCCAGTATTTATTTACAGTACATAAAGCAAATATATTTGCAAATTGTAAAAAGCACTACCCTTGGAGTCCTCAGAGATTCTAATGTATTGGAACAAAAATTAGGCATGCCCAAATTAAATGCTCATAGAAAAACCGGGGAAGACACTTTCAATCTGATATGCAACTGCTGAAGAGAGACCAACCTGTTACTGAGAGCAGAGCTCTGAAGGCCTGAGTCATGAATCCAAATCTCAGACATCTGAGTTTTCACAAGATGTCTGTCAAGTCTCATCTTAAATCTGGCATGAACCTGATGTACAGACATGGTTAAATCACTTGAGCATCTTTTTCTTAAAATTAAGACTCTGATATTGAGCCATTTAAAAGCGTTGTGAGATAAATTGCCCATAGCACTGCAAGGCAACAATTTTGCCACTTAGTTTTACCTAGTATTAAAAAAAAAACTCTTCAGAAAGCACATACACACTTGTTGAGGTCTTAATTTCAGAAAGAAGAGCAAGTGTCACACATAGCCAGAACAATCAGAGTCTTCAGTACCCCTCTCCTATTCCAGTCTTTATTCTGAGTAAATGAGCCTCACCTAAGTTANAACTCAGCCTTACCAAATTAAATTAAAAAAAAAAAAAAAAAAGAGTCCTTTAAACTATTCAAGAAAGCGTCAAAGAAATACGGAGGAAAAAGAGTTCCTCAAAACAAAAGAAAGACACAAATGCCTAATAGTAAAGGGCTTCTCACACTCAGCATGAGAAGCCCCTGCTGACCTTATAGACACAAATTTGGGGTGGAGGCTATGTAGGGCTTCACAGATGATGTCCTACACCACCGTGCAGAGATAAGCATTCTCTACAGATGCATGTGTGGTGGAAGGGGCCAAATCTCCTGCTCAGGGCACTGCCCCATGGCTGACCCTTCATTCTGCTCCTGGAGCTGCAGCAAACATGCCCACAGCCTTTGCAAGTCACCTAGTACAAGAGAACAAGGGTCTGAATGGCCCTTCTGTGGGCTGAAATTTCTCAGCAGCTTTAGGAAGGGTGTTGTCAGGAGCATAAAAGGTCCTCAAATACTCCCCCCATGTGCTGAAGGGCTGGGAAGGAATCCTATCCCCACAGCCAGTCTGCAGTCCACGTGTTAGTAACAATCAGCACCCAAACACCAAAGACAAAAGTTTTGGTAAAGGCTTGAGTCATTCAGAACTGATGTGACACCCCCCAAATTGTTTCACACAAATTCTAACTTCGCAGAGAACCTGCTATTTAAATGTCAAATGTGGCAGTAAGTCTAGGACTGTGGGCAGAAGCATGTGTTTAGTCTTCCACATCCTCTAGTGATGCCTTGTAGCTACGGTCAGTTTAGTTCCTATTTAAGCAAACACAGGGATAACAATGGCTAATCCTGCTACACAACCATAAATAAGTAAATATGAAGCCCAGTAACAAGCACAGTTTTCCATAAGATTGTGCTATCAGCTGGCTGAGAAATCACGGTCTCAGACTTCTCTACCAGACAACTGGTTACTGACACAGGGCTGTTTGACTTGTAGCACAAGATCAACACTTTGCCCTGATGATACAGAAAACTAAATGGGAAGAAATACATTGCAATTATCTCCTTATATAAGGTTTCTCTTCAGAAGTGTTAAAAACGAAGTCTAGTCACCTGCTAAATTTAAAGGTTTTTAATAAAGAAGAACAATAAGGGACAAAAGATAGAGCAAAAGGATTACAGCATCCAGGTGATGCTGGGTACCCTTGGCACAGAACCAAGAGCACGACTGCCTTAGTGAGACATTCTCTTTATATACATTTCTATTGCATCAGCCTGTTACACAGTCATAGGCAAATATGTATATTCATATTTCTTCTCGAAAAAACACATGGCCTTTAAGGGATGTGAAGAATTCTTCTGTATGTTGATTCTTGGAAGATTTGTAGGTAGAGATGTTCCGGTAACAGGAGTCTGTTACATCGTGCTTATCTGAGATTGTCACTTCTGTGTTTATTTGAGATTGTCCTGGGGCTGGAGTTACTACTTCTGTGTTTCCTGGGGCTGGAGTTATCACTTTTGTGTTTATCGGAGGTTGTCCTTGGGGTTTGGAGTTATTACTTCCTAAGGCTGAAGTCATCACATCTGTGCTTATCTAGTTAAGCTTATAGTTTGTTAGTAGCATTTCAACATATCTTTGGTTAGCTATTTTTCAACTATTTCTAGGGTAAAACAAAAGAAAAAGCATTTAATAATGGTTACATTTCTACAAAGTAAGGGTTAATATTATACACATAACATTCATTATTTGCGAAAAGCCAACACAATAATATGTATTTATAACAGAAGTATTCTGCTGAGGGTTAATAAAGTAAGTATTTTGGAGGAAATGTTTAAAATTAAGGAAGACCAACTCAAATTGAACATCTAATCAACAACAGTGAAAACTGGTCTTTTACAATGGCTCCCTTTCACCTTTTGGTAAAACACAGCTCTACATTGTAGACGCTTTTTCATTTAACAATTAAAGATTCCACCATGAGAAGAGAACCATTTTTTGACTTTTCAATTGTTTCTACACAAAAACATATCCAGTTCTTTAACAGCAGCATAAATTCTGTGTATTTCTGATGAGCTGTTTACAAACCAAGGTTTATTTGCCAAAAAAGATTAATCAATAATTTCTAATTAACATATGTCAATAACATTACAATTAATTTGCCAGCAGGAAAATGAAGAGGGAAAATGTAACAAACAAAGCATTCAGTTTCCCCATTCCCTCTGCTCCAGATGGAGTGGTGTGGCTTGAAACTAATGGAGAAATCTCAAAGATCAAGAGGGAATGGTTACCTGATGGGGTCTGTGACCAGAGCCTTCTCCCCTAGTCCCTGCCTTTCAGAGAGATTGCAGCTTTTGCCATGGACAAATCATTTCAGCTGCTAATTTAGTCTCTCCTTTTGTAAAACAGGCCTAATAGTATTCACTTATCTACTTCACTAGGATGCTTCAAGGATTAAAATTGATGTGTCCCTGCTGAAGTAATGTGCTATAATTACCTTGTTAATGTGCCCTCTCTTGGATAGAAGGAAAATTGCTCCACTGCATGTCACAGTCCCACACCACCAGCAACCTGGGTCCTGGGCAAGCTCAGGCAATTGGATGATGTTCCCTCAAGCTGATTTCTCTTGTGCAGCTGCAGGGAAAGGCAAATGGCAGCCCTGCAGCCACGGGCTGCAGCGCACACGGTACTTGAGGAAGTGGACTCAAAGTCACTGTGCAGAAGAGTGCTCCTTTACGGATCAGTGGGAGGCAAGAACTACATTTTCTGCCTACATTTGGGTGACAAAAAAAAAATCCTCAAACCTGTTGATGTCTTCTTTTACAGTGAACTAGATCCTCCACTGCTGATGAAAGCAGTGAAGCAGTCTTTCCTTCTTTTAAACCTATATGCAACATGCAAGTCCTCACCTGTGCTCCAACCACTTTTTCCTGCTGTATGATTATTCCCAGCTAACTACCCCTTTTTCTTCAGCTGTTCTAACTTCAAAAAATAAGAATAGTGCTAAGAAATTATGCAACACTGAAGGAGAAGGTCTAAAATTTTATTTATTTCAGAGAAAAGTAGTCAGAAGTATATTTATTACAGACACACTCTGGCAACTGCAAGTCTGTCTTCCTATCCAGAGATGTGCATAGCCCCATCCATTGCTAGGGGCAGAAGCCAGTGAGGCTTGCAGAGTGGCTATGTCCTCATCCCTGCATCTCCATTGGCACTGCATTGCATTACCTCACTGCCAGCCAATCCAGCCGTCTCATGCCTCAACACCCTCCTCTCGCCCAGGGCACACCCGCTGCCAGAGCTGCTGATTGCCATGGCAAACACGGGGAGTCCAGAAAATTAGACACAAACAGCAGTTGGCATTTGTGGGAATGCAAATAAAAACAGCATAACTTAATAACGGGCAGGCAAGAGCCTGACATGAGTATCTTCTGCCCCCAAAATTTAAAGAAACACAGAGGAGAGCAACATTTACACACTGAACAGCATAAAGTTATGTCCAGATAAATAGGTTTTCCTGATTTTACTGCCCAGTTACAATAATCAGGAATAAGTTGACCTTCCTGTCTCAGGAGAAGCATTCCAGGGAAGCAATTCCAAACAGCAATACAAACAACAGTGTTTCAGACAGGTCAAGGCCTCCTAATTCACTACACCAGTGGGTACAAAGCCAAGATTGCAAGAAACAAACCCCACTCCTTTGCACCTGGAAAACTCAAACATTCAGCCTCATAGAGGAGAATCCTTCGTAATCAACCCTGTTTCAGAGACAGCCAAGTATTATCACTGCATGAGACTTAGAGGGTCTGCATTTCTTATTAGATGTTATTTTACCCAAAGGAGTTTCTGCCAAAGTTACAGTGAATATTTCTATTGTACTCCTTTAAAAAATAAAGAAGCCATTATAAAACTTCATAAAGTATTCAACACACAGCAAGCCCTGAGCAATGATGACTCCACACATTTGCAGTGTGCACGTATTGTTTAAAGCACTGCAGACATCTAAGTCTGGTTTTCCTGCTGTTTTTAAAGGTGGTCAGAAAATGCAAGCAATACCAATGAGGTGAAAGATGCAGGATTTTTTAGAATCACAGCTGTGCTGGGAACCAGTGGGACCCCAAGACCGAACTCTGCAAAGAACAACTTTTTGCTGAAACATGCTCTGAAATGGACAGAGGAAAGCTCAGCTGACAGAACTGCCATGACCTCTGTCTGTCGCAAAAGCTGGTTTTTAACAAAGCCATCATATGGCACTGAGCTGCAAACTCATCCAGGTGCTCACATGCTCATCTCAGCCTGCTTCTGCCTCAGCAGAAGCCGTTCCTATGAGCAGCCTGTGCTGCAGGAGAGAACAAGATTTCCAAGTAGTTTCACACAGGATAATTAATCACTATGAAGATTTTACTCATAACCCACACTGTCTGTGTTGTGACATATGGCTGATTTGCTGCCTCTGTGAGTAAATCTGGTACATTACAACATTCCCTGTGTGCCAAGTGTTTAGCAAACACACATGTTGGCAGCCAGAGTATTCCTGGAAAGGACATGTGTCTTGAAATGAAGCTGTGCCAACTGCTGCTCCATGTCATAACAGAGAAAGTGCCCTAATATCTGAGTTCAGCAGTGCTGGCACAAAGAATGACTGTCATGCAAAAAGCAGAGCTGGAAAAGTGCCATGAAAAACACAGTCAAATTAACAAACATGTGGGTTTGAGTACATCTGCTTCAGAAGTATCTTCTGCTCTTCTGTTAACTGATGGAAATAAGAGATTTCCATCAACAGATACCTTGATAACATTTGGCCAGAGGTCAAAGGGATAACAAAGCAAGTGTAACAAGGCAAAAAATGCCAAGTAATTTGTATAAAAATATTGAATTGCTGCCCAAAAGCCATGAATACAGGTATCAGAGCTTCACATAGATCAGTGACCACTATGGCACACGCACCTCTACTATATATAGCTACCTAAATACTAATACACGCTTAAGAAGCTGATGTCCAAGAGAACTTAGAAAAACAAAAGTGGTAAGAATAGAGAAAACATTTATAAAATCCAGAAAAATTAATAACCAGATAGTTGGACTGCAAAGTACAGTCAGATCTTAACATGATGCATATTATAGAAACAAAATAATCCCAAATAAATCCAAATCTCAGAATTTGTGCATCTGATTTTTCTGGACTCTTTTGGTTCAAGAATCCATTTCTGGGATAATCAGTACTTATCCTCCCTTGCAAAAGTTGATTCCTGGTATTTTCTGAGTATTCTGAGAAAAGTGTATATTAACAAAATTACAGCTGCTAAAGAGTTAATCATTTAAATTTGTGTGTATTTCACCAATACTACACACTGTGAGCATTTGGGAAATGTTTGGAAATAACACCCACAGGCTTGAAAAGGACAATTCTCTGACACTGCTTACAAAAAAAAGGAGATCTCCCTAATAACCAGCAGCACAGGAATTGTGGACATGTGACTATTTGCAGTTCTACACCATCAGAAACAACAATCAAACACAAGCGTCAGCTAAGACTTTGCAGTTTTATATCACCAGCTACTGATATTATTAAAGAAATGGAAAGAGAAAGAATAAGCTGTTATGTTGGGTTTTTCTGCATGGGGCAAAGTGTGGCAGAAGTTACGTGCAGATTGTGGATAATTTTTTTGGTGAAGGGTAGAAGATACTTTCTCTCCTGACCTAAATTATGTTATTCTCTCTAGACATTTGCAGAAAGTTGTATTAAGTAGCTGATAACGAGTTAAACGCTGCAAAAAACATCTGTGTGCAATTTCTGCCTGCCATTAGCAAGTGACTGACAGGCACTGTTCCCTGCATTTCAGCACACATAGCTGCTGCTGAGTTTCAATTGGGCCATTCATTTTGAAAAGCTGAGTGATAACGTTATCAAGAAGGAAATACTCCAGTAACAATGAGAGAAGGGGATGGTAAACAGTGCTTATCCAAACCATCTTCATCTCAGGTAGAATGTAATTTTCTGAATCTTCTCTCTCCACAAAGGGTTATCAAGGTGTTTCTCCTTTCCAGCTGCCACAGGCAGTAAACGTGCATCTGTACTGCCCATTTCCAAATCTGTTATGCTCTCTGAGATTCTCTTTTAATTACAACCACTAAAAGTTTTCATCAGAACTTTTAACCCAGCCTATATATTTGTTCAGAACTCAGAAATCTGCACTGCCTAAGTTGGCACAGTTTGCCAGAAGCCTGTACCTGATGCATGTGGCATACTAATGCAATTAAAACTGCGTGTCAGATTGAAACGTTCATCCAAAACCCACTAGAATTACATTTTTCTAACAAAAAGAAGAAATTGCCTGATGGCTGAATTCACCATTAATACAAAAACCTCCTGCTGGCATCATCTTTACCCAGTGCATTGTAGTATACTGCCTATTTTACCACCTAAATTGCACCCTGCCCCTCCTCCTTAAATAAAGGCCAGTAAATCTTACCAGAGAAATGCAGGTATTAATCATTTGTGCTTTCTCATCCTTTCCACTATATATGCAAGTTGACTTCTCCTGACATTTTGATTGCCAGAGAAAGATCCATAGTTTCAAATATTCGTCTAGACCTAAAAGAACACTTAGAGCATTAGAATTTTTATTAAAAAAGAAGCCACCTTTAGAGGAGTAGAAAAGGAATAAGCTACCTAATCTCACATGACAGATTATAGGGCTGAAAGTGAACTCATTTTTTCTCTGAAGGTGCCTGCCTTTCAACAGCACGTTCCAACTGGAATATTGCACGTACTTTAAAATATTCATTAATCTAGTTTCATACAATTTACACCACCTATGGGGTATTGAAAGTCAGTGAAAGTATTCACACATGAAGCAAAAGGATACTGAGATACTTGTTCAATATTTTAAGCTGAAATTAGCCAGAAAAAGGCAAATCTTTCTGTCCTACAATGTGCCTTAATGACTGCCCTTACACACAGCTTGGTCATTCACAGGAAGGATTAAATAATAATATCATGTTTCCCGTATTAAGTATCTTTTATTGCAATGGAAATTCATTGCACATTCATCTGTAAGTGGAGGCAAGTTATAAATAATTAATATAATTACATGCAATATGTATCAAGCCTGCAACAGATTATGTATGCCAGTCTCATACTGCATCTGCTGGGATAGTGTAATGTGATTTAGCAGATAAAACACACCTATTATTTAAAAGGGTTATCAAATTTTGAAGCTACATTAAATTATACATTGAGTCATTGTGTTTGTGGGGGTGTATGTAGTCCTATAGCTTCTGTGTACAAATCAATCATGTTGCCTGTTAATCCCCTACACGTGCATAACCCAGAGCACTCGACTGCAAGGAGTCAAAGCCCAATACAGCACAAAAATAAATGGGTTTTAACACGCACCCTGAGCTTGGCTCTAAAGGCAGGATAGACATACTGTGGACATTTTCTAGGAAGGAATACACAATTCAGGATTGCATTATACCCCAAATCTGTACTGCGCGATTGCAAACCCAAATAGCATCTGGGCGTGGGTGTGCACACGTGCACGAGCGCGGTGTGGGACGTGCCCGTTCCTGCTGCACGCCTGCAACCTCCCCTCGGGCACACCACGGGCACGGGCTTCACCCAGCCCTGGGGCTCCTCTCCATCGTGGAAGCAATACATCAATGACTACTCAGGAGAGAGCAAGTGCTTCAGACAGAAAAAGAGGAAATAAAAGAGCTCCCTCTCCTTGCGTCACCCATTTGTGGTATTTCTGATCCATCTCACTTAATAAGGCCAGGTGAAAGCTTCTTACACACAGTTCTGTCCACGCTCTGCAGTCATAACCTCCCTGCCAGTGCTACTTTGTCTAACACAAGGTCTGTTGAAGAAGAAAGGTCTGACAGGTTTTCTAATATGTGCCACCTGGGATACAGCAACCTCTTTTCATTTTTCCCCTCACAAACAAGAGTCTTTCTGGGTACTCAGGTCTTCTGATAATAAAACATCTAGATCTTTGTGATACTTCATCTTTTATGCATCTGGTTGAAAAAATTAATATCAATCTAGTCCGTTCACATTGTCACTACAAGAGAACAAAAAGGCTTTCACCCTGAAGAAGTGTTAAAAATCTTTCATGCGGGACAAAGGTCCTGCATACAGCCACTGCAGTATACACAGACACACACATCCCTACCATAAGCCCATTAACTCACAGAACAGTTTTCTCAAGAGTTTGTTTGTGTATAGTCACTCCATTTAAGAATGCAGAAGCAGAAAGGATTCTCAGGAGCACAGGGGGATGGGGAGGGGTGGGAGTGGGGACTAAAATTATGAGATAGAAGAGATTACTTCTATGCAGAAAATCCTTGATTTATCCAAAATAAAGGATAAGGCAAAAGCACAGGAAACAATGAAGCAGCATGTAACATCTGCCACACCTTCACATAGCAGGAACAAGAAAACTGGGATGTTTTTACATGATGCACAGGATGCTCCACACCTGTGGAACTCACTACCACAGAGTAACACTGAAGCCCAGAGGCCCAGCAGCACATAAAATAAAGCCAGGCACTTAGGCAGATAACAGAAACTGCTGCAGTCACAGCATGTACTTATTAAATTGTGTTTACACATTTCTAGAAAATACACATTAACCCTCTAAAATGTGCAGAAGTACTAAGTTAGAAAAGACAACTGTCAATGGAGTTGTCTGTCAAAGGTGACTGAAGTAAGAACGACCATCATCAGCTGCCCTTTTACATGTCAATTGTAGCAGCATTGCTAATATACTAATTTTGATAGCAGTCTGAGAAGTGTCACATCTGATGGTCTTCACACCAAATTGAAAACCGACATTTCTCCTTCATGAACATTACCTTTGCTACTGGCATTTATTCTGTATTCCTCCACATGACAAATGAGAATGTCAGGTCACAGCAGTGCACCTGTTTTGGCTCCCTGTTACTTCCAGGCTCACAGAGAAGGCTCTCCTAGTTAATTACTATGCAAAGTGAGAACACAGATAACGACAAGTAGCACAGAAGTTAATATATTTGGCTTTTTTGCTGCACTTGGAGGGTCTGAACTACCAATAACCTTTTCTACACTTGAGCTCAGCTCCACCATGCCCCATTCCAGATCCCGCTCCCTTTCTCTGCAAGAGCTTTGTCGTCATCTTTACAGCTTTTCCTACAACATCAATACTTACTTGGAAGGAAAATGTGAACAAAAGTAACCTAGCAATTTCCCAACTGACTAGATTATCCCTAAAACAAATCATTATCTCATAGGAACTATGGGCCAGAATCTCCTGATTTTGTTATCCACCTCCATTGATCAGGGAGGACTGTTCTCACCAATGCGGGCAGGACCTGGTGAGCAGAGAGGATGACACAACATTTATTTTCCTAGATCTGTGACTAATCACTCCACCTCCCCTTAAGAACATTTATGCATGTGTAGAAAAATGAGCTTGATCCATCACCAAGCAGAGATCAGCACAGAGAAACAGAAACTCCACCCAAAGGCACTGATTAATCGGTGCCTTATATAGTTAAAGGTAAGTGAATTTTAGATTTGGTTAGCGACTTTTGGGGGAAAGAGTGTTTGGGGGGTGGGGGTTGAGGTTGGGTTGGTTTCAGAGTTTTGGGTTGTTGGGTCTTTCTATTTGTTTTGGGGGATTTATGGGGGGGGGGTGTTTGTTGGTTGGTTTGGTTTTTTGGTTTTGTTGTTGTTGGCATTTTTTGTTAATTTTGGTGGTGGTAGCTTGTGGGGTTTTGGCTTGGTTTTTTTAGGTTTTTTGTATCCCCTTCATAATTTGCAGAAACCATCCGCTCCTGTCTCCCTGGGTGGATGAAATCTCTAGGAGCTTAGCCCACCTGTAATATGCCCAAATAAAATAGCATCAGACAGCACTATGGACCACACTCAGCAAGTCCTATATAACCACATCTCTTCAGACTGATATCCCTAAGCATTCCTGAAAAGTAATTTTCATAGTTTCACATTCACGCAGTGGTCAATTATCTTGCAGAGATAGCAGATGGAGTTTGAGAATACATAAGAGTAGCTGAAATTATGTGGATTTAGAATACCTTAATGGTGCATATAAAGAAAATAGAATTTTTAAGCTTCAGAAAATGACTTTTTGGCAAAAATTATTACACTGACATATTTATATTACCAATTCTTACCAGAGAAAATCACTGGAAATCAGACCCTTAAAATCCAGTCTTAACAATGGACTTCTGAAGTGTGTGTTTCATGATACATCACAGTGTGTCCTCCTGGCAGTGAGACTTGGAGTCACTGGCCATGGGCCGTCAGAGGGATGGATGAAGTCTGGCTGCCAGTCGGACAGCACCAAGACAGGAAGCCACTGAATAGCTGCTGCTCTAGAGGCACTATCATGCTATCTCTATACTGCAGAACCTACATTATTAGTCAAAATATATGTACTTTTGAAGGAATTAATTCACATTTTCTATGAAAATTTGGCTTTGTAGCTTTTTCAACAAAAAAAAAAATCTTGGGTCAACAGTGAATCTTTTTACATTTTTTCCACTGTCAACTAAGTTTCTCTGAAATCTCAAATGTCACTTTCTCAGTTTCCTGAAAATCTTCATATTTATGATGCTACTACTGCTTTGCCCCATATTAAACTTAAACAGCTGTTAGGTGTGAGCTTTTGACATGCTGAAAGAGGCTGACGGATTATTCAGCACCATCTCTGGGTTCTGTCCCACTCTTTGGTTCATTTGTGGGTTTGCACTTGAACAAGGGGAAAAGTTGACTCGGTGAAAACAATGAGCAGTGTCCAGCAGAAGGTTCTAGGAGCACGACTTCTCAAGACATTTGGAATGAATTGAACAAAGGCAAGGAACAGAGGCAAAAAAAAAATCGTAACAGGTAATCCGAACAGCTCTGCTTGGCACACGTTTGTAACCCCATGGTACCTGCAGTCCCCTGCTCTTCACAGCCACGGTCCTCCCACCCCCATGGGCACACACAGTCCTTGCATCTCTCTCAGACAATCTTGCAATGCCTCGCACTGGACACTGTAACTCTTCCTTTCAAAATTCACAGGAAAGGCCATGGATCTTCCATGCTGCTGAAGCCAGGCTACCAGTCTCTTTCAGGAGCATAACCACATATATCTCTGAAGGCAGTCAGTAATTTCTGCACCTCCTAGAAATATCATATACTGCTATTTTGGCCATCATACAGGACCTCAATCTAAAGCCCAATCCACTGAGCCAGGTACTCCTAAGTCCATAATTTTCTACTGAATTCAAAATTAGTTTCCTGCTTACTCACAGTAATGTTATTTCCATGTTTGTAGAGATATGCAAAAAAAGATATGTAGGAATTAAGGGACTTGAGCTTCACTGAAGAGGAGTCTGGCTTCAGACCTTTCAAGTTCTGTAGACAAGAACTAAGTGTCCTAATTCCTGTGTTAGGATGGACAAACCTGGAAAAACCAGCAAGAAAAATAATAAAATCCCCCAAGAGGAGTTAGATAATGCTGTTTCCTTCATAGTAATCCAACTGAAGACATTTTAACTATTCAGTAATGGACCCAACCCCCAGAAATTTGTCCAAAACCAAGCTAACCATTGGAAATGCTTGTTTTAACACAGAATGCCTCCCCTATGCCTCTATTTTCTACTTTATAACTTAGTCACACACTTTCTGCTATGTCCCCTTAGCTGAAACATTGCCCACTATTGCAGAAATGCTATACAAGGTCCTGTGGGCCAGTTGTTCAACACTGGGGGACATGAGGGGAGAAAAATCCAAGTTCTCTTGAAACAATGGCGACTTAAAAAGTTAGAAAAGCTTTACTGAAAATTTAAGTTGGTGCAGGGCACTGGACATTCCATTTATGCTTTCACAAAAAGCTGTGGAGGACTTAAATTTAAGCACAACCATATTGCACATCTTATCCAATCTCAAACTTTTTAAGCACATAATCACAAACTCTGATTAATTACCTCACTTAGAGACAAGAAGTATTATTTTTGAAGCCTGGAAAGGGAAAGTAGTTTCCCTATAGTAATCCCAGAGACCAGTGGCAGCATCTGAGCCATTCCCTATGTCTACCAAAGCCCTGACAGAGACAGCTTTATTTTTCTTCACAGCAAGTGGTTGGGATTTGGGTTTGCTAACTAATGCTGTGGCATTTTCTCTTGTAATGCTACAAAAGACAGGTTAAGGCTAGAGAGTTCAACAATCACACTGCACAGCGTGTTGGCCTTTCACTGGAAATAGGCCGAAGTATTTACTGTCCCAGGAATCTACTCAGCATCATAGATTGGGCACGACCAGTGTCTTCAGAAAGATGAGAGAAAGACTATAAACTGTACCTTCCATGAGTACAAAAGATTTCCATCTAGAAACCAGAAAAGAAATTCATACATAAATTTGAAACACTATGCAATAAAGTGATCCACCTTCAGTGGAGTATAGCAAGTACAGCTCCATGTCAGGAGAAATGGCAGATATGAAGTGTAATTACGTTTTTATTCCCTCCAAATTCAGTGCTTTACAAACTAGGACTGACATGTGAACAAAGAGACTGAACAAAAAAAAGGAGGTTTTATCACCACAGCTTGTTTGAAAACCCAGCCTACAACTAGCTGGAAAATGCAGGGGCTGCTAGACTATGAAGCAGACCTGAATTAACAGTGAGAGCAATAGCTAAGATACTCTGCACAGCCAGTTTATGTGCTTTTTGCAAAAAGCTTATATGCTTCTTGCAAGAAATAGACGTGTCCATGGAAACAAAACTGTCTGCACTATTCTGCATCCAAAGGCCTCATGGCATTTTACAAAAGAAAGGAGCACCACTAACTTACATTTTACAAAGGAAAAAACCTAAAGCATAAAGATTAATCTCAGAGCAGCAGTACCAGAATTTAGATCATGCAGTCCTTGCAGGAGCAGTTGTTCTCAAATCGATCTCTTTTTCAAGTATGAAGAAAAACTATTTCTTCAAGGCTTCAGTGGATCTGACCAAGAAATAAATGCTGTTTAACCTGAAGAGGGCAGGACATAAGATCTAGAGAAGGCAAACAGGTTAATCCAGAGCATTGCCAGCAATTCAAGAGAGGTGCTCTTTCGCCTCTGCTCAGCCCTGGTGAGGCCACATCTGCAGTGCTGTGTCCAGTTCTGGGCTCCTCAGTGCAAGAGAGACTTGGAGCTCCGGGAGTGGGTCCAGTGGAGGGCAACAAAGATGATTAAGGGACTGGAGCATCTCTCTTACACGGAAAGGCTGAGGGAATTGGACCTCTTTGACCTCAAGAAGAGACAGCTGAGAGGGGACCTTGTCAATGCACACAAGCATCTGAAGGGAGGGTGTCAAGAGGAAGGATCCAGGCTCTTCTTAGTGATGCCAAGCAAAAGAACAAGATGCAACAGGCAGAAACTGATGCACAGAGAATTCCACCCAAACTTGAAGATGAATTCTTTTACTTGTGTGGGTGACCATGCACTGAAACAGGTTGCCCACAGAGGATGTGGAATCTCTGTCACTGGAGATCCTCAACAAGTCTCTGGACACAATCCTGTGCTATGTGCTCTAGGATGACCCTGCTTGGGCAGAGAGGTTGAAGAGACAGCAGAGGATGACTCCACTGCTGTCCATTCCAACCTTACCCACTATGTGATTTTTTCAAACAACCACGTGAGTCACCAATGCAGGATTTACATTTAATTTAAGCAGCTGTTTAATATATCTTAGAAAATTATAGAACAGTCTTTGGGAAACCTCTATTATTGACACCTGTTTAAAAATATGCATTTAATATGGCATTGAAGATGTTATCCACATTATTTGATCAGGATGGTAAAAAGACAATGTAAGTGGCACAAACGTTCATCTATTGTGTTTAGAGAGAATACCACCACAGACCACATAGCTCTACCCTGTTTCCTCCCTCTCCTCCTTGCCTAATTTGGACCTTACTAGAAAGTCTGAGAGTTGCCAAATTCTCAGCTCCAACACACTGAGCTGCTATTACCATACATCAGTTTCTGTTCACCCCCTATAGCTTGGTTTTAGCATGCTGCAAAATCCAGAGCTCACCAGTTTCCTCTACAAGCCCAAACAGCAGCTCAGGAAGGCAAAGGAATTATCAGCTCTCCAGGACTATGGTTTCCCCATCCCTCACTATGAGAAGCTACTTTCAGTCATTTCTCAGTTTGCCAAGCTATAAAAACACACTTGGCGGATTCTACAATTTTCTGTGAGGAAGCTCTAGGATTTTCATGCTTTGAAACAAGAACTTGAATTTAGCAGATGCACAGCATGGGTACTCAGGATGCATCTTGTAGGCCAAATTCTTCTATTAGAAAAAACTTCTTGGCAAGTATTACAAGTATAATGCTATTCATGCTCCATAGCTGTGCTCTAGGATAGAACTCTCACAGACTTGCCCTGGCAAAATTAGTTATTTAATAGCTTCTTAACCAGAGAGAAAAATTAGGATAGTGTTTCATATAGACTGTTGCCAAAAGTTACTCCTTGTAGTTTTGACCATAAATCTCCACCTCCCTTGTCTGCAGAGGATCTGGCAGTTACAAGGCTGCCACAAACTAATTAAACTTCAGATCCTATTAAATGCAACATCAAATCTCACCATAAAATTTGAAGTCAAAAACTTAGGATGCTCATTCAGTACAATGAAGATTGAGGCCAAATCCGTCCCCTAAACCATGCAAGATTTCAATGCTCTATATAAGAGTGATTACAATGTAATTTGCTTTTCTGAGGTGTACAGCTCATGTCTCTCTCTCGGCTTCTTCAGGCAAGCATGTCTGCTTGTCTCTCACTTCCCCTTTGCAACAATGCTAAATAGGAACGTTTTTGAAATTTCAAACAAATTTAATGGAACGACAATCTTGCTTCCCACCTGGTTGTCTGCAGCGTTTACAGTAGATAATCCATGGAAGCAACTGACAATGCCAGCCAGACAATAAAAAAAGAAAAAACCTAGGATGACAGAGAGCATCTTGGTTTTGCATATCTTTTTCTTGGTAATTAACAGTTCAAACTCACCATCACCATCCTGCAACTTCACACCCTGGCTCCTAGGTGCCCAAAAATTCAGCACCCCCTTTCTATTTAACTCCATTACAGAGTGCCCTCCATACAAAACTGGAAACATTTATTGCTATTTACCATGTGTTTTTCACCGCAGTGTAATGGAGTGCTTGAGTGAAGAGATCAGAGAACCATAGAATCATAAAATGGCTTGG
>VZRO01009641.1:188533-213738 GCA_013397915.1 Daphoenositta chrysoptera | reverse complement strand
CCAGCTCAGTGCCACGAACCTGCAGTAACTAAGGCAAAACGGAAGGGCCCCAGCTGCTGGCAGAAGGTGACACTTCAGATGTTGAGCTCACCTTGCCACACCACACCTGCCTTGCTCTGGCAGCTGCAAGTCTGAGGGGAAAGTGCTCTGCTAAATGAGCCTCACGTGGTGTCTAATTCCAAACAGCATCGAGGGCAGCTTTGGGGACTCTCAGCTTCAGAGATGTGCTACACTGGTTGCTTAGGTGACTTAAACACTCAAAAACTGCTCTGTTTGTACACTCCGAGCTGGTGGCAGCTGTGGGTCTGTTTATCAAACACTTTTACCTGTGTGCACTGAGGATGGAGTTTGCTTGCACAAAACTCTTCTAGAAATAGTGCAGACTGCATATTTACCTTTGTTAATCCGTGCACTTGGGGGGTCATGCTGGAAAAGGGGTGAGCAGGCGTTGGTGGGAGCAACACCACTCATGCACACAGGAACAACCTGGGAGGTCAAAACAACCTGCTTTGAGGTTCAAATGTTGATAGTGTTTACTTTTTATGGGTCTCTACGAAGGCAAGATTAAATAGCTTTGATTTTGAGAATGTAATTTTTATAGCTTGGCTCCTATCACCTTTCTAAACTCTAAAATTTCCTTTGAAGAGATGATTAATTTCTTGTAGATGAAGCCTCTATTAATTTTTCTTTGTTCGAATCAGATTTGTGGAACATGGATCATTCATTTAATTTCCAAGTAATGCAAAATATTATGAAATATACACAGTACATAAATATTAACCTTTATAAATTGCTTTAACTAGTACATAGATAGAGAAGGAAATGCTGTCTTTTAGCAAACTATTTCAAAAATCTCCACCTTGCAACTTTTCTTGTTTATGATTTTCTAAATCTCTGGGCATCTTTTATTTTTGAAAACTGCACTCTCATATTCCTTATCTATTATGATAAACTATAAGTGATTTCTATCTACAAACTTCTTCAGGGCCTATTTTCTTTTTGTTGCAAGGTAAAACAGAAAATTATTACAGTAAAGGGCAAATTTCATATGTTAAGACAAAATGGCATTTTGTAGCACCACTTCTCAACTAATGGCACCTAAATTCTGCTTAGTTTAATGGCAGAAATTAAAATTAAGATGGATTTTTATGAAGACGAATGTGCTTTGAGGAGGGCTTGTGTCAGTGCTGCTTCTGTTATCCATGCATTGAGAAGACTGAAATGGGCTTCAGAACATCCCTGAAAATACTGAAGGAAAATCAGAGTATTCTGCTCCTTCTCTGATCTCCTCTGTTCCCTCAGACTGATTTTGATCCCACATTGCTCACGGTGTTGCACCTTTAAGCACCACATATGATGGTTTTGCTATTCACCATTATGTGAGAGAATCTTAAAACCATGTAAGAGGGTTTGAGTTAGAAGGGACTGTGAAGATCAGCCAGTTCCAAACCCCCTGCCATGGGCAGGAAACCTTCCACTGGATGAGATTGCTCAGAACTCCATCCAGCCTGGCCTTGAAGGCCAGATTTCTAATAATAAATACTAATAAAAAATACTAAATCACCTGGTGGGTGCATACAAGTCACATAGGAAGAGATGCTTTTAACATGCAGTTTAAATACTGTAGTAAAGTGGAAAAAAAAAAAGGAAAACAGGATAGTATAGGATGAAAATGCAGGATAACACAGAGAACTTGGCGGCCTGGCAAATTTATATGGACTTGCTATGAGGGTTTTTTTAGGACGAGTTCATTGTGCAGTTCATACTGAGCCAGTTCAAGGACTCTCATTTTGGAGCTGGAGGAGAAGGTGCATTTTCTGTGATGCTGAGAAGTGTCACCAAAGCTGACCCTCTGACTGTGGTCACACAGCAGCTGGGATGCCATCTGCATGGAGTGGGGTGGCAGCTGCTCAGTGGGGGAAAGCAAACACGTTTTGCAGCAGGAGCAGCAGAAAGGACCTTTCAGCCGTGTTTGCTTTACCTTTCCCAGGGTTTGTCAACAGCAGATGTGTTCTGGAAGCTCAGAAACTTTCCTGGAAGGGAATCAGTGTGGCTCAGTGTGTGACAATTGGTTTATAACTTTGAATAATTTTTTTAAAAAATTACTAAAAAATAAATCATAATTAAAAAATAATAAAAAAACCAGCACGAGAGGAGAAAATTCAGGCTGAGAACAATGTGTCCTTCAATAATGAGCTCTTTATTTCATACTGCACTTACGTTTTTATTATGATTTTTATTTCTTTTTATTATTTATTTTAGAATAAATAAACACATTTATTTAGTGTTCATCACACTTGTCTTACCATTCAAACTGCACAGTTTAGTCTGTATATTTAGAATTTCTTTACTATGCTATACCTTGAATACTTTAACACGTCCATATATTTTAAGTTAACGGAAAGCTCTATTGCAATCTTACCAAAGTGTGTTAAAATTGACAGTTATTGTTCCCATCCTTGCAAAAAAATTGTATTAGCCCATATTTTCACCTCAGAGACTCTTCCAGGGAAACTCGAAATTTTGCAATTTCCTTTTAATTATCATATAAATTAGCTATGCTTTTGGGAAGGGTGGAGTTGGAGAGTCAAATGGTAAAGGTTTTGGTTATTTCAGTCAGTTGTTAATATTTTATTATTAGCTGCCATCTGTAGAAGAAAATGAGAGTGTAAAAATTCCTGCATATTCAAATGCCTCGGGGACAGGTCAGGAAATAAAAAATTGAGGAGATATTTAGCCATTGCAGGGCCATGCTATATATTACAAAATATTAAAAGGAACAATTTTCTTTGTGGCAAGGCAAGACTAAAATGAAGGCAACGGAAGTCTACTTCAGCATCTCATAGTGCAAGTAAGGACATAAACTTTTACATAAAATGTCTTCAACTTTATGGAAGTTACCAGCCTTGCAGGCTGTAGCACCTAAATTACAATATTCAGTACCTCATCTAGAATAACCTGAACTTGGGGTTTGGGAGGTGGATAAATTCCTCACCCAAAACTTCAAAAAAGAAATAAAATGTGGAAGGAAAACGCATGGCCTGCATCGTCTTAGTAGTTACCCCTCTGATTGCAAGATATGGAAGTGAAAGCTTTTCTCGTTTTTTTTGGGTTTTTTTTGAGTCTATTTTCTAAAAAAACACCTGGTGGACAAAGGATCTTCCTCAGTTTCCTGTGATCCACAACAAATTCCATGCACAATTTGAGGCCCAACATTAATTTCCTGTTACGAGTGTGAGGAAACTTCCAACTACACATTTGGGGTTTTTTGCTTCATTTTTGCACTCCACAGCTGGTTAAAGCAACAGAAATGCTCCAGTCCCCCAGGGAAAGGTAAAAGGACAGCCTTGTGCCTTAAGGATATTATAAAACTCACTTTTTTTTCCTCCTTCTTCTTCCTCTCTCCACATTTTTTGTAGTTCATTCTTCCTCCAGCATCCTCTGAAACCCTTTGAGGCAGCTGAAGGCTGATGGTAAAAAGGAAGAAATGAAAAAAAAAAGACAAAGGAGTAAGAAAAGTTTAAAAGGGATGATGGGAATAAGAAATAGGCTGGTCTGTTATGTCAACATTTCAACAAAAATATAAAAGTTGGTAGTCCTTCATCAGTAAAATGGTATCCAGTTCCTCCTGGAAGCTGATGGGAAGTTTGGAAAGCAGAACTGTGATTGTGCATAAACCCAGACACATGATGCAAAAAACCAGCTTTCAGAGAGACAAGGGAGGAGGGAAAGACCCAGATTTAAAGGAATTTCCTTTTTCTTACTGATTCCTGAGTTCTCTGGGAACTATTTTCTTTCTTTTTTTTTGTTTCTTTTTGCTATTTTCTTTCCCTTTGGAAGCTGTTAAATTGCACAGAGAATGGCAGGAGCTGCTGTGCAGATGTCGTGTCACCAAAATGCAGCAGTGTGCGAAGCAGGATCCCTCTCGGGACTGTCAGGATGGGATTTAGCCCATCCCACACAAACATCTACACGGTAAATGCCTGTCCCTGAGCCATTTCATCTTCTCATTACAAGACAAGAAAAACAGACATTTCTAAGACGGGATTTTTCTCTTCAAGAGTAAGACATTTCAGTTTGGTTAGCGAAATCATTCCCTAAAATCATGTGTGTTTATCCATCTGGTGTCAAGCAAGGTTGGACTGAAGAGCTTCAGACAGACATTAACAGTGAAGGCATGGAATATCAGAAGAGATTAATCCTATTTTTGTGCTTCATTCTGTGGGGCCCTGATTCTTTTCATAAAGAAGGGATCTCCTGACTTCCCTCAAAGCATTGTGAGGGACAAGATTTCCCGATTCTCTTTCTGGCCCCTGTGGGAACTCTGTTGTGCCAATAAAATTTTTAGGATAAACTACATTACTCCTGAGAAAAAGGCACTATGGAAAACAGAAGACTCAGTCTCAGCCTTCCTGAATTTAGATTAATAACTTGGTTTATCAGTAGTCCCCTAATGAATCCCACGGAAAAATATTTTGTCTCCCTTCTCATGCTCCATGGCTACCCCAGTTGCACAGATTTTGGTACTGGCTGCAGGTGATTTGAACTGACAAGTTTAGAGGCAGTGATACTTTGTGAAACCAGCATTTTCCTTTGAAAGTGTAATTTGATTGTGTAATCCAAAGACAGCTGGAGGATATTGAATTTCCTTGCTACTTTAGAATGAACTATGAGGCAATGTGGTGGCCTCAAGCCACTGTCATTGCTTAAAAAAAAAATTAAAGTCCAATTCCCAGAAAATTTTGAACGTATTGTGGTTATTTGTAACAGGTGCTTGTTTCCTTAGCAGGAGCTTTTAGGAAGTGGTTTTACTTTAGGAGAATCTTTCGAGTTATATAGTGGAGAGCAGTGAGCAGTGGCAGGAACAGTGTGTGATGAACTGTCCATAACCCCCATTCCCCGTTTCCCTGTGCTGCTGTGAGGGAGGAGGAAGAGCTGGGAAGGAGGGAAGGGTGGGGGGAAGGTGTTTTAAAGTGTTTATTTCACTTCTCCTTATCCACCTCTGATATTATTGGTAAAAATTACAATTAATATGCCCAGGTTGAGTCTGTTTTGCTAGTGATGCTGTTTGGTGAGTGATCTCTCTGTGTCCTCATTTAAACTCGTGAACCTTTGCTGTATTTTCTCTCCTCTGTCCAGCTGTGGAGGGCAGTGATGGAGAGGCTTTGGTGGTGTGTGGCATCCAGCCAGGGTCCACCCACTACACCACCCCTCATGGGCAACCACTGATTAATTAAATCTCTTTTAATGAAAAGGTCCCACATGAAAGACCCCCTTCTCTTTACACTTCCTCATTCCACGCAGCAAACCCAATCCAAGCCAGAGCTCTTGCATGCAGAAAAACATTTGTTTGCAGAGAATAATTCCTCCCTGGTGTTTGTCACATATTTATTTTGTCTCAGCGCCATAAAAAAGGGTCTTGTTGCTGACTCAGAAGGAGCTCATTACAGAAAGACTTCACCTTTCAGCTGCAAAGGATGTTTCCTTGAAATGATAATGTAATGAGTGTTAGATCAGCCGTATGTAGCCGTTAGGCGATTCTTTTGATCGGCTGGAAATGCATTTGTTAAAAAGCTACTTTATTGATTTCCCGGCTGGTTTTTGTACTGTTTGGATCATCTGTACACACACACGCACACACACACACACATATCACATTTTTTACCACTTCAAAGCTGTTAATAAATTCACACTACTCAGGAGATTGAACACGAAATGGAGTGAAGTCTTTCTATGGAGAACTCTGTTGTTCCAACTTTGATGGAAGGAGTCTTAGCAGCATGCTGAGTGTCTCCTTTAAAATGCTTTTAAAACAATCTGCCACACAGAGAGCAGAGTATGCTAAAGCAAAGGAATATTGCTCCTGGGGATATAAACATAGTGAGGGGTTGTGATTAAGGTTTGACTAAGTCCAGAGGAGAAAATACTGCCGAGGTTGTAGATGCTCAGTGTTGATCTTCTTCCTTGCTAACCTATCCACATCTACATTTTTCACTTCATTGTTTTTATGGGGTATTTGCAGTAAAAGTTTAGACACTCTGAGTGTTAAAGTGAAATGTGCTTCTACTGCAAAATACCTGGAGTTAAACAACAGAATCAGAATCACAGAATTATTTAGGCTGGAGAAGCTCTCCAAGACCATCAAGCCCAAGTTATCCCCACCTCGTCCCCAGCCCAGAGCTCTGAGTGCCACCTCCAGGCCTTCCTGGGACACCTCCAGGGATGGGCACTCCAAACCTCCCTGGGCAGCTCTTTCCAAGGCCTGACCACCCTTTCCAGCAAGAAATGTCCTTCACTTTGTTGGCCTTGAATCTCTCCCCGTTCCAGAAGTAGGTGATTGTATTTAAGTGTGTTTTGTTTGATAAAGTGTTAAGATGTTTTATCTCTTTATTTTTTTCTTTCACTATTGCTTTGGGTTGGTTTGCTAACCTGCTGACATTCTTTTGGGATTTCAAACCTGGGGAGTTATTCTTGAATTATTTAGATGAGCCTTGTGACTGGAACTCTTAAGGAATTGTTTTAACCTCTGTGATGTAATTTGTCATGGATTCTGTGGCTAAGGACATTCATACTTCATTTCTTCCCTCTGAGTAGAGTTATGACCTGTATTTCATATCAAGGTGATGCCAGTGTAAGCAGGAAATTTTTACAGCTCTGTGATGTCTATGAAATAAAATCTACAACTTTCCAATGTATTTACCAAGCCATTTAAACGATCATGCTGCTTAATTAAGTGCTTGGCTTTGGCTGAGTCCAGGGTACGTTATCAAATCACAAGATGCTGCCCTGAGGTGAGTTTTAAGGGTTTTTTTTCAGGTGTTTAAATTAAAATGCCCAAAATGAAGCTTTCCAGTCCTGTGAAATTATTGCAGTTATCAGGTATGAAATTATGAAAATGGAATTACCCAAGAGGACTGAAGCATATTTTTGGTATTTTGTGCATAAATGTTCACATATGTTCAGCATCCAAGGAACTTTGAGCATGAGGAATAAAACAGAAATATTTAACAGAAACCATTTAAATTTTGCTACCTGAGTCCTCTATCTATAAAATAGGGATAATAGACTTCCTTGCCTCTCAAAAGGATTGTGAAAATAAATATATTAAAGATTGCAAAGAACTGGAGTATTATGGTAATTGATACCATATGCCCAACTAAGATAGCTGGGAACAATTTCTGAAGAGGCAGGAGTTTTATTCACAGATTCTCAGAATCATTGATGGAGTAAAGGACCTTTAGAATTCTCCTGGTCCAGCTCCCCACAAGGCACAGGGCTGGCAAATCTTCCCTTTCTCAATCTAAATGTATGAATAGTAGGTATCTGACCTTGGAAAAGACTGAGGGTCATTTAAAAAGTGCTTTTAAAATTTTATTTCATTGGGAAAATTCAACAAAGCCAGGTAGAAAATTAAACACTCTTTTCAATTCTTGAAAAGGTACAGCGAGCAATACAGGACAGAGTTTGATGCTTTGTTTCTTCAATGTAAGTCTTCAATGATAAAGTTTTTAGATTAGTGACTTGTTAAATTTGTTCAATGTTAAAATCCCTTGTTTATTTATTCTTCAATTTGAGGAAAATCTAGCCTGACGATTGCAATCCCAGAGCATTTTGATGTCAAAAATCAGTATTTGTCACTAGAAGATGGAAATATTTCACAGAAAAATACTGCCAGTTTCTGTCTTGTTTATTCTTTTCCTTTTAAAAATAATTGAGATGTTTCTTCTAGGATCATCCTTTAGTTACCTGGATTTAAATGTATAGATAGAATGAAGACAATCACATTTGTTTCTGAGGGAGGGGTTTTATTTTTGGACTTGTGGCAGCTTTTTAAGTAGTTGAATTTCTTCTTATAATTTCTCCTCGATCCCAGGAGTTTTATGTTAAAACTTCCACAAAAAATTCAGAATAATCTTACAGGCTAGTAGATGACTGAAGCCAGTGAGTCTTTAAAGTTTATCCTCTTGTTGATGATCCAGGTTGTTTCTAGGTGAAGTCTCTCTCAAGTGACCCTTGGGGACATGGCTTAGGGGTGACCGTGGTGGTGCTGGTGTGACAGTGGGACTGGATAATTGTGAATGTCTCTTCAAACCTTGATGATTCTCTGATTCTGTAAAAACAAAACCAAACAAAACAGCAAACAACCCTCACCCCCCCAAAAAACCCGCCAGAACCTAATGTTGAGTTTTAATAACTGCTTTCCTGAATATTTATATGAAACCATGATAGTTTATGAGAAAGTTATTCACCTGATGGGTATAGTTTTTAAAAGGTATGATATTTTGATCAGTTGGTCTGTTTGTACAGTTTCACCTTTCAGAGACTGAAGCATCATTTTTATAACTGGTATTTTTCACCTTTTGATCAGCTCTCACTCTCATTTCCTAATATTTCTTTTCAGACCATTGAGTCCTTCAGATATTTAATGGTCTGCATAGAGTTTCTGCCCCATGTTTCTCTCTTTTGCTAAGCCTCATTAAGCATATAAAAAAAGTAATAATATATTCTTTTTGTTACTTTTCTGTTTAAAAGTTGCCTTCTTGTGACAAATGTGTCAGGAGTGTAAGGGTAGTATATGACCCTAAAGTGGGATTAATGCCTCATCTCTCTCTCTCTCACATGCCCTGGGTAATCCCCAAACTGGGAAGAAGTTTTTCAACCAGTCCTCCAAAGCAGGGGGGTTCATGAGCTTTGGAAGTCAACTCATTCAATGTATAAATATTCTGAGGCCAAACAAAACTCATGATGGAGTTCTACTTTTTTTTGTTTGCTTGTGGTGGGTTTTTGTTGGGTTTGGGTTTTTTGTTTTTTTTTTTTAGGTTTTGTACTACTACTACTTCATCCTCTTGTTTTGGTGTCTTCACTGTTTGAACTATGTGGGGAATGCTGTGCATTTCCCACTGGAAATAGGGATGGTGTAAAGCTGTGTTATCCCGTGTTTGTTAAAACTGCTGTCGTTTTTGTTCTGACAACTGGAAATTGTGATGTGTCTGATCAGGTTACAAACACCAAGGACTGTTTATGAACGTGTGCTGTGGCTCGGAAAAAAACAGAGGGAATGTTAAGTAGAGTTTCAAATGTGTGTGTTAACTGACAGAGAGGGGGAGAGAGGGAGGGAGGGAGGGAGGAGAAGTGACCTGCTCTGAGTGATGTGTGATGACTGCCTGAGAAGCTGGAAAGTGGCACGTTCAGCAAAGCACCTGCAGCCCCAAAAGGGTCTGGATCTCAAAGGTTGCAAAGCTCTCAGTGCTCAAGAAGAGATGAGAAATTAAATCATGGAATCGTAGAATGGTTTGGATGGGAAGAGACCTTTCAAGGTGATCTAGTCCAACCCTGCAATGACCAAGGGCAGCATCAGCCAGATCAGGCTGCTCAAAGTCCCATCCAGCCTGCCCTTGAATGTTCCAGGGATGTGGCATCCACCATCTCTCTGGGCAGCATGGCCCAGTGTTTCACCACCCTTGTTAAAACTCTTTTCCTTATATCTAATCTGAATCTTTTAGTTTAAAACCTTTACCTCATGTCTATCACTACAAGCTCTTCTCTGGACTTGGTCCAACAGGTCCATGTTTTTTCTTGGACTGAGGACTCCAGAGATGGATGCAGTACTCCAGGTGGGATCTCACCAGAGCAGAACAGAGGTGCAGAATCACCTCCCTCAGGAGACTCTTTAGGTGTCTCTACTGATTTCTTCTGCAATAAAAAGGTTTTCTTGATCTCCTCTAAGTTTGCATTTCCACTTCAAACCTGGGAGAGAAGGCACTGCTTTTGCTCTTGAACTGCTCCTGGATGTGTCTAAATCAGTAGTCTACAATCAGCACTAGTGAGATCATGGCTGAGATCATCTCAGTCAATCTCTGTGCCAAAAAGATTGTGGCAAATTGGAGCTCAGATAAAAACATTTAAAAATGCACCTCACTGTGAATAAGTTAAAGAGCAGGATCCATTTTGCTTATCAAAGACAATGTTTAGTTTTCAAGAATGATTTTACTATGAAATAAGTATACACTTGAGGAAAAACTTTGCTAATTTCAGGAAAGTGCAATGAAATCTGGAAACTATGGACTTGAATGTTAGAGTGCTTAAAATTGTTTAATTTTTAGAGTTTCTCCGAGGCCAAAGGTAGCTTTGGCTGACATAAGCATTGGAATACATTGGGAAGGGTTGTGGTCATTTCCTTACTCTGTTGTCTCTCAGTCCAGTCCTCAGGTGACCTTCTAAAAGGTAAGGTTAGGACAGCTAAAGGTAGTAAAGACAGTGCCAAAATCCCTGAGGCAAAATTCCTGCACCCTGTGGTAGGGGAGGTGAGGTTAGATGCTGATAATGTTCATGAGAAATGTTCTTATGTAGGTTAATCGCTTTCTCAAAACAAGGGTAAGAGCGTTTTCTATTCCACCTGGCCTTTTTCCAATTTGCTTAATGTAATCAAAGTTGCATCAGAGTGAGCAGAATGATTGCAGCCAACTTAAATGGTTGTTAGATAGGGCTCAGTGGCCACATCTGCACTGGTAAATAAAACAGGAGCAGGGAGTGAGGTGGAGTGCCAGGCTGTCCTGTGCTCACTGTGCAAGCACTGCCTGGTTCTCACTGGGCTCCTGGGCATGGTTTTGGTCCTTCCCAAGCACAAAGCAGGGACAAGACTGCCCCAGGGGTGGATCCTGCCATCATGTTCTGCCATCACCCTTGATACTACTCAAAGTACACCAGAAATCCCATTTTTCATTTGTTTCTCTGAATCCTGTTTGTGGACTCCCAGTGCAGTACTCCCTCCAAGGCCAGGCTGGATGTGGCTCTGAGTAACCTGGTGTAGTGGAGGGTGTCCCTGCACATGGCAGGGGTTTGGAACTGGATGGTCCCTAATGTCCCTTCCAACCCAAACCACTCTATGACTCCATGATTTTCATTTATGACCTAAATGGTAAATTGGAAAAGGGTGACTTAAAAATAAATAAATTGCTGTGTTGTTTTGATAGAAAGCATATTTCTGCTGGTGGGCAGCAGGGCAGCAGTTTGCCTCTAAGAGCCTTACCAGCCCGTGTCCTGCTGCCTGAGAATAAACACTCAGTGTTTGTCCAGCATTGTTCTCACTTTGTTTCCTCAAAGAGTCATTTCTTGCTGGATCAGAACTAGAGAAAGGGTGGAAGTCTAAACAAATATGTCTTTGGGAGAACAACTGGACTCAAAGGAGTTGCTACAGCCAGTTTAGCATGTTCTTGGGTTGAGAAGTGCTATTAATATGTCTGATTGAATATTCTTCCTCTGTTTGGGCCTTTTATCCCAAGTCAGTCTTACAGAAATCAACACTAAAGAACAAAAGGCAAAACAGACCACTTTTGTAAACAGCAGAATTGGGCAGCCTATGGCCAAAGAAGGGCAGCAGAGCTGGGGAAAAGTCTGGAAAACATCTCATCCTATGAGGAGGAACTGAGGGAGCAAGGGGTGTTTATCTGGAGAAGAGGAGGCTCAGAGGGGACCTCATTGCTCTGCACAACTACCTGACAAAAGGGTGGGGAGTGAGATGGGGCTTGGTCTCTTCTGCTGTGTCCCAGGTGAAGGGACGAGAGTAAATGGCCTTAAATTGCACCAGGGGAGGTTAAGTTTAGGTATTAGAAAAAAAATTTCACTGAAAGAGTGATCAGGCATTGGAATAAGTTGGCCAGAGAGTTGGAGTCACCATCTTCAGTGTTCCAGAGGTGTCTGGAAGTGGCCCCTGGGGACATGGTTTTGGGGTGATGATGGTGGTGTTGAGGTGACAGTGGAACTAGATGATCTCGAAGTTCTCTTCCAACTTTGATTTTATGGAGCACTGAGCAGTTGAGTTTCTGCCCCTTTCTCAGTCACAAAAGTAACTTAACAAAACACTGCAATTACATCTCTGATTACTCTTTAAAGGCTTATGAGGTATTGTCTAAATTCATGGGATTTGACAAGGGGTGAAGCTGAAATACCTCATTTAAAATGTTAAAAAAAATCCCAGATGAAATAAACTAGAAGTGACTCAGGGAATCTGATACATTCTCACTATCCCACAGAGACTTCTTAGTTGGAGAAGATGGTTTATTAATGAATATGTGAAATCCTGGAACCATTCCTGTTTTTCAGACATCATTTTCACACATTCTTTTCACACACAAATATGTCATAAACTTAGTTTTACCTCTGCCTTTCAAACCCATAGGAAATGCTTACTGAAAAGAAAGAATAGAGCTCAAGGCCAGAAACCCGTCAGTATTATAATGAGGAGGTGTTCTGTGCTTCCTAACCCTTTCTGTCTCCAAGGGAATGTTTTCTCTTCCAAGGTGAGATTTTGGAGGGCGAGTACATGTGCGTGTGCACACATAAATGCTAATGACAAAGGCTCAGCACCAAATCCTGTTTTTTTCCCCAACTACAGCTAAAGCACGCTGGATTCACAGGCAGTGTCTGCTGCAGTTCATGCCTGCCTGGAAAATGGCCACATGTAAGAACTCACTGACCCAGAAATGGGAGAAACAAAATCAATCAGTGAGTCAGTGGCAGCAAATCTGACAGATCCCAGTGCTCTGCTGGCATGGGTGATGTTCTCTGCTTGCAGGTTCAGCATTAATGATGGCACCAGTGGGGAGACAAGATCAGAATGAGAATGTTGTGTCTATGCCGACTCCTCCCCCATGTTCTGCAATCACTGGAAACAGATCTGGGTAAACAAAATTCTCAGTGCTCGTTTAAGTGGTTGTGCAATCTTGAAAGCTTTGCTAAAGGAGGGCAACAGCCCTTGTGCTTAACTACTGATCCTTGAAGGATCTGTGAAACTAAGTGGTAGCATTCTCAACATCTTAATCCTTTCCTTTTTCTTAATTTTTAATTTTAGGGGGGTTGTGTTTTGGTTTTGCTTGTTCTGGGATTGTTTGGGGTTTTTTTGTTTTTTTGTTTTTTTGGGGGTTTTTTTGCCATGCAAGTGACTCAGAAGAGTGTATTTACATGTATTTATAAAATACTTATCACAACATCATAGAAGGAGTTGGCTTGGAAGGGACCTTTAAAATCATCTTGTTCCACCCCCGGCCATGGGCAGGGACACCTTCCACTATCCCAGGTGGCTCCAAGCCCCATCCAACCTGGCCCGGGGCACTTCCTGGGATGGGGCAATGCCATCTTCTCTTGGAAACTGGTTCTAGGGCCTTACCACCCTCACAGGAAAGAAATTTTTCCTAATATCTAATATAACCCTAATTTCTCTCAGTTTGAAGCCATTCCCCCTTGTTCTGTCACTCCAGGCCCTTGTAAATTGTCTCTCTCCATCTTTCTTGTCCCTTCAGATCTTGGAAGGCCACAATGAGGTCACCCCAAATCGTTTTCCATTCTGAACAATCCCAGCTCTCCCAGCCTTTCCTCCCAGCAGAGCTGCTCCATCCCTCTGCTCATCCTGGTGCCTCCTCTGGCCTCTCTGCAGCAGCTCCACGTCCTCCCTGTGCTGTTTTTCTCTGTTTATTCAGAAGGTTCCTGTCAGAATTAACTTCAGCAATGTGATTTCATGCACCTGTACAGCAAAGCGTTGCTGGTGCCAACAAGCCATCATTTGTACCAGGGAAGTTGAGGAATACTAAGTAGTTAAATTGTGTTGCCAAATGAGCCCATTAAATGCCAGAAATAGGAAAACATACCTTGCTAAAAAGTCAGATGAGTGTTTTGATGCAGGTAAATGTCCTCCCTAACTTCCTGAGGAAAATGCTGCGTGTTGTGTGTGAGACTGGGATAAACAGCATATAAAGATCAGGAACTTTTTTTATCTCAGTGCCATTTTCTTTTCTTTCTGTCTCTTTACTCTCATTGTTTGCTGCCAGGACTGAATGAGAAGTTACCCTGCTCTGGTACATGACCTGTGTACTTCTCAAATCCTTTTAATTTCTTAATGGTAAATTTTTGAGGAGCTCTGTGTTTTCCCCTGCACTGAATAGATATTAACACAAGATAAATAAAGAAACAACTGATTAACTTTGCAGTTTCAGTGTAAAACTATTTCTGACTCAGTTGCTGTGAAAATGGAATAGTTCCTCTTTCTCCATTTCCCTAACTTGAAAATGTCGACTCTTCTGAAGAGATGAATACACCTCTATTTGAATATTTCAACTTTGAGGGAAAAATTAACTGGATTGAGTGCCAATGTAAATGTTTTCACATGAAACAGTGTGCGTGCACGTGCAGGGAAAAGGCATTAAAGTGACAGTAGGTGGCTGAATGCATCAAAAGGAAACAGATTTGACGTTCACTGAATTACGACAGCAGCGTGTTAACTTTTTATATTGTGACTGGAAGGGGAAGAGATCTATCAGTATGCAAATTGACTTCATGCTAAACCAAGCATCTTCTAGTATGCAAAATTAAAGTGTGTGTATGAGGCTTGTAGTCCAATTCAGGTTCAAAGGGTTACTTTGAAGTACTGTGTGTTGTATCAGCAGAAATTGTCATGGGTGAATATTGAGCAAACATCTGCTGGTACTGAGCTGCAGGAAAGCTGGGATACGCTGGTCTGTTTTATTAAGAAGCAAATTAAGAGTGCGTTTTGACAAGATAACCAGATGCTGTTTAAAAATATAGCAGTATATCTACAGAGTAAGGTAACTGGGAGGTGTTGGGAGGAGGAGCAGGCTTGGGACGAGCAGCAGAGCTGTGACAAAAGTCACTCTGTGTTCACAAACTGCTGCATAAACTGGCTGTGGTCATTCAGGCACGTGGGAAATTCTATGTACAGGGGCTTCCTAAGCAGGGAATGTGGAGATGGAATCAGGGATGGGATGGAGCAAATTGCACATCAAAAGAAACCACAGCAGGAATAGGCACGGGAGCTTCTGCACTGCTCTGCCCACCTCTGCAATCAAAAAGAAGAAACAGAAATCAAAATGCCCTTTGGAGCTTTTCTGGACTTGCTGATGCTAAAAGACAGAGATGGTGTAGCCTTCCAGAGTCTGAATGTTTCTATTTTGAGAGTGGCAGGGGAGCATTTCCTCTCAGCTTAACACTGAGGAAAGCTGGGAAACGTTACTGTGCTGGCAACTGAGTGGCCACAGGAAATATAGCCCACAGCCAGACACCATAACTCTGTTTAACTCAGGGAGGTTATTTTTGGACCTGTCATGGTATCTGTCTCTTCTTGTTCTTTACCATACCTCATGACAGGAGAATGGCTACAGGGTGCCCTGCTTGCATGTTTTTCAGTGTGTCAGTGCTCTCTGTGCTCCGGAAGCCTCTCTGTGCCTGTAAGAGGGTGTTACCTGTGGTTTATTTTGCAGTCATAGGTGAGGGGTGCAAAATGTGGGTGACACCAATTTCATATTGCTCCTTCAGCTGGCCTAGAATGTGCTTCAGAATTCACTTTGTGTAGAGAAAGGAGGACAGATGAGTCCAGCTGTGATTTTTAGAAGCTGCCTCTTACAGTGCACAGGATGCTGTGGGGAAGGAACTCTCTGCTGCCTCAGTTCTAGGACAGAGCAGAGTTGTTATCCTATTTAGTTCCTTTTTTTTTTACAGACAGGAATGCCTGTTTTCTCTGGCAATAACGATTTGTTTTTATGGCACCTGCTTTGGGAGGCAGCCAGATTATTTTCCTATTGCCAACTGTAGTCTCTGCCTTAGTGTGCATCACATTCAGGTATCAGGTTTGGTTTTTGGTTTTCTCTCTCTCTTTCTCTCTCTTTCTCTCTTTCTCTCTCTTTCTCTCTTTCTTTCTCTTTCTTTCTCTCTCTTTCTGTCTTTCTCTCTTTCTCTCTCTCTCTCTTTCTTTCTAAAAAGCCCCAACAACCAGCAATGTATCCTGAGATAAAATTAAATTTCCAAGCAGCAAAGTTATTAGTGGCTAGTGAAGTGCACCTTCTTCTAGTTATTTCTGGTGTGGATCTGCGTTCACTAAAAATGCCACAGCTCTGCTAAGAATGATAAGCTCCTTCCCTGCTATTTATTTTTTTTTTAGAAATGGCTATCTGCCCACTGGGTGTAGGATCTGAGGATCTGGACTTGTGCCTCCAATAATTGCACCAAGCAGGCACTCGGTGTGAGGATTTAGCAGTGGTAACACAGGTTAAATACAACAGGTGTTGGATGGTTTAATCATTTTCATGTTACCTGGCTGTGCCTTTTAAATGGCACTGCCAATGCAGAATATTATCTTCCACATTTGATGGAGAGAGTTGCTCAAATGGTGCTTTGTGATCCAAGTAAAACTGACAAGAGCATAACAAAGTACAAATAGAAAATAAACCTTCACTGACCACAAATTGAGTGTGAGCTGTATACAATCTGAGGAAGGGACCCTTCTCTCTTGTTGCAAATGGTTTGCACATTCCAAATTCTTTCTTTTGCCTAATGAAAAACGCCTCATCAAACATGCTTTACATCTGAGATCAGTGCACATTTAACCAAGAGTTAATTAAGTTAACAGGGTTTAGAAATGAATGTAATGCACAGTTTGGAATTTTCATTCTGGCATGATTTGCATTTGGCTGAAACACCGTGTAATTGGCAAAGCCCCACGAAGGTGCGTTGCTCTTTTCATGCTCTAAATGAATGTTAACTATGCTCGGGGCTTTGGATGACTTAATTGGTTAATTTTTTCTGGATGTCCCTAGAATGTGGGTGTGTCCAAAGCTAAAAAGGATCCAGCTGTGGAGGCAGTCAAAGGAAGAAGAAAAGAGGTTACTGGGTTAAAAGCAGTTTGGGGAAAGAAGGGAGGGAATAGATGCTGCATCTGTGAGAATGGAGTTGCAGGGGAAACCGTAGGAAACCAAACCCACATAGACCAAGCATTCAAACTGCCTCATTTTGCCAGGGGGCAAATGATGCACTCTGATTTACTCATTAAGGGGAGGATTTTACTCGCCTCTGAATCCTTAAATAGACAAATAGTGCTGATAAAAAAGAAAAGTTTGAAATTTCAGACAATTCTCTTTTCAGTGTTTGCCATGTTCCACCATCTTTTACCAGACAAACTAACAATGAAATAAAGAAATGGTGATGCCCTGCCAAGAACTCTGCTGTTAGAAATAACAGGAACATGGCATGGGATAGCCTCTGTGCTTCTGGGAGTGCTGAGGAAGGCTTGGGATGGCCACACTGCCTAAGGGAGCAGAGGAAATGTGCAGCCTGGCCTCTGAGGTGGGACCAGCACTGAGCAGTGGCAGGACATGAGGGAGTTCATGTCACTCTCTGCCTGTGATGTACATTAGGGATGCCCAGCCCAACAGAGCAGCTGGTCAAAGAAAATCCAGGTTGTCAGGACAGGTTCCAGTTTCCACTTCCTACCAACATCTGCTTCCTCAATTTTCTCCTGCAGCAATGCCCTTCTAGCAAGGTCCTGACCCACTGACCTTCACAGGATCTGTCTTCTCTCATCCAATTCAGAACTGTACCAGTTTACTTAAGAAAAGGAGAGATCCAGCTTTCTTCTGGGACTTTCTGCTCCAGAGCTGGTTTTGTTTACCTGTGCACACTTTGGCCAGCTCACCTTGCAGTCAGCCAAGGGTGTTCTTCTCCTGGCCTCTACTCCCAGAAAACAAGGGATAGGATGAAAGGAAATGGCCTCAAGCTGCACCAGGGGAGGTTCAGGTTGGACACCAGGAGGAATTTCTTCATGGAAAGGGTTCTCAAGCATTGGAAAGAGCTGCCCAGGGAGGTGGTGGAGTCCCCATCCCTGGAGGTGTCCAAGGAAGGGCTGGACGTGGCACTCAGTGCTCTGGGCTGGAGACAAGGTGGGCATCGGGCACAGCTTTGGCTCAATGATTTTGGAGGTCTTTTCCAACCTCAGGGATTCTGGGATTCTCTGAGCCAAAGAGCAGCTTTCCAGATGGGCTGCAGGCATCCTGCAAGGGTGTCAGTGTCTATGAAGGAGACTTTCCATCCCTGGAGTGGAAAACCCAGCGCTGGGGATGTCCCATGCTGTTACCAGGCTGAACGAGCTGTTTTGTAAATCTCCGTGTTGGCACAGGCAGGAGTGAGTGCATCATGCCACTGGGCTATGTGTGTGGTTATATTTAGTTTTCTGGGTGTCTGAGAGCAATTTAAAGGATTTTCCCTAGAATATAGGCTTGTAAAGTTTGAAAAAAAAAAACCCAACAAAAAACCAGCCCACAGAACAAATCTAGTTTCAGGTGCAGAAACGCTATTTTTGTGCTGTGCAATTTGTTGTTTATCGCTTCGCATTTCTCATCGGCCTTTTTATTTCTGGTTTCTTTGTGTTTACGGCCTCCCAGACTTATTAACTCCGCAGTGCCATCTTGCTTGGCTGGTGCTGACAGGCTGTCACAGCGCTGCAGATCTCCCCAGCGCAGAACCCCGCTAGTCACAAACACTGACTCACCGCCCGCCGCCGCTCCAGAACCACCACTGGGAAAAATCACAAATCCGACCTCTGAGGAGTACCCAAAACTCCTTCAGCTCCCTCCCTCGCCTCTGTCTCTTCCACTCACCCCTGCTCCCACAGCCACTGCTCCCAGCGTGACTGAGCCGCGTTCCCTGGGCTGCAGCGGGTGCCGCGCTCCGGCGCCGTCGGAAGATGCCGAGGGCTTGTCGGGGCCCACACACCAGAGCAGTCATTAATGGATGTTAATTTTTAAAATTTTTCTGCCTTTTTCTTGTTCCCCAGTTGTGTTTAATCTCTCTCTCCACAAAGCTGGGTTCTCTAGGAATACCGTTGTTCCCAGTGCCAGTTGGGCAGTTGGAGAACGCTGAGGAGCGGTGAATTTTGCACATCCNAATGAGTGAGGCCAAGTGAACCCCTCTCCCCAAGGAACCCTCCCCTGGCCAGACCTATCTTTTAGTTTACAAAATGTGTTCCAGAGAGGACCTTGGTGTCTGAGGCTTCCAAGATGTTCAGTCTCCTAACTCAACAAAATATTAAGTCTAGGAATGTAGGCTAAAAAGAAACACTAAGAATACAAAAGGCTATAAAGGTATATAAAAGAGGTATAAAAGAAAAGGCAAAAAATCACTATGGCATCAGTGGGAAGGGTTACGGACAGGGACATTGCTGGTGCTGGTGCAGCTTGGAGCAGCTGAGAAAATCTGAAAGCTTCATTGCATTCAGGGCCTTAAAAAAATAAATAAATCAGTTGTGTGGTTATTTCTTTGCTGAAAGTTATGGATGGTGGTCGTAGTGCAGCAGAAAGCACTACATCAAGTTGATGGGAAGAACCTAGAGGAGGTGAACGGTGTCACTTGCCAGGGGAACTAATTTTATTTTACAGAGAAGGAGGAAAAAGGAAGGTCATGCAGTACAAAGCTGGGCAGAGGCTGAAATTGCATTTTGCCACTTAATTAACAAGCAGCCAATCTATAGCCTGTAGCTGTCCTGCAGCCCCATAATTGGGAGCTGAACCCGCTTGTTCCAACCCTCAGAGCTCCCCACACATGACACGAGGTATCAGAGTGTGTGACAGATCAGTGTAGGACACCTGTGCTGTCACGTGTGCCACCCCTAGCTGACCAATTCAATTCCCTAATTAATTATTGATAGGTTCTGAGGCCTCCATTGCTTTTATTTTTAAAATTTAATTTTAATTAATGATGGGAGGGATGCAATGGTTTATTTGAAAAAAGAAATAGAGAGCGATAAAAGGGCTTTCCTTAATTAAGCCTGTTATTTGGGGTTTTTTTGAAAGTATTTGAATGAATATTTCAGAGGACTTCATTAAAAAAAAAAAAAAGAAACCCACAAAACATCAGTCTCATAAAAATGATGAAAATGGAAGAAATGCTGATGAAAAACACTAAGGAAGAGAGGGCAGACGAATCTGGGGGAAGAGCATTTCAACAAATGGATTCCTGCTCTCAGAAGGTCTGCTTCCTAACCTGCATCTGCAGGCAGTGCTGACTGGAGAAATGAGATGACAGCTTCTCCCTCCCCCTCTGACTGTGCCCCTGAGGACTCGAAGATGTTTAATTTGATATGCTTTGGAGTCCTCCCCCCACCATCTCCAATCTCCAGGGATATTTTATCACTCAACACTGTTAAAATTTAGATGTTGTTATCCCACTACCTCAGCTGAGTTTGTGCTTCATTTTTTTTTTTCTTCGTCAAAGGTAAAGCTAGTGGAGGATCCAAAATATGCACAAAGCTAAGTTTTTAAGGGCAAGCTATCAGCAAATATATGTTTCAGGAAGCAAAGGCTTCTGCAGGCTCCAGGTTCTGCTTTTCCATGGATCAGTGGGTTAACTAAAGCCTATGAGAAGGCTCTTGGTGGTGTGATGGTTGTGACAGGTATTAGATTGGAGGGAAAAATAGACAAAAAGAACTATCATTCAAAATGACACGAGGTTGGTGCTTACAAAAGGGAAGAAAAATCCTGATCTTAGGCAGAAAATGTTACTTCTGGTTTACTACTGCTCCAGGTTTGCTATTATGAGTGGGCAGTAGTAAGTCAGATGTTCAGCCTTTTCTTTTCAAGTTTGCTTATTCATATGCTTTTTAAAAAAAAGTCAATTGCTCTATACTGAAGGAGAAAAAAGAGCTAAAATTAAACCTAACAGCCTCTTTGAGTGATCACGGACACCTCCTGATGTTTGCAATGTTTCAGGACTGTGGGGAAGACCATGAGACTCAGTGTATGGATACCCTTAATGTTCTTTGATGAGCCAGTGTTTGGGTGGGCATTTCATTACCAGGAGGAGCTGATGGTAGACAGTTGAAGGATGTATTGCAAAAACAAGCATAGTGAAGCTGCCAGAAGCAGCCCTGGTTGTGAAAAGCTGGCAGAAATTGCCCTTGCAGCAATTAAGACCTTGCAGCAATTGGGTGACAGTGGAATATCAGCCCCGTTAGCCATTGTTTTTAATCCTGCTGCATGCTGATAGGAAAGGAGACAAAGCAGCTCCCTAGACCCAAGACCTGCATAAAGGTGTCTTTATTGTGTGGTTTTCAGCTGTGGAATACTGCCAGCAGGTTTTTTTTATCTTAAATGAAAGGGAGGGTGGAGGGGAACTGTATAGCAGAGGGAGTAGCAGCATTTTGTCCTGTGAGGTACCCGTGTGTTCAGTTCCACTCTTGGTGTTGTGATTTCATAATTTCAAGTGTCAACACACTAAGGATTTTTGTTTGTTGATGATGCATTGCTGACTCCTATAAAACCATGAGGGAAATCTGGAGAGAGGGATCTTAGGGCTGTCCCTAATGGAGAAGCCTTGGATCAGCATTTTACTGGTGCTTTTTTGCAGGAACAGGTTATCCATGATGCTCTGGCAAAGCTCACATTTCACTACCATCCTTCCTGTTTAGATTTAGCACCTCCCAGATGCCCATAAATAGTCATATGGCTCAATTCCTCTTAATGAAATACAAACTGAGATTCAGGTTATTATTTCCCAATTTCATCATCACTGGTTTTTGTGTTATCTACAACAATGAGGCCTCGTTTCCCAATTCTGCTGCAGTCTCAGAAATGCCACTGCCTGAGTTTATATTCACGTTTCATTTTCAGGGCTGTGCTCATGGGCTAGAAAATAATTAAATAATGAAGCTGTAGATTTAGATAATGCAGTACTGCTGTAGGGGAAAGATTAGCAGCGAATTCTGCAACCATGGGGTCAGAGCAGACAAGGTTTTTGAGCCTATGCCTAATTTTGGGCAAGCATAGAGGTGTAGGAAGATATTTATAATCCAGAGACTGAAAAGAACTCCCTAATTTGTCTTCCAAACTTCTGTTAGGGGTTGAATCTAGTGGGTGCACAGGCTTCTTTCTTATTTAGAGCTCAAATGTTTAGTGCTCAGTTGAATCCAAAGGTTCTTTTGGAAACACACAGAGTGCAAGCTGCAAGCAGCCACAGTGCTGAGAGGGATGCAGAGAGGAAAATCTGTATTTGAATTCCTCTGGCTGAAACACTGCTCCGTGTGAGCTGGTTTAGGTTTTTTCCCTTTTCCCTGGAACATTGCAATAAGGAGCCTCTCTCCTTTTTGATAAGGTTGACTTGCAAATGGATTAGTTTGAAGAACTCAGAATAAATGAGATCTGCAAAGGTTCCTCTTTCCTCTTAGGGTTAATCTCCCCTCCCTTCCACTTTCATTTTCATGCTGCAATATCAACAAAGACTTGACTACACTAAAATCAAAGCAGCTGGGGAGGGGGAAATAGAGGAAAGCAAACAGAAGGTCAGTCATTTTATTTATTCCTCCACATATTTGCTTATTTTTTCTCCCCTTATGCTTCCTTTATATGATTTTTAGCAGTTTCCATCAGGTGGTACATTATCTGATGCAGTGTCATTACATTGTAGAGATTGCAGCACTTCTGCAGTTTCCTGGATGTCATTCTGCCAGATATGTGAGCCTACAGCAGTTTGCATTTGTTACCCTTTCTGGTGTGCTCAAAATATCTCCCAGCATTCATGTACAGATATGAAAGATTGCTTCCCATAGAGATGAATTGAACCAGCTTGTCATACCTATAAAAATCAATGTATTTTTGGAAAGGGTAGACATATGAGGAATAAACCAGAATCTGGATATTCTCAGCATTTTATAGTGCTGTCAAAACTCTGAATTGTTGCGACAGAAGTCATGGATCTTAAAAGGAGCGTTTTCAGTATAGTCTCCATTTTGGTGGAAGGAATCTCCAATTAGGAAAGCTGGGATTTGTGATTCCACTGGTAATGTCTACATTTCACATACAGCTTGTGCTATGTGTCTTGTTCCATGACATCTGCCTGTGATTAATCACCGCTTTCCTCATGACTCAGAAAGAAATACAAATGTCTGAGAAATAAAAGATGTTTTTCTACACCCTTCTCCTTTCTCTGTAGGTCTTTGCAGAATACATACGTCTGCTTTTTTCTTTTTTTTTCCCAGAGCTGTGTTTTCTCTTCCTTATGCTGTTTTACAGTGGTAGTGAATGCACAAATGCTGCACAGCACCTGGGGAAAAAATCCTCACCTGCAGCATGCTCAGCTCCTGCTCCCTGCCTGGCATAAAAGCAGAGGCAAGCTGAGGCAGAGGAAATAAAGAAAATCATGTATTTCACGGGAGAAGGCAGTTTGCTGCAACAGATCTATCTCATTAGTGCTGTGATGACATTAGATGCCAGGATATTCCATTTTAACTAGATCATAAATTTGACTTTGCCTAAAGGATCCATCATCAGTGATGTCTGTGTTCCAGTAGCTCCTTTATGGTTTGCAATCTCAACTCTGGCCTTCCTCCTCCCAAGACAGGTTTTATCCAGAAATGGGAACTTGGTGCTCTTGTAAATTAGGATTGGAGTGCAAAGCTGGATTCTTGTTGCCTCCCTCCTGTTGACAAATGTTCTTTCTTTTAATCTAGCTAGCTGACAAGGAAATGAATTAAACATTAGCTGAATTGGTGAATTAAGTGTTGAAATCCTTTCCTTGTGAAAGGAAAAAGCATTTCACCTGGCAGGTGTTTAACAGTCATTTGGTAGGTCAAGGCTGGAAGAAAATGGGATAATTTTGTTTTATTAAAAATGGAAGAAACCAGCAAAATTCTTCTTGATCATCTTTTCTGTAGCAATTGCTTTCCTAATAAAAATCTCATTCTCCAACTGCAGCAATCACAAATGTCATTCTACACTCTTCAGGGGAAAAAGCAGACAGGCAGAGACACAAGAATAAGTAGTTGAAGTAATTAATCAATTTAAAGAGAAGTCATATGGCAAACTGCTGCATACTGGTAGCTTAACCTAACTACTGCCACAGAGCTATTGATAAAACTCTGGAGTATTTGTCAGAATTTTATTTTATCAAGTGAATCTCATGGTAACATTTTTGTTTTAACTGCACACCTGCTTGTATAGCTGCCTCCCAGGGTGGAAGGGAGGTTCATTGTGGGGATTTGCCTCTTGAGTGGCATCTCATTGCTTCTGAAAATCAAAAGCGTGAGTAATTTCAGCTGATTGATGCTATAAGGTGTCCACTTCCCAAGTTAGATAAGTATGGACGTGGACTGAGGTAGATGAAATATTCTAAAGCATATATGGCTTTACCCTCCCCAAGCCAAACTGGTTTTCATTGAAAATTTCCTGTAAATATGGGATCTAACTTTACTGCTGTAAATATTACATTATTATTATTTTTTTCATATCTTTGTGGAGAATTGTGCTGAAAGGCAAAATTGAAATGGTGAGGTTAGTAAGAGTAAGCTGAAGTTGCCAAGGTCTCAGTTAATACAAAATCCTTTACTTTTCCTATAAGCACAGCTGGATAATTTTAGGATCATAGATACAGCATTAAAAAAAAAAATACAACTGCAGTGACCACTTTCACAGTAATGAGTTCAGAGCTCCTTTTTTTATCCGTGGGATGCTCTACTGGGGAGTTCCAGTACTCACAGTTCAGTGGGGCTCTCTCGGGTTTGTTTTGTTCTCTCCTCACTTTGGCAGGTTTGACTTCTCCAGCTTGTGCCAGCCCTTCTGATCCAGGAAATCCCCAGAGAAGGAAGTTGCACTTTGGAACAGGGGATAATTTTCACTCCATAACAATCCTGGATAATGTAGAGGGAACTCTTTGAAGCAGAGCCCACCAGAGTATGAGGCTGTGTGAGTTAAAGCTGTGGCACCCCCTTCCAGACAATCTCCCTCTGCCAGGGCCTAGGACAGGATTTGTCCCTGCAAGGAAGTGAACCAGTGCCTCACTTCTCCATGGGCTGTGTGAAAAGTAGCCTCCAATTAAGATATCAGACAATATTTCAGAGCAAACACTGATGTCTATACATAAGGGAGAGAGCTCTTGGCAGCTGAATAACAATACCTCCTCAGTCCACTGCCTTTTGAAAGGGAAGCACAACTTCCCTTCTTATCCTTATCTGAACTGTGCTTATGAGACAAGAAACATCCTTTCTGCTTTTATTTTCTCATGTACTCAGCATAATCTGATAAAAGTGAAAGAATCAAAATCCATCACCTGATGTGGAGAAGTATCATTTACTGCCTTACTGAGCTCTCTCTTTGCAGCTGCCTAGACAGGCTTTTCCTTAGGAGGGTTTAACCTGAGGCTGGTTGGTCTTTTCCCTCCAGATGAGAGATGTCCCATGGTGTTTGGAGCAGAGATAGTTCTTGTCTAGGCATTTCTTCCTTTATGTACAGAATCATGGAATGGTTTGGGTTGCAAGGGACCTTAAGGATCATCCAGTTCCAACCCTCTGCTATGGGCAGGGACAGCTTCCACTGTCCCAGGTTGCTTCGAGTCCCATCCAACCTGGTCTTGAATGCTTCCAGGGATGGGGCATCCACAGC
>VZRO01009641.1:96218-180766 GCA_013397915.1 Daphoenositta chrysoptera | reverse complement strand
CTTGTCCTGTCTCCATCCCTGGGGATCTTCTCCTTGTCCTGTCTCCATTCTTGTCCTGTCTCCATCCTTGGTGGTTTTTTCCTTGTCCTGTCTCCATCCTTAGTGGTTTTCTCCTGGTCCTGTCTCCATCCTTGGGGGTTTTCTCCTTGTCCTGTCTCCATCCTTGGGAGTTTTCTCCTTGTCCTGTCTCCATCCCTGGGAGTTTTCTCCTTGTCCTGTCTCCATCCTTGGAGGTTTTCTCCTTGTCCTGTCTCCATCCTTGCTGTTTTTCTCCTGTTCCTGTCTCCATCCTTGGGGGTTTTCTCCTTGTCCTGTCTCCATCCTTGGTGGTCTTCAAGACCCAGCTGGAAAAATGTCTTAAGAGTTGGCCTTGCTTTGGGCATGAGGTTGGACTGGAGACCTGTGTTCCTCACAGCTTTTCCCTTTAAATATCGTGAAAATAGGATTGGAAAATACAATTTTGAAATCTATTTGAAATATTTAAACACTATGAGAATAGTATTTAAATATAAATTAAATACTAATACTAAATACTGCAAAATACTACTACTACTAAATACTATGAAAATAGTTTTGAAAACTATCACTTTGGGCCTAACTGCTGTTAGAAGCCAAAAAAAAAAATCTGGCAGAGTTTTAAGTCAAAATGTGGGAAAAATTTATTATTTCTTCAGACTTAAAAGAGAGTTGCAAGTGCTCAGATTATTTACAAAGAAGCTGAGGCTGCCTCATCCCTGGCAGTGTCCAAGGCCAGGCTGGATGGGGCTTGGAGCAACCTGGGACAGTGGAAGGTGTCCCTGCCCAGGGCAGGGGTGGAGTGAGATAATCTTTTAAGGTTCTTTCCAATCCAAATCACTCTGTGATTAAATGAATGAGTATAGGGAGCATGTCTGATGTAGTGTAACAAAAGCAAACTTCAGATTAACCTCAAGTACTGCACAGTTTGGTCATTCCTGTTACTACAAAAGTAAAAATAATAAAAAACTTTAACAAAGTAACTTTATGAAGTGCTGTTGTGAAAACAAAAGATAAAACAGGCAAGAAATAAAGGTATCTGGTGAAAACAAAACAGAAGGGGTTTTTTTTTGAAGTCTTATATGGTGAAAGAAAGGAGTATAGAGGAACAGTTTTTACTGGTGGGGAAAAAGATCAAAAGGAAAAAGAAGAAAGATCAAAGAAAGATCACCCTATTCTAGAAACCTACAAATATAGAAGTATATCCTACAGAATAAGAATCAATCACTTCACATGAGCAAGCATGCCAGAGGAAAAATAAAGATTAAACTGAAAATAGTTTCATTAATATATGAAAAAGGTAAAATGCTGTTGGTTTTAGATGTTTCAGCTAATTAAGCACTTCAGGAAATATCTTCATGTGGAGTGATAGGGAATACCTATATCCCTAATACCTAGGGAATACCTATACAAGAATGAATTAAGTGTATCCAGTGTTTCAGTCAAAGCTTATGCAAAACTCAAGAAGTGTCTCTATTTGTGGTATTGACATATTTTGTTTCTCTTTTCCACTTGCCAGATAAGGTGAGATAACCCCATTTCTCTGCAGGAATGTATTCCCAAATTCCTTGTTATTTTGACAAACCTACAGTCTTCCTACTTTGCCACAAATCCTGAGAATTAAAGCTGGCCACAGTGGTCAAAAGAGCAGGGGGGAAATTCATGTTTGCCAGGTAATTACTGCCAGCACTGTAATTTTAAAATCCAGGTATCTTTTCCTTGTGTTATATGCTCAATAAACCTTCACCATCATAAATTAGAGAAAAATAAGAGGCAGAATTACTGGAGATTCCTCAGATTGAGGAGAGCTAGACTGGACATAGGTTATAAAACTGTAGAAATGCTGAGAGCTGCTTAACAACAAATAGAGCTGTAAAAGTAGAATTAAAAGATATTTGCTTCACAGAACTCCTGCTTTATTGAAACCTTTGGTACACTTATTGAATAAATTAATCTTAGGGGAATTAAATCAGAATTTAACAGCCAGTATTCTCACAGGAGCATTGTACACAGGCATCCCTGGAGTTCTTTGTTTTTTAAACAGTGTGTTTTCTTTTGATATTTCTTATGATGTTTCATTTTCAAAAATACTGATGAGATATTGTTTGGTATGATTTGAAGTTGGTAAAAGAATAAGAAAATCTGTTTAGTTTCTCTCATGCAATTTTTTATTTATTTAACTGAATGCTGGTGACCATACAGGTCCTTCAGCCATTTTATACATAAATAGAATTTTATCTAACATATCTCAGTCTGACTGATTTAGTTTTATACCTTTCCCACTACGCAGAAAACAAAACAAAAACGGCACTTCAATAACCTCTTCAATCCAGTTAATTTTAACTTTAAATCAGTAGATCCTTACAGTTACTGACTGGGGTTTTTTGTTCCATCTTGAATAGCAAATCTATTAGAAGTTCACGTGAAGTTTTGTACCTCTGATTTCTTGTCCAGTTCCAGATTTTGGAATTGGGTTGGATTCCACCAATTTTCTTTGTGTTGCCCATCAAGAATCAGCAAGGAAACCCCTTTCATACATGTCCCCACCATATTCCACTTTTCCATGTTCTTATTTGGATTTCCACAGCAGAATATCTGCTGCAGGGAGAAAAATCAAGTTGTATAGGAGGACTAGAAATCTTTTAAAATGGCCTCTTGGGAATTTTCAAGTTTTCTGAGAAATCAGCGAGTTTAAAGCACTCAACCTGTGAGGGGTTATTCACTGGAGCAAGGACGAAAATGTAGAATAATATTAATATTCAACTACAGTCTCGTTTAAATAAGCAGAAATAAAAGTATTTAGTTATGGAAACAAGAGTTAAATGATATCTAAATTCCTGGGAAATAGTCTAGGAAGGAAAGAGCAGTAACACAGGAAGAAAGTAGAATACCACCTATTGGAGCAGAAGGTGCCTGATTATCTATGATGAGGAATTTTACTATACTAAATTGGATTTGTTATAAAAAATCTGGGGAAAAAATTGTGACATGGCTTTTTTTTTTTTTTTTTTATGAGAGCTGGAAAAAAGCAGTCAAAAAATGTTTTCTTGAGTGTGTCTAAATAAAATGAGCACAGAATCTGTTCCAAGACCTTAACTGAGTAATTATGGTATGAATTTTTGGGTTCAAAAACTTCAGGTCTAATAGCAGAAGAACATAAGGCAAAGACCAGCTGGCATAATTTTGTTCTCCCTGGCATGTTTCTTTTCACACTGGACTAATTTATTTTATTTATTTATTTACTTGGAGCTATTTGCAAACAGCAACAATGAGAAGACAAGGAAGCCCATAAACCAAAAAGTACCATCAGATGCCTCTTAGGTCACCACCTCTCTGCCTGTCCTAAAACACATTTCATGCACACTTGTGGAGGGAGGATTGTGTAATTCTGATACAGACAGTGCTCTCAAGTGAAATCTTAGCACTGCTGAGACTGTAGGAGAGATTTGGGGGGGATTAGGTGCCTTAAACACAGAGGTATTTCCAGAAATAATTAACTCTTCTTTAACTGCATCTTTGACACCTCGACAATGAATATGACACTTTTTTCTGCTTCCCTCTGTTCCCAGTGGTTTCCTAAGCATAGCCTTTAAGCTTTCAGGTGGACATTCTGAGCAGGCAGACAAAATTTTTCTTCTTAAATTTCTGTGGCCTTTTGTGAGGTCCTTCAGCTGTTTAGAGAAGGTTGAAAAACATCTATGTGGGAAAGAAAAGCACTGAGTGGTAGGACTATGAAACAGCTGCAGCAGCTCTAATGTTCTCAGAATACATCTCCAGTTTGTTGTTTCTTGTCCTCAGTAAATGTTTGGGTTCATCTCACACTTTAAATTTGTCCTGAGTCAGACTTCACCTGACACAATTTCTTGTGAACAGCTGGGTTCTTTAGCAAAAGGAAATTATTCATTACATGGTGAAGGGCTGCTCAACCAAAACTGGCAATAAAGCAAGAATTGAGAAGGTCCAGGTCCCAGAGATGATCAAATGCCAGTCCTGCCATGATGCCAGCTGGACAATTTTGGAGATAAACTGTTTCCTTGTATGATTGATAAATGTGGATAATGAAATCACTCCCTGAAATATCTGGAACTGTATATCCAGGTTAGGTTTACTCTCTCACCTGATCACTCCTCTCACTTTACAGGAGGATATGGTCACTCTTGTGTGATCAGCTTTCAATTATGAGACTCTGAATAAGAAATATTTCCTTTTAAACAATAATGAAAAAGGCTTGATTTGGCATTAATTTTCTTTGGGATGTGACAGTCAGTAGAATTCCTCATGGACATGGCAGGGAGAGCATAAAACCATCTGGTGGGGAGGGTATAGCAAACTGGATCTACCAGCAGAGGAACTGTAAGGTAGAAATGGCATTTGATAAGTATGGGAACGGGGTGGTAACAACATTTAAAGCTTCCAGGTCATCTCTTTTTTCTCCCTCGTTGCTGATGAGATTGTGTTTTTTTCTTAAAGTTTCCCCAAATTCCTTCTCTCTGTGAAAGTTCTTTTTTGGCGAGTCTACATTGTTATTTTCCTCTCTATTCCCCTTATATTCCTCTCTATTCTTCACAATATCATTATAAAATAATCACAGGAAAGCCCCTGTGGTTTGTTCACACAGCAACACGCACAAGAATTGCAATAGTTAAAAGAGTTATTTTAGGATGCATCCACCAGGTTCTGATGAATCAAACCATACCTTTAGGGCAGCAGCAAGGCATACTAATTGCCACAAGCATACATTTTGGAAGAAAATATCAGCTATCTTTATTAACAGCTGTAGTAATGACACCTTTGGGACTGCCTTGATTAGAAATGTGACGGAAGGAAAGTCATCAAGAAAACTCCTGTGACTCTGAGTTATTTTTGAGTCTTACCTTCAGCACCTAAGTAGGCTTCAGTGTTTATTTTACAGAAAGTATTTTTGCCAACTCTGCCTTTTTATGAAACATGGAAACCAAATACCCATTGTGTTTAAGTTATCCCTTAAATTCTCAGGTCAGTCAAAGTGAAAACCTCCATAAAAGTCACTAAAATCAAGCCCCAAACTGCAGGCTTTATTCTCGTCTGAGGTGTTGGATTGGTTGTCATCTTGAGGAATGCAGTTGTCCTTTAATCCAAACACCATTTTATGCACATAATAAAAGTGATTTCTACCCAGTAGTCACATCCAGCCATTGCTCCATAAATTCCCACCAACCCCATCTTGTTGTCCCTGATGAAGGACGTTCCCTCACTGGAAGCCAAGAGCAATCAGGTATTAAAATTGCATCCAGCAGGCACTCACGTGGTGAATTAGGAAAGAAACAACTGTAGGCACCAGAATTAACAGAGAAGAACTGACTAGAACAGCTAAAACCACAGCAGACTTAGCAGCCAAAGCCTTTATCTTGCTGTGATGTCTTCTGAAATAAAACATACAGCCCCATGTGTGTGTGCATACGTATATAAATAAATGTGTGTGCACATGAAAGAGCAATGCTTCTCCAAATATTTTAGGAAATAATTTCCCTGTGAAAGACAGATGAAAGTCTTTTGGCAATTTAATTCGTCGGGGAATGATGAATAACCTCAGCCATTACTAAACGAAGGGTGAAATCAGGTGATAGTAAATAATAATAATCATACTGCAGGCTGATTACCAGACAACTATTCAATAAACCTGGTTTATTGCAGCAGAGAAACCACTTTCCTGGAGCAGTTATGACTGCTGCTAAATCAGATTTCTAAGTAATGTGTCAATTCAGATTCCATAAAACCATATTGCTCTGACTCCGAACACGGTGGTTTTTAAGGACGCAGTTAAAACATGGCCAGGCAGGGCTGCCCCTCCCTCTAAGTTCTTGTAGGGTTCCCAGCAGTTTAAATTGAGCTCTGAGGGTCCTCACTGTCATTGCCTGAAGGATTATGGTGTAAAAACAATACATAAAGTTCTTTTAATGCTTTCTGCAGTGTGTTTATCCACCTTGGAAAACCGGTTTCTGCTTTCCTTGGAAATATTGGAAGGGAGGAGTGTTTGCTGTACTGGGGGAGTGGGACAGGGAAGGAAGTCTTATCTGTCATGGGAAGGCTCCATCTTCTCCAAAAAGAGCTGTCTTGGTCTCCTCTCTCAGATGAACTACAGAGATAGGTGACAAATTTCACCTGCCTGATCTAAGGCATATTCCTTGGAAAAGCATACACTCCCTTCTGGAAAGATCCCCACTCCCTCCATTGATTAGATGGTGCCCACCTGATCACCTCAAAAAGCTGGATGAGGTGGATCTCATCCCAGATTTCCATGTTTTTGAGGTGGATCTCTGATGCAACTCCAGTCGGAAGATTTTGGTCTGAACCACTTTGCTGGTGTTTTCTGTGTCTGCAGCGTGGTCCTAGACTGGTATTGGTGGGGAAAATATTCCACGCGAATTTTGGCTTTCCTTCAGGGTATTCAGCTGGCCCAGCTCCTGATGGCATTTTTTGGCTGCCCTTGGTCTACTCTCAGAGTGAACAAACAGAGGTCTGTGCCCTGGTGTCCCTTAGTCCCGTTATTTAGGCTGGCTGTCCTTCCCTTTTGGAAAGAAACATCAAAAACCCCTTTGGTTCCACGAATTCCCCCGTGGGTGGATGGAAAGGAATGGGGAAGAAGAGCCATTCCTGTTTTCCCCACCTCAGTATTGAGCAGCTCCTGAGGGCAGCTGAACAACACTGCTCAGAGATTTATATCCTCAGAGATCCATATCCCATTTAGGGAATATGATATAATTTGTTTGACAGATGTGGCAGGGTCAGGGAGAGACAGAGGGAGTTACTGGGAGCAGAACTGTGAGTAAATATATGTGGGGGAGGGAATTCAGGACAGTGGAAGAAAATGCAGGAGTACAGGGGAGAAAGGAGTGGTGGTAAATGAGCTGAAAAAAAAAAAGGGAAAAGATTATTTGGGAAAAAGAGAAAAGTGGGAGACAAAATCTGAGGTAAGTAAGGCCAGAAGGAGCTGTTAGGGAAAGGAAGAGTTTCAAAGAGGAGAAACACCTTGGGGGAAACAAGAATTTCAGGGTAATGATACAAGTTCCTAAACTGAGGAGAAATTAACCTAAGTGTAAGGTAATTCCTAAAAAAAAGGAGGGAAGGCTCACCAAAACATCCTAAATGGAAAGGAGAAAGGAATTAAATTAAAAAGTGGCTTTCTAATTTGCTGGAGCAGTTACTGCCAACATTTTATAGTAACTTGAAATCTGTATCAACACATTTCAGTGTCTTGACAAAATGCTATTAAAAGTTCCTAGACGAGAGCTCTCTGATAATCCTCAGTGGCAGAGAAGCAAAGGCAGCCCCCAAGCTTTTGGAAGCCTTTTAGGGATCCCAGTTGTGCAACATTCCCAGCACGAAGTCCAGACTGAACTCTTACACTTGACATAATATCCAGCAGGGAGCCAGTTTAGGGGACAGGTGCATTATATCCAGGCTTTAGCTTCCTCCAGGCTGATAGTTTTATGCTTAGGTTGATTGTTTTAGGCCAACCAGGAGATAATGATGACTTTTATAAATCTGGAACCTGGTTTTGGTTTGTTTCTTTTTCCTTTTTTTTAGTTTGTGAGGGCAGAGGTGATTTGAAGATAGGAGCTGTGACTCATGAAAAAGTCCCAGCTGTTGTTTAGGGATTGTAAATTCAGATTAGGAACTAACCCCAGCTATGTGTTTACATAGAAGTTGTAGTACAACCAGGTAATTTTCCTTATAATTATTAAAAAGATGACCTGTATGTTTGTTGTCATTTGTGCTGCTTCTTGAGCTTTTTTCTGGTGTTATTTCGTAAGTTTCTAGTCAGAAAGAGACCTCATCTTTTAATTTTTATAAAAATCAATCTAATTGTTCTGTTGCATTGAATTTAAGAATCTAAGGCATAGGGTTAGACAGAATACTATATGTACAATCTAATAATTAAATTAATATTCGTGTTATTATAGCGCTCTTAAGCTATACCTGCAAAGCTTTCATTGCAATGTAGTATTTTAACCACACTAATAAATACTTCCCTGTTTGTCTCAAACTTCACAGATTTGTATATTTTTAGGAATTCTATGCTGTTATCCTTCCACACATAAAGAGTGGCTTTATTTCCTCCTACAGGATCAGTCATTTTATGACCTCGGATTTCTGTGTGTCTTTGTATGGCAGAAAACAGAACAGGATCTGGCTGGCAGGGTTTGTAATTATAAAGATTATAAGATTATGACAATACTTAGTTATTACAAGATTTAACTGCAATAGTTTAACCCTTTCAAAGTGTCCCATCCATCTCTGGAGGACCAACTTTCCTCTCTTGGATAAGGCAGGAGGGAAGCACATGGCCGTGAGTGAGCCTGGCTCATCCTGGGAGACATCCAGGACTGCAGGTCCTGGCTTGGGAGGGGAAAAAAAAGTCATGGAAAATCTCAGAGCAGCTCAGAAGGGCCCTGAACAAAGCACTTTGCTTTGTCCAGAATGGTTCAGTTGACTTCGCTTTGGTTTGGGGTTTTGTTCTATTGAAAATTCGAGCAAATCCTTCATTTTGAGGAGCTTCAAAGAATGGAAGTTTTGGGGGGGTTTTGGTGTTGGTTTTTTCCCCCAGAGAGTTTTCTGGTTTACAGTCTGTGTTATTCTGCAGTCTTTGATTGGGAAGTCAATGTTTCTCTGAATTTTGGGGAGGTCCAGCATACCTGGAGTAACTCCTCTGGAATAAATGAGGATTTTTCACAGTGGTCACTGTGCCTCTGCACTGAATCCTAGAGAAGCTGGGATTTACCAGTTATTCCTGGACTTCCTGACCCACTTTAGGCAACCGAGAAAATCTGGGATATCCTTGATTTTGAACATAATGAGCAGATGTGCAAGACTGCATTCACTGGTATTTTTATGTTCTTCTCCTCGGAAATCAAGAGGAATCTCAACAATTAAAGGCTGGAAGAAAAATTCAGTTTGGTGTTGTGAACCTCACTTTTTTTCTTTTAATTTTTTATTTTCTCTTTCCCCCTGTGGGTTGCAATAACTTCACTGGCAGAAATGTGGTGTGCACCTATGGGAATTATGAAATTATTTGGGATGGTCTGTGTAGAGCAAGCCTTAAAATATGGACAAGAGAGAAGTTGCTGTGTGGGTTTATGTGAGCAGAATCCATTTGTGAGCTGAGTTTTATCAAGCAGATATCTAATTTTTTTTTTTTTTACCACTAGCTCATACAAACAGTCTGTCTTGTAATTTAAAATCATAAGGAAATGTAATAAAAAAAATATTCTAAGAAATAGATAAAAAAGTTGTTCATTTGACCAGATCTTGCCTAACTAAAATAAGTCAGTGAAGTTCAGTTAGAAGTACAGACTGGAACTAATAATCAGCACTGAAAAAATACCTAAATAAAAGTTACTTTGTATTGTTAATTGTTTCATTTTGTTACAACGTCTAGCAGGCGTGAAAAATGAAATTAATTGTTAGAATAAACATCCTACAGAGCATTAGAGCTTCTTTTTGGTTTGTTTTGTTTCCTAAACAAACACAATTTTAATTTTTTTTTCTTGAAAATACTCCTAGGTACAAATTTATCATCTTCCCTATTAATGATGGAATAGGATCTTTTTTAAATGTCTGGAAGTATAAAATTAAGATTTTAAATATTAGAATAATTCTGCTGAAATTTCCCATCCAGGAAGTCCCATCTTGCCCAGGAGGTATGGACATAATGCACTTTTTTAGCACATCTATACCAATTTGCCTTAAAAAGATTACTTCTAAGAACAGTTAGGCATGTGTATAGATATAAAAGAGGATAAAAAATCAAATTAAACAGCTTCATTTGAGACAAGGAGGTTATGAGGCCACAGACATTTGCCCTGGAGGATGTGCTGTTTGAAGGTTTACACATTGACTCTCTAGATTTTAAAATGCAGCCTGGAATCTTAATTGGATTTATGAGTTAGCAAAGCCAGTAGGGCAGAGGGCTTAAAGACAGCACTAATTCTGAAATAATCTTCATCTCAATACAGACGGATACGTGAGACTGGATCCCTGTAACTTTTCATTTTGTCATCTTTTCAAATTAAAAGTAAAACATCATTTTATTTAGGTGTAAGTTTTTAGAGCTAACTTTGCTTAAAAGAAATTAAAAATTAAAGAAATGGTTCTTCTCTATTTTTTGCTAGTTTATTGAAAAGCAAGTAACTAAAGTGAAAATAGAGAAGTTAAGAACAGCTGGTTATGAAAGAATTTGAGGAGGGGGAAAAAGGATGTGATCTTCATTTGCATGAAACTCTAACATAGTGACCTTAAATATATCTGTCAACTGAGAAAATGCAGAGATGGTGTTGTTTACTGGCTGTCCTAGATGAGATTTGACATTTTTGTATTAGAAATAAAAAATTCACCCCTTAAGAAAAGAAAAGTGTTGAAGACAAACTTGTAACCTGGACTCAGCCAATATCATCCAGCTTTTCAAAGATGAAGAAAGCATTTAGAGCAGCCTATGTGCCAGGCAGACAGTTCTTTATTACTGCATTAAAAAAGGTGCATGTTTATTTTAACGAGTAGATTATTAGTTGTAACATCTCACTCAACTTTAAATATTTTACCAGTTATTTTTAAAGCATCTGCATTTAATTTAGTGCATAAGAAGTCCCAGGAGAAATGGCACTAAGAGCTTTGTCAGAGTTTTTGATGTATTTTAGAGCAAGCTTGAATTTCTTTTTTTCTTTTTTTAAAGAATTTCTTTTCTGAGAGATCTAAGAGAATAAAAGAATGTAAAGAGGAGCTTAAAGACAAGAAGAAAGAGCCCTAAAAGGAAGTTTCTATTGGCAGACGTGCAGGTTTTTCCCTTCTGCAGGTATGGATTTTTTTGGGAGATACACCAAGAGCTGCTCTGATGAAGAGAGCTGCAGTTGCCAGGTGAGCAAAGTGCTGACTTGGACAGGTCGATGTTGGTTCTTCATCTCAGGAATTGTTATTTAATTGCACAATATTACTTCCTAGCCAGTGATTGAAACAAATCACGGCTGGCAAAGGGAATACATTGAAAAGAATGCAAGCACAGCTGAATGAGCACCACACTCCCAAACATTTTGGAGGTGCTCAGGACACTGAAGTTGTGCATCAGGAGGGGATGGATGTAATGTCATCCACACCAAAGACTCTTGGGTGACCCTTTTGGTGACTGACACTTCCATGTCTCCCTTCCACCCTGCTGCAGCCAAATCTCTGTCCCTCATCCCACACAAATGAAATTATTTTCTCTGCCACACTTGAAGCATGACACACAAAATATCTCCCACCCTACTCCACTGGCCCAGTTTCTCCAGTTTCTGGGAGTCAGTGGAGCACTGGAGCTCAGCAGCTGGGCTTCTTGCCCTGCATGAACTTTAGGGGTAAATGTCATCCAGCTCTTAAGCTATCAGTGGATTTCTCATCAAAGTTTAAGACCCTGATAAACCTCTTACTGCTGCTGTGGCAATGATCAACGTGCTCTATGTATTTCCATTTTGGAAGACACACACAGGGGCTCGACCGAAATAAAACAAGTGCAGAAGAAGTGCTGTGATCTTAGAAGTCTTTAAATTTCTCTAATATAAACAGTCCATAAGAAGCTTTGTCCTCTTAATCCTCGCTGGTTTTTAGACAATTTGTTGTCTTACAATTAAGTACAGATGGTTTGGAGCTGTAATGCTGATTAAAAAAAAAAAAAAAAAAAGAAAGAAAAAAAAAAAAGATGCTTAGGATTGCTTCAATTTCCGGGTTGGATTTTAACAATAATCCATGTCTGAAACATAAGAAATCTGGTTTTATCTGATCTCCAATGCTCGTTTACAGATCGCTGACATATTTCAGTGATTACAGTATGTGCATGAAATAATACTATTATCATATTTAGAGCAGGGATTAATCTGTGGGAAGGCTCTGTAGCAGCATCCAGCTCTTCAGTCTGTGCTACTTATGGCATAACTTGCTGCTTTCGTTTAACCATGCAAGAAGGGTCTTGTGACACAGGGGAGGTTTGATTTTACAGCTGGAATAGCACTGCCAGGGAATTGGGTAACACGTGGGAAACCCTTCAGTATGATTATTTAATGTGGAGAAAATACCTGAAGACTCCCAGAATGATTCACTTGCCAACATCTTTTTGGGAAGTTCTGTCTCCCTGTTCTGAAAACACAGGCATGAGCAAATGTAGAAGTTGTAAGGCTGTGGAGCACTTTTAGCTGTGTCAAAGCAGGATGGGAACTCCTGGTGGGGTTCAAAAATCCCCTTTGCCATGAGTATATAAATTTAAAAAAAAAAAGCTGGTAAAAGAAGTCAATTTCTATAAACTGTAGCACTTCTATAGCACTTATTTGCTCCTCTACCTGTAGATAATCCTGTCTCCCTTCACCTCTCCCAACAAATACTCTTGGTCTTTATTTGTAGCTGAGCTGGTGTTTTGTTTGGGCCTGATGGGTACCATGTGAGAAGGTATGAACTACCTAAGATAGTAAAAGCTGATGCTGAATTATTTCTCCTGTTCCAAACATTCTTTTGGAGCCCTTTGGTACAGGTGTTGAAGGCTCTTTTCTGGTGAAGCAAAAGGCTTTTTTAGCTAAAGACAGCACTGTTGTTTATCATTAATTGAAGGTCCTATTCTTTAATGCTTGGACATCAATATTTAAGGGACTGTTTGATGTGAGTTTACTTTGTTAACTTGCAGCATTGATCCAAAAGGAACTTTGTGGTGCTTTTCTAAGTTCTCCGACATCAGTGATTTAACAACATGTAAAACCCAATTAATTAGCCCTTTGAGTGCTCCTGGATGAGAGGAGCAGGGAGCTGCTTAGGGAAGGAGTCAGCAGAGGGTAGTCCATGGATAAACTGCCAAGAGCATTGTGCACAAGCTGTGCTGGGGACCGCTGCTCCCTGCCCTCTCCTGGCACCTCTCCACAATTCAAGGTGCTCAAAGGCTGGAAAATACAGAAGCTTTCAGTGCTGCTCTGCAGCAGCTCCATCCATCGTGGCACTCTTGAGGGTTGCAGGTTTAAGGTCTGTTCCCAGCTTCCCTTCTGCTTTGGGCATTCCTGCTCTGTCCCTGCCTGGTCCTCACCCCAGGTGTGAACTCGTGCAAAGTGAGGGAAGTCACCTTTCCCTTTGGAATCAGGGCAGCAGTGATGTCTGTCACTTCTATCTCCACAAACATCTACTTACCCCTCACTTCCAGCAGGTTTTCCAGCCTGTCACTCTGGTCCTGCTCCCTTGAAGTGGTGAGTGCAGGCTTTAAGAGCCTTTTTTATTCCAGCCATGGGTAAACCATCAGAGATAAAACCCACAGAAATGAATGCCTTGGGAACAGAATCAAAGAGAAGCCCTGAGTGACAACACGATCAGGGGGAAGTGTTTTTATCTGATTTTTTATTCAGTATTCAAAAGCTGAATATCATGGAGGAGAGAAGCAATGGCTGATCTGAGTCCAGGATCCCTGCACCTGGATATATTTGTCAGTATTTGCAGCCTTGTTCAAGGAAGGGTGCTGGCAGCACAGCCCCTGTTGTGATGCCACTCTCCAAATCTGCCAGTGAAGGATCTTCTGAAAGAAATGGGCCAAGTCAGTCTTCAGACATAATTCCTGTAAATAAGCACAGTCAGAGCTTGAAACGCACACACAAAGTGGTAGCCATGTCCATTTCAATTATTCTGAATTATTTTGTCTAAAGAAAAAGAAACTAAAAAACATAAATCACTTACCTGGCTTGGCTTTTCCACAGTAGCTAAACAAACCCTGCAACATGCACAGGAGTTGGCAGGTGGAGAAATGTGTGCTTAGTTTTCATTTTAGTTATTGTTTTCAAAGGAAGGAGTGGTCATGTTTGTAAAACACTCAAATACCCTAGCAAGGAAAACAATATAAAAATAAAAGCTTAAAGATGAGGAAGCACCAGTTTCATTCAACTGCAGTTCACACCTTCAGAGACCAAGTAAGTATTTTAAGAGCATTCATAGGTTTTGATGCTTGACAGTTTTCCTTATAAATACAAATAACAGAAAATCAAAAAAGAGAAAAATTAACATTATAGCAAAATGTTGCCAGAGGCCTGCTGCCACATCCATAATTCATAGGGAGCCTGCAAGAAACTGCACATTTCTGCTCTCTTCTGAAGATGGTGATGTTGTGCACTCTGTTTTCTTGATGCTTGCATGTTTCTCCAACCTGATTCACAAACAAAACAGTATTTTTCCCACCCTAGATTAAATGGAAGTACTTTTATTTGGTCCAGAACATGATGATTAGAGATTTTATATTCTGAAACACAGAGGAAGAAAATAATTTCTTGCAACTTTACAAAAAAACCCATTATGTTTATATAACTATACGATGGAAAGCTTCATTTTAATTTCAAACCCACTGTTCTTTAAAGCCACTCTGGCCTGAATTTTGTTTCTCAAGCCAGGGACAAGTCCAAGGGGCACATTCACAAAGTGATTTTATGATCATTTGCAATGTGTGCTGAGCAGTGCCCCAGAAAGCACAGCCCATGTCTGCTGCTGTGATGACTGCTCTGGTGGGAGATGCCCAAAGTGGGTTATTTTCCTGTTAGCAGAGAAGTCAGGTGAGACAGATCCCTGCTCTGTTCCTCTCCAGCTCAGACAGAGCTGTGTGTGCTGTCCTTAAGTGCAGATTGGTACTATTTGGGTATAGGGTTCTGAGATCTGGGTTCATCTTTGCTGTAGCTGCTTTGTAACCCTCCCACATCTCTGAAATCACACCTGTTTGCACAAAAAAAAAAAAAAAAAGAAAAAAACAAAAAAACCCCCAAAAAACAAACAAACAAACAAACAAAAACTGTTTAATTCTTCTTTCTATGGATGCTGTTGAGTTTTTAGCCTCTGTCTTGCCCAGCAGCTTGAACTGTTACAGAATTAAGTGCATCTGTGTTGACCCCTCTTAAGTCTTGGATATTTATTTCAAGGGAACGAATTATTTTGCAATACTAATATTCTAATCCTGCAGATAGAGGTGGTGGAAAGAAATGTGGGAAAATAATTTGGGGGAATAATGTAAGAAATGCAGGTTGTATAGAGTCTTGTGACACACCATTGGTATAACTGGGTACCAGAGCCTCTTTTTTCAGTGATCTGTGTTTGCCTATAGGTAATGATGTGGGATAATTGATGTGTGATAATATGAGACACAGCAAAAGGAAAAAAAAACTTTTTCAAATTTTTTAAAGTCCCCCTTTCTAGCTTACACCAGCGAGATGAGATTTACAACACAGAGCTCTAAATTCATCATGGCTCGCTGCCAGGGAGCTCTAAACCCGAGCCTGGCTTCTGCAGCATCAGAGCTGGGCAGGGAACGAGCCACTGCCTCTTTAAGAAGTGCTTATTTGGCATTTACTTATTTAGTTAAAGATCATTGCCAGGCAGAACTCCCGTGGGAGGAGTGGATGGTTCACTGGGCCTCATGGGGAGGGCGGTAATTAAACTCTGAAGGCAAGCAATGATGTTAAGCTAAAAGCTCATCTTTAAATAGTAATACACTTGCAATGTAAAGTGGAAGGCCCTCGGGTGCCTGTTGACACAGCGTTAGGAGCTGGCACTTTTTTATATAAAAGCTAAATTGAAGAAACTGTTATGAGCTCATCTGCATAAAGCAATATGATTCTGCCTGAGGGTGTGGGCAACAGGGAGTGATTAGCAAAACGTCTTTTTCCCTGCTACTCTGTTGCTCTGCTAACATGCCACTTGTCACTGCGAAATTTGAGATACCATATGCCAACCTGCATCTACAGAGACCCCCTTGCTGATTGCACATTGAAGAATTCCTCTTCAACACATGAGGAGCTGTCAGAAAGCATTTCTGAGGCTGCATGAGACACGCTGGAAAGGAAAATCTCGTGTTGCCTTCCCGATTCCTCCTCTTGTGTTGCATCAAGCCCTTCCCAGTGAACTTTAGATGTGAAGCAAAACGCGTTTACACAGGAAGAACTGCGGGTTCTTTGCTGACTTTCATCTTCTCTTCATCCCATGTGGGTTGGAATTTCTTGTACAAACTAACCTGCAGCAATCTGAGGCGCTGTTCTGATAGAGAAGCTTGAATTCCGTGGAGATCTGGTTGGGGCATTCACTTTGCTAAGCAGCAATTTGGATTCCTTGTATCTGTGCCTCCTGGGACAAGGAGGGGGTGTCCAATGGAACGGCATTAATAATTAGGAGAAAATGAACGTCAAGCAAAAATATAGTTTCCTGTCATGGCAGTTGCAGCAATCAACGACTTAAATGAAAAAAAGGAATACCATAAATTTTTGTTCCAAGTGGCAATTTCCTGTTTTTAGGTAAAAGTCCCTTTTTCTGTCTTACCAAAATCCCTTTTTTTTTTTCCTCAGCATTTTCATTTTCATGTCTGGTGTTGAGTGGAAGATTTAATTAGGATATGTACTAAGTACAAGTAAACTTTCTCTTCAGAAACATAATGCATCCTAAACGTTTTTTGTTGTTCACATGCTGTGCCTCGCTGTGCCTGTTTGCTGTGGAAATGCTGATGTTGGTCACTTCCAGTTTTCATTACATGGAAAGAGATTGGCTTCATTGCACTTAATGCACTGAAGATCATTTCCTAAAAAACAGACCCTCAGGCCTTTGGAACACCTCTTTTCAGTATACAAGGAAAACCACTCTTTTCTTTGCATGAACATCCTTGCAGTTGAAATCCCAAACACAGAGGGACTCAATAGTTGAACAACTCATCATTAACTCATTGGTTCTCATGCAAGACTGATGGGGAGAAAAAACATTTTCATCTCTTCAGCATGAGGTGATCAGTCTAAAATGATCCCGTCCATAATGAAAAGAAGCCCAAGTCTAAGATCTACTACTTGTAGGCTTGTACTTGTGATGATTTTTCCAGTAATAAATCAAATATTGGCAGGATACTGAGGGCAAATCAGGCTTTCAACTTAGGGAAATTGGTTTAAGCATTTAGCACCGATTTAGAGAATTTGGGGCATGGTCAGTCAGAGAGGAATGTGAAAGAAGATCCCCTCATGAGAAGGACAGAAGCAGAATGACAGGTTAGATTTGGGAAGCTGGTGTATCTATTATGGCAATGCAGTTCCCAGCCTGTGCATCCAGGGTTCAGTGCCCCAGGCTGGCTGTGTGCTGAGTCTGAGGGGGAGGGTTGTTTATTCTCCTTCCCCTGTCATGCCACTCATGACAAGAAGAGACATGAAAAGCTCAAGGGGCTAATCAGTTTTTAGGCTCTGACCCATATTTGGAGTTAGCAGTAATTATGAAATGTAGGAATTCTCGTGTCTGATTACACCCATGGAACTGCAGCACTCCCACAGCTGCTCCAGACTTGACTCTGTGGGGACGAGAAGTGAGCAGGGACTGTATTTTTGAAAGAAATTAAGCTGTGGAAATGAATGAAATTGAGGTGATCATGGACGTGAAAAGACTCAGGGGCTTGGAGGTTTTTTTGTTTGGTTTGGTTGAGGTGTTTTGGGGGTTTTCTTGGGTTGGTTAAGTTTATTTTTTAAGCTGTGCCAGATGCATTGGAGGTAGCAGGGCAAAGGATGACAAATGCACAGCTTGGCCCCCAGCACTTCAAAAAGGTAAGACCAGGCTGGTTTTGGCACTGTGGCAGAACAGACCTGATGACCTACTTTCCACTCATACATAAGCAACTCCTGCATCTCTTGACCTCTGATGCTTTCATTGTCAACAAGGGGCTGTTTTGCACAGCCAAAGCTGGAAAAGGCAAATCTGCTGCAATTCCCAATGAATATCATTGATGTAATGGTAAAATTGCCCATTTTGAGACTGTAAGACTCACGTGACTGTAAAAAGCATTAAGACAAAATCCACACAGTCAGGTGGAGTCGCTCTCTTTACCTGTGCTTTAGTTCTTTCCTGTTGATCCAGAAAATGGGCTGAAAAGTCCTGAAGTAGGAACCAAAAGTGCTCTCAAACATCACAAGGAGGTCTCAGCTTCATTTTGCACCACAGAACTGCTGATTCCTCACTGGGTAAACAGTGGGAAGAGGCACTTTCTGCTGTGGCTCTTCTTTGTGTGCCTTTAGACTTGATTTTAATGCAGATTGAGAAGGGCATCTGCTCGTAGCACTTGTAAGCTTAGGACATTATATTAAAAGAAAAATATCCTTTAATGTATCATGAGACAAAGCTTAAAAAAATCCTGTTAGTGTCAGTGATGGTACTTATTTCTCTTGTCCTCCCTTTCTCTGTTCTTCTTTTGCTCTAGCGGCTTTGACCATTGATGCTAATTAGTACTGAAAAGGACATTTTTGGCAAGGCTTTTAAATACAGCTTTTATCTTCTCTAGCAACAGACAAAGTTGTATTTAATGGTATTTGACATCTAAGAGTGACTGCAAGGTCTTTTTTATGTTGATTTTTTTTTTCCTAAAGGAGTTCCTTATTCTTCTAATTTATTAGGAAATCAGATGTACTTTTATTCTCAACAAACTTCTATACTTAGCTGAGAACATGCTGAGTTTATGTGAGTGTGCAATATTAAAAAGCAAATGATAATTATGTCAGTGTTGTGCTGAGTGTTCCTTTTATTAGTTTTTCCCTGCATATTCCGTTGAGCTACCTCATATATTTTCAAATAATGAAATTATGTCTTTTCTCTTCTGAAAGGTTTTAAGGCAATTCCTCTCAGCACTTATTGGCGAGCACAAAATTGTTGATACACATTTGCAAGAGACTCTTGGGAAACAGTTGATCCAAATGATTGCTGTAGGTATTTCCTCCACTCTCTGCAGTGGTATTTTGGCCATACCTCCCTGTCACTGTTGTTTTCAGAGGGGTATCTCCATGGGGGTGTTATTGTGGTCAGGCAGCATCACCAGATGTAGCTGTGCCAATGTCAGATGATAAGAACTGCCACTGGATCAACATTTCTAGAAGAAGCAGCAATAAAATTACTACAGCCTTCAGAAACTGTGGAGTGACTGGGAATCTAACAAGAATCCTACAAAGAGACATCTTTCCTTTTCTCTTTCTTGATGGGTCTGTCCAAATCAAGGCAATCTTCTGCTTCCCTAAACCATTAATTTGTTATACTTTTAATCATTTATATTGAAAACTGCCAAAACCCAGCTGAACAGGATGTGGAACACAGGATGGGAAGAGCATGTCCAGTAAGACACCAGACACACTTTGGATTCAGCTGGTGTGTAGGTCTAGACTCGGTGGCAGGGTGGCGATCAATAGTCCGCAGAAATAAACAGTCATTTTCCTCTTCCATGGCCGTAATTCCAAACCATTAGAGCTCCCGTCAGGACTGGATTTTGGGATGCAGGGGAGGCAGTTCCTCAGCCTGGAACTCCTGGGAGCAGTTTGCCCTCGGTGTCCCTGGGGAGCGCAGCTGCCCGAACCCGCGGCACGCGATGCGGCGCAAACGCTCCCGTGGACTCCGCGAACTTCTGGCTCGGGCTCTTGGCCCTCCAGGGGTGGCAGCCATCTGTCACCAGAGAGTGATCTAACCCAGCCTGGCAAACTGGCCCGAGGGGAGGCAATCTGAAGATGAGCCTCCTCTCATTTTTTTGCGTTTCTCAGCTGCCCAGCATGCCCTGCCACAGCCTCCAGGTATGATTATGGCCCTAACTGTTGGACTAAATCATGGATATGGCATGTCAGCAAATCCCAGGATTCCCCCCGCTCCAATTCTCCGTTTGCAGGTTTTTTCTGAGGCTGGTTCCCCTGAAATAACTTTCAGTTGCACTCTATTATTTTTTCCCAGAGATATTTTTTGTTCTCCAAAGCGGTTAGGCAAGGCGCAGTTCCCCAGCTCAGCACGGCCTTATTGGAGTCACAGCCTGGATGTTTCCCCACAGGTCAGGTTTGTTTGACATCCACATTTCTCAGAAGACAGAAAAGATTTATTTTGGTCAGCTTTTTGCGTTGGAGCAGGTACAGCTGGATTAGAAACCTGGCCATGGGTTAATAATAATAATAATAATAATAATAGTATTGCCATTCAGCTCTCAAATTTCAGTCCCCACAAGGCAACATGCGGGCCCTTGATCAATAATTCATTACCCTGGGAAGGGCAAATCTTTGAGGAATTGGTCTGTTGGTGAAAAAGATTATTCAAACCTCAGCTTCCATGTTTTTTGAACAGACAGAAAACAGGAGATTAGCATCATTCTCCTCAAAAATACTTTGGGACTGCTAAAATGTTTCACTTTGATTGGAACATTAAAATGTCATATTTCAGAATCTGGAACCTTTTTTCCACATTCAGTGAAGAACTTTGTCACATCAGCTTTTAGCCTCCATACAAAATTAACAGATGCTGAAATGTGATAATTTCTCATGATCTGAAAATTCAGTATTTTGCTTATCACCAGAAGTGGGATATTTCTTGATATCTTTCTTCTTTTTTTCAGTTTAAATATGTTTATAGGAAGTGTGGGATGCATCAGCAACACATCCTAACTGACGCACATCTTAATAATTGGCATGGTGCACATAATTGTTCACAACCTGAATTAGACATAAAATGTTTCCCATAGGAAATGTAATTACCGTGACTCAATGATCAGTGTGAAAATAACTGTTTCCCCTTTCTATGTATGGAACTTTTCTTTGGAGATGAGAATAATAATCAGCATTTGCCAGGTGGGACAATCCCCATATTCAGGAATTGAAATTTGCAGCAGTTAACGTCAACTCGGGTGGTTAAATGTGTATTGCATTGGTGCTTTGGGGAACAGCAGAATTTGGGATAATGCTGTCACTAGAGTAACATTCTGTCATGAAAGACCTTTAAATTAAGTTTTTTGAGCCCAATCCAATAATGCAGTGGAGTCTCTGGAAAGTCTCCTACTGGGGTGAATAGGCTTTGGGCCATTGGCTTTCAGAGCCACTGTCCTGCAGTGGAGCTCCTCAGGGGTGTGGGAGCTAAAAAATTACCTACCATCAGTTTGTTTAGCCAGCTTTTCATCCAGATCTTGGTAGGGATCATTTTTTCCAACAGGTGCTTCAAGTGTTCCTATGAAATCAGGGGGCACAAACAGTTTACGTCCCCAGTTTTCATGCCTGCATTTAAATTAAAATTAAGAGTATGGGAACAGAAGAATGCAAAAGTCTTAAAGGCATTAGGGATGTTGCATGTAATCTCAGATAAATATGTATATAAATTTCTGATTTGCTGAATCTTTGCCAGAAACACCTGAATTTTTAGACAGACCATCAAATAAAAGGGTTCTAGACATATGCATTATGCATGTACATAAGTTCATCTATAAAATAAGAGGGAAATGGAATATCTCTCTGTGAAAAAAAAATCTTACTTTTCAAATGTTGATTATTTCATCTTACTGATAATACCTAATATTGTTCTTAATAGTATGAGGATATTTGCTATATCTAATAACCAAGATTTCTGCATAAAGATGAGCCAAACTATTTTATATTTCACATTGAATGAAGATGAAATATAGCAGATTACTTATTATTGTCAGGAATGTCTGGACTGGACTGAGCAAGTAGTTTCACTGAAATAAAAAACTTCCACCACCTTCTGCCAGAGCCAGGGTATTATTTGCAGGTCTTTTGTTCTCTACAATGTTACCATGGCCTTATCTCAGGGCTTTTTAAATGGAGTTCCACTGCTTGTAGGAGGTAATAAAAGAAAGTACAAAGCCTGAAGACCGGTGTCATATCAATCAGTGCAATTAACATGCAAGAAAGAAAACATGAAACATCTCCTTTATTCTGCATTTAAATGAGGCACACATTCCAAGGAGACAGAGCCTGGCTTCTTGCAGCCACTTATAGCCACAGAAAATAGGACGTGGTGGAGGGAAATACACCAATATTGCTATTAGATCCTTGCTTTTTAGAGATTGGACATGGATAAAAAAGAAAAACAAGTTCTCACCACCTATTTTGTCTGGCATTGTCCAGCCTCTCGTTGCCTGCTTGCTTTTGTAATCAAAATAAATTGCCAATATAAAATTTTATGTCCATTTTCCTACATAGAAAGAATGCTTAAATAATATCTTTTTCATATGCACCTCTTTAGGTCCCCTATGAATTCTCAGTTGTGTTTTGGACATCCAGCTGCACAACAGCATTGTCCTTGGAGGAATGAGTGGCAGGAAAAGGATGTTTTCCTTTATTGGGCTTCATATATATATATACACCCAATATCTGGGTTTTAGGAAAATTCTGTGTACCTATCATTTCAGAGAAATTATATACAGGTATATTCAAGTTTAGAGAAAGACCTTTCTTAACCAGTTTTAGACATCTTCCATCCCTGTTTATGTTCAGATTTTGCTGCATTTTTTCCTTTTTCTTTTTTGCTGGTGCCCTTTACATGATCCACCTGCTATGAAACCTTCTGTTCCCCAGACCTCTTTATCCAGGTCGGGTGTTTTTCCCTTTGCTTCGGCATCTCTGGGATGGGAGCACAGAGGAACATCAGTGACACGAGCCCTGGGGTCTCCATCTGACCTGCTGGCACCCATGGAGGAGCAGCCACAGGAATTGCCCCAGGATTACACAACTCCCAGGATATTTGGAGTGCTGAAGTTAGTTTGTCACTAACTTCTGTTGACCACAGATATCTCTATTTTGATTTGAGTACAGAATAGCAAAAATTTATCTTCGGTGACAAAGGTATAATTGTAAATAGTAATCCAGAAGTAATTGTGTTGCAAAATGCTCTTCATTTTCAGGGATTTTTCATATTTGCAGAGAAGTTATTGCTGTGTTTCAACAACCTAAAACCATCTTTTTGTTTCCTTGTGGCACTGCTGCTCCGTATTTGTTGGCACATTGGTAAAGACACGTGCACAGCACACAGAAAGACTTAAAACAACCCAAAGCAACAAACCAGTGGAGGGTATTTTCTTGCTTTCTTGTTTCATATACAAAAATATTCAATCTTGGAGTTACCTACTACTTCAAAACTTATCAAGAGAGTATGTGAGAGGAATGTATTATCTCATAGAAATAAGACAGACACAAATCAGAGAGGAAGAAAAAGGCAAGTTGAACCAAACCTCGAGTTCTTCCATTTTAGTTTCTTTGCTCCTGCATTCTGGTCTTGTTGATGAGGTCTTGCTGTCCTGATTGTCTTTGGTTCTCAGAGTAACTATCATTTTAGGCCATCCAGTCATATTAAATAAATAAGGATGTCAAGGAAAGGAGAGTCAAAGGAACTAGACAGGAGAGAGATTAAAAAAATGAAATGGTTCCTATCAGTAAATCTGTTGTGTAAAACACTGATAATTAATTTGCACCAAGGTTGTGTTTTGCACCTGGATCTCTAAGATGCTTTTATGAGACTGTAAATGGATATCTTCATGCATCTTGTTTAGCTCTGATTTTTCTTTTAAATGACACGTTTCAATGGGATCCAAAGCCAGTGATTTTTGCTATAGGTGCAAATTACAGCAAATTTGCTTTATTCAGAGTCAAGTGATATCACTGGGGTGTAACAGTGCCAGAATTGTGGAAAACTGAGAGCAACTAAATAAGTGAAACACCAAACGTATTCTCGTTCAGGCTTGTCTGAAGAGAGTTCACAATATCCAGAGATGTTAATAGCTATTCACAGCTTGGTTGTCACTATTATTTGTTTCTCTTTCACTTGTGAATGCATATGGTTTCAGAATGTCAAGCTTGCTCCTAAATGCCTCCCAGATATGATGGCATTTTAGGAAAAATGAAGCTTGTTGCAGAGGAGGGGAAGATTTCCCTTAGATCTGGTACCAGTAAAGATGGCTAAGATTAGGGGGAAAAAACCAGGTCAATTACCTATTTATTCCCTCTTTTCCTGTTCAGATTTTGTTTGAATTTCTGTTCATTTAGTTTAAGTATTCAGGATGGTTTTATGTGTAAGTCCCTGTTAGAAATGCTAATGTTCATAACAGCTTTGAACTTTGAACCAGAGGTTTTATCATCCTGACAAAGTGCATTTATTTTAAATAGGTAATATTTTAGATAGAGATCTCTCTATCTCTCTATTAGTTTGGAAATTAGGTTAGAGATGCCAAGTATTTCCCTCCTACTCATGTCTCACAGTGTCATAAATTACATTTAAGGGCTCATCCAGAAGCCAATCCAATTGAACCCCTGTTCAGAAAAGATCTAATTTAGATCAGGTTTCTCAGGGCCATGACTGGTCAAATCTGGAACACCTCTGAGGACAGAGGTCCCACAGCTTCTCTGGGCTTCTTTTCCACTATTTTATCATCCTCATGGAAAAAATAAAAAACAACAACAACAAAAAAATGGTCTTATCACAGCACACCTCCAAAAACAGAGCTCCAGTGTCTGTGTATTTTCTGACCATAGAGTTCTGTTTCTGCCCTTTTCATAACTCTTGGGGAACCTCCCTTGACTTTTATTGACCTGGCAAGCTACAAGGTTGTCTGAGAAGGAGAAATTAAGATAAGTTGCATTATATTTGCTCCACGTCCAGGAGCAAAATCTATTGCCACGCAGCAACATACTGTGTGTGGGTGGAGTAAAGCTTTCTACCTGCTGGGAAGATTTCCATTAAATCCTCCAAGCAGATGAGAATTTGCTGCTTTATTGCCATAAACAAATAACATCTCACAGTAATACCAATATCAGGACTTTGCATTTAAGTGCAAAGAGGTGAAGCAAAACTTCACTGCAGTTCAGCTTTGAGGCTGATGGCAATCCATGCTTTCCAGCTTTCAAGGGAATTGCCTCTGACTCCCACTTCTCTCCTTTTTTTTCTACTCAGCGAGAGGTGTAGGTGAGTGGTTCAGAGTTTTGCTGACACACCAACACCTATAAAATAATATGTTGTACTGATGCGTGAAAAGCACTCAGCATTAAGTTCTTGAAATAATCAATTATTTAGCAGCTCATCACATTTGCTGTCCACTGAAGGATCTTTAGAGCAATAATAAGGTCACTGCAATCAGATTCTCTGCTCTCGGCATTTCATCTGCAAAGGCTGCACACATATCCACCAAAAAAATCCCCCAAAAAACCTTGGCTGCAGTTTGGAGTCTGTTCTAGTCTCAGCAGGAGATGATTGCTTTTTAATTCTCCCTATCTGGGTATCTGCTTGTGCAGTGAAGTCCTCTGGCAGAGGGATCTCTGGTCATTGGAAGCAGTGGCTGGGTATTGGCTTCACTGGCCTTGAGTCAGGCCTGGGGAATGGTTTTGGAAAGTTTGTTGGGAAATTGCATCCAGGGAGGTTTGGGAAGCAGCCTTTCTGGGTTAAAAAAAGGATGCCCTTTAAACATTTTATGGCATAGCTTTCCTAGAGGAAGAGATGCTACTGGAAGAACAGCAGGCAGTAAATTAATCTGAAATATTGGCATTTACAAATTATTGGTATTTCCTCAATTTTAAACTTTTTTTCATCTTTTCTCTTTAAAGCAAAAAGGAATAATCTTCAAGGATCTGTGATTCACAACTGTTGTTTATTTTGCTAGGCTTCTCAAGCAGCCTGCATCCAGCGTTAGTAACACTGTGTGGGATTGGAGAATCATCCCTAGATAATTATAAATAAGAATTAAAATAAGAATTATTTCATTAGAATATAGATCTAATGATCGTAGATCATTAAATGAAGGGTATGAAAACCAGTGAAATTTGGGGAAGGGTTCTGAAATGACATTTCAGAAAGGGCATTTGCTGTTGGCTGTGACTTTGTGCTGTTCTGTGCATGGTGAATATGCAGGTGCTGGCAGTGCCCACAGCTGTGGCAGTGACTGTCCTCCCTCATGGTCACAGCCAGCTTCTGCAGTCCTGCCTTCATTTCTTACTGGTCCAAAATTTCTAAACATATCCTAAGGAGCTAAAAAAGTGGGCATTTATGTCCTTTTTTTTCTCCTTCCCGTGTGTCCTCTGCGATGTATGAGGAGGATTTGAAACTCAAGTTTGCTCTAATCCAAGATCTTTTCTCAACTTGAAGTGTTTGATGTAACTTCAACTGCTTGATGTAGCTGGCTGATGGCAGCAGGAGAACTCACAAGAGAATGAAGTGGGATAGGGAAATATGAAGTTAAACTGAGAAGAAAGAAGAAAAACAGGCATTATTGGAGTTGCTGTTCATTTTTAATGTGCATGTATTAAATATAAATAGCTAATTGATACTGTGGATGAAAATATGTGAAAATTTTCAGAAAAATCCAATGGATTCCTGCAGAACAAGCAAAGCCCAAGTTGGACCCTTCTAAGGTTATAAACACAGCCAGAAACAGATGTATTAACTTGTAGTCAGACAGGCTGCTGGGTTGACAAAAAGTGTGATGTATGGCTGTGGTGAGAATCCTGCACTGAATGTCAGCAGAAAAATATTTATTGGTACTCCCTTGCATTTGGGGATGCAATTCCACTGCCTAAATATGGTGTCATTTAAAAATACAGGGCTAGAAGTCATTAAATACAAGCAGGATGTTTGAAATACAGTTTGCTCTGAGGGATTTCTTGCTATTCACTTGTCCTTCATGTTCATGTTGTATTAAAAACAGGAGGCTGGATTGAAGTTCCTCACCACAGAGCCCACAAAAAGTGGTGAATTTACCATAAGATTATTTTGGCCCTGAATCATTCAAAAGCAGCGAGGGGTGTGGTAAATGTCAGCTCGAGTTTACAGGCCACAATTCTAGAACCAAAGCAAAACATTTAGGCTGATCTGGGGGGGGAAATAAATAAATAAATAAATCTGAGCTAGTACGGTTACAGTCAGGGCCTGAAATAATCTGAATATTCTATAGATGTGATAAATGCAATTTCTTGTTGTACATAATGTGCTGAAATGGCCCAAGATCCTGCGAGGTGAGATCAGCAGTGAGTTACAGATATGCCCCCTCCTTAGCCTCTGTAGAAAGCAAAACCTCTTATCTGCAGTATTAGAGTAGAAAAAATCCTAAACTGTGAGTTTGTGCAGGGTAAACGCAGGTACAATGCAATTTCTTTGTCCTTGAGGTGTCTGATAGAAAATTTAGGCCTCATTCGCATGTTAGGCTGTGGTTTCATGCTTTGCACTGGGAATATAAAAGAAAATTATAGAACCCAGCAGGAATGCTCATTTATGGGGAAAAAATAAAAGCAATAATTAGAACAGGAATGAAATTCTTGTTCTGCTGCAGGCTGTGCTGGTTTTCCTGTTGATTCCAGTGTGACAAAATTTCAACCAGAATCACAAATGAGTCCATAAAAAGTTTTCACAGGGAAATAGCCTTTCCTCATCTTTCTTTCAATATTTCCTGACTCTCAGGCGGATTTGCAGTTGTGAAATCTTCTATCCCATTAAGCAAATCAGGTAAACATGGCTCTGCCTAAATGCATGTATGAACAAAATTATTTTTCCATGGTTTTAAGCTAAGATGTTTCCTCAGATACCTACATTAATCTTTAAGCTAAGGAGAGAGTAAATGGGAAGTGCTGGTGCATGTGGTTAAATATTTATTAAAGTAGATGTGGAACTAAATGAGGAAAGGTAAAGAAAATGTGAAGACCTCGAGGGGCAATGGTGTTTACATTTATCTAAATCTGAAGAACTTCAGCAAGAAGAAAAAACCTCATTTTTTCTTCCTTGATTGGTCTGTAGCTGTTTAAGTGTAACTGTTACAGTAAATTGGATGATCTTACCTCTCTCCTGAGCTTTGAGTGGGAGACGAAATTACCACAGTATAAAAACCAGTGTATTTAACTACCATAATAAAAAATCCAGACCAACAACCCCCCAAAAATCCTACATGCTGTGCCACAAAGCGCTTATCAGTTTTCAAGTTCTTACACAAAGGACACAAACCCTACTGGCTTCTGGTAAGGCTTGTGCTTCTAATCTGTGCTGATGAAAATCCCAACCTGCTGTGGATTTGTCTCTCACCAACATCCCTCTTAGTGCAGAAATCACTTGTACTTAACCTGTGTGGTTTTAACTTCTTATTGTGGTTTGTCTGTCTGCAAGGAGCGTGGTCCTGCTTCACAGACACCACAAGTTCCTGGCTTTTTGTCAAAGTGAGGTAAATTCTGAGGTTTTCAGCTCCTTTGCTTTTGGCTGAAGTCTGTAAAGGAGCGCAGCAAATCAGCATGACTGAGTGTGTCAGTGGTGCCACCCTTTTGTGAAGCTGTCCCTCTGTGAAAACATGATTTGCAGCACTTCCAGTGACTTCACACTCGGACAGTTTGAAGAGCCCAAGGTTCAGGCACTGTCTCATGAAAGGACAATGATTGCATGACTGGATGGAAATGTCTCCTTAGTTTTGTTTTTTTTAAAGATGGAGACAGGCTGGGGTGGGGAGGTCTTTCTGGGAACTGCATCATCTCAGGGCACATAAATTTCACTGCTTGGGCTCCTGTTGTCATGCTGCTGCAGAGTCCTACTGTATGTTCTGCAGCATGTGCAAAAGCATAAATTCCTGTATTGCATATTTGTAAGCCTTATCTGCATTTATGATGTTTTTTTGTGCTACAGATCGTGTTAATGAAAATGTTGATAAAGGGAAACAGAACCGTCCCTGTTGCCTTTTGAAACAAGCCCATTTTTGGGAAGTTTGATCAGTATGAAACATTCATAATTGGAAAAAATATGGCAGTCGACAACAGATGAGGATGAAATGTGGATTTTTATTTTTCACCTACTCCCTGTTTAGGAAGAGAAACTCTCAAGTGGTTTGTCCAAAAATGACCATTGTCTGGAATAGATGCAAACAGACCTCCAAGAGTCCTCCTTGTCTTTCATTCTGCTTTTGGAGATTGTTCTTGAGCTGATTCCTGTGCTTGGGCAAACCCAAATATGCAAAGACAGGGGAAAAAAAAAAAAGTTATTCCATTTCCATGGCAACATCAAATCCCATTCTGCAGGTAAAACAGCTGCCAGTTAGTCCACTCACTGAACGACAGCTCCTGAAGGCTCTTCAGACTGTAACATTTGGCCAAAAATAACTTGGCATGCCACAGTTTTCCCACAAACCCAGAGAGAGAGTGAGATTAAACTGACTGGCAAGCAGACTGTCAACTCGTTTAGTGTCTTCATGCTAGGAGGAAGAAAACAGTCTCTAAACATTTGAGAGGGAAAGATGGGATGTTTATGGTTGGCACATTATTTTCATGGCCTAAAATGTAAAATATTTATGCTGTTGAAAGGAATGTGAAATATCTTCTGTGTTGTTCACCCCAAGGGCACCAGGTAATTTGTTTTTCAGCAGAGAACCATTATAATTACATACATTCTGATGTAGAATTAATTAGCATTTTTTGAAGTTACGGTGACAAAACTAGGCAGCTCCTTGAAATTAATTCTAATGGAAGTAAATCAGTTTCTCTTAGACTTTGTGGCAGTGTTTGCTGAGGAAGAACAAAATTATTACTTTCATAACCATTTTATGATGATGTTCTGTCAGTAATTAGATATTACCACCTGATACTAAAATTGGTATCACTGTTACCTGTCTTTAGGAGATCTTAATGTGGAGCAGGTGTTGCTCAAGCTCTTCATGGGAGTATTTGATAGGAGGCAGTGAGGAAAAAAAAGTAAGGCTTTTTTTGGCAAGTGCAGAGGAAGTGTTTAGACCTGTAATTACAACTGATTAACTTAATTAAAAACTGAGACAGACAATCCTGAGCTGATTTTTTAGAAACCTGTGCAAATAAGCCATCAGGAAGGAGTTGGTGTGATGGTTTTTTTAATGGTTGTCTTGGGAAAGTGAAAATCAGCTCAAGCTGGAGGAAAAAAATGTCCATTTTACCACGTAAACCTGCATAGAGATGAAAGGATTCTTGAAGGCCAGTGGTTACAATCAGTGTAATTTAAAGTAAGAAAGGAAGTAATTTAAAGTAATGATAGTAAGTTTTTGTTTGTTTGTTTGTTTTTGTAAGTTTGTTTATCATCAAACCTCTGCAGACCAGAGGTCCAGTAGACTTTACTGGTGGGTTCTTTCTTCATGAAGTAGCTGACCTGCCAGTTGTGTTAGATTTGAGTATAAGTTAGATTTAGGCCCAAAAACAAGCTAATTTAGGGTTATGTTGGAATTAGGGTTTTAAAAACTCTCTGCTGATTTTAACAGATTTATGCAGCATTCTTCCCTGCCAGTCTAAGCACCACGGGTATGTTCAGGCCACATTCACTGATTGAAATGTTCCAAAGCCTCAGAAGAAAAGATTCTTTACACTCAGGCATAAAAAAGCAGCCCCCTCCCACGTTACTTTTCTTTTTAGTGTTTATCACCAGTGTTGGATGATACTGCAATATTGTAGGGTGTATTTAAACCACTAGGAATGACTTTTGGTACAGTAATGTGTTCACTGTGTTTTTCACCTTAGGTTTTGGATTTCTCACTAGTTTTTTGATAATATTTGATGCTTTTGATAATGTCATTTTTCATTTGTAATAATAATTAATTCACTTTTGGCCAATTTGTGGTTTAACTATTATCTATAACATAGCAAATAGTAAGACACCCACTTTGATGAGTTGAAGGTGCAAATATTGCCACCCAAACACCACCAGATTCCCTGGGGAATCTGCACTGGGCATTATCTTTCAGTGAATGTGTTCCTTTGGGAATACTGCCTTCAAAACTCTTCTCACACACACCTTGGGAATGCATCCAGCAGTGCTACTGTGGCTTGTTCTATTTTCAGAGCTAACACGTATGATTCCTGTGGGTTTAAAAACGATCATTATGTGTTTTACTCGTGGCCTGTGTTCCTGGGAGTGCGTTATGGATCTTTTACCACGAGGGGACTCAGAGAGGTGCCTTCAACACAGCCCTTCCAGCGGGCAATCCCCACGGATAGTCCTGGAATGCTCTTCCCATTCGGCAAGGGCGATTAGCTTTTATCAAACCCACAAACACAGCGTGTGACAATGACATGCAAAGAAGGCATAAACATTTCAAGGGAATCCTGACTGCTGGCAGCCCTCCTTTCCACGACCTGTAACTCAGCACTGTTCTGTCATTTGAAGGAGCACCAGGCAGTTCCCATCTTGTTTCACACTGTTAGGTGCTGCCATCAGCCATTAGAACACACATCAGTGCAACCTGGGTGGTTTTAATGGCATCTGTAAATACAGGAGCAATTCAGAGAAGGCAGATCACATTTTGGTAATGTGCCATTAAAAGGCAGAAAGAAGAATAATAGGGAAAACAGCAGGGCCATTCATTCGGCTCATTTTCATTAGGAAACACGATGTGCTGCATCTCTGGTCATTCTGAGGAAAAACAGCCTTGTCAAGGAAAGTGTTGGTGCCTCCCTCGTCAAGCAGAAGTAACTTTAATTCTGCAGGATGCTCAGGAAGTTGCAGCCTCTCTTTGTGGTTTCTGCAAACCCAAAATCTGTATATTGTTCTGACCCGTTTCTTTCCTCTTTTCATTAGAAATTTTTCTGTAGAAATTTTTCTGTAGCAATTTTTCTGTAGAAATTTTTATGTCCTACCAGTACTATTTGAGGGACCTTGCTGTATTTTGTGTATTAGGTACTTGATTTATCCTCCCATTGTTCTGAGTAGTAGACCTGAGCCATGAAATCTGCTGGAAATTATTCATTTTCTTCATAAATGTTCAAGCAATTCTAAATGCTAGTCAACTGCAGATTTTAAAATGCATTTCAGAACAAATAAAAGAAAGGAACAGAGCTCTCTGTTACCAGTTACCAGTAATAGGAATTAAATGAGGGGAAAGCCTGTGGGAGGGAGTTCACATCTGGAATACCTGGAAGTGGGGAACCTGATGGAGATTCAGCCCCTCTGACACATTCATCCCTTGGCTGGTGCTGTGCTGGGGTCGGGTGAGGATCTTCTCCTGCCTCCCTCTCACACAAAAGGCCCGATATAGATTGCCACTACTGCTGAGCAGTTTGCAATCTTCAGCGAGTGACTGACCCAGATTTTCTTGTGGATCTTCCTGCATGGCATGGCTTAAAGGCTGTAACCTCATCCTCCCACCCAGGCCACAGATTCCACCCTCTCTGAGGCAGAGTGTCGGTCTGAATTTCTCTAATCTCCAACCCACAACTCTGCAAAGCCTTTTTGATCTCCTTGTTTCTCTGCCTTTGTGTAGTTCAGTCTCCTCCAAACACAGGCAAGAAAATAAACATCCTGGGTCAGTGTAAATTATAAATTGTTTTAATAGAATAAATTGATTAGAAACAAGGCTTAACTGATGGCTAAAGGGGTACCATTTAGTAATACATGAAAATATAATTTTATGCCAGGTAATGAGATGTTAGATATAAGATAGGATGGACAGATATAGAGGTAGGAACTTGTTCCATAAAGAAATGTCCCAGCAAGTGTGCCATTTGCTTAAGAAATAAACCCAAGCAGGAAATTTTATTATGTTGCCTTAAACCTTAACAGCAATTTTAAGTGCATAAGCCTTAGGAACCCCAAACACTTACTGTTCTATAGTCTATTCTCTACCAAGTCGTTCACTTCCCCTCAGAAAACATTTAATTTTAGCTGATATTTCTTTTAAAGTTCATTTTGTTCTTTCAGGGATAGCCGAATTGCTGTCAAACTAACATGTCACGTTTTTCTCATGGGATATAACAAAATGATCATAGCAAAATCATGGTAATGATCCATGTTCTGCAAAACAAGAGCAGAGTTTAACTTAAGCATAGGAAGAGTGATCATAGGAAAGATGAAGTAAAATATATTGAACTACAGCATTCACTATTAAGAGAAAGCAGGTATGTTTTAAAAATTCTACTGAAAAATTAATTGCAGTAATATATTGGATTTATAGGAAAAAGAATGGTTGTGGAACTGATTTAATGTTATGTTTCTATTCAATACACTTTCCAATATGGCCATCCTTTTTCTTAACAGGATGAAATATGTTTTTCTTTGGAATCTACTTTTCCTTCCCTTTTTGATGGCAGAAAAATTGAAAAGGTCACTTTATTTTATAAAATAAATGTCCTGGTAATTTGTGACTTACTAAATATTTCCTGGACCCGATTCCACCCATCTCACCCAAGTGCTCACCTGGTGAGGACACAAATCTCGCCTTAAAAATTGGTGTTGGTAGAGGTGAGTCCATGAGAGGTTGATAACTTTTCCTCACAGTGAAGCAAGGCTGGACTTGCAGACTGTGAAATGTATTCCCTGAAGGTTTCACCTCCCTGCATTCCCAGCAGGGAGAGCCTGGGGATGGATCTAAGTGAGCTTCCTTCCTGTGAGCTTGAACAGAGCCCATTTTGGTGTTGGCCCAGCCCATCCTGGTCTTTGACACATCCCTGGTGGAGACTGAAACAGAGAAGGGCAAGTTTGTGACAGGACAATCACAAGAATTTTGCTGCCATCTGCAAGACTTTCCTTTTCTTTTTTCCCTGTTTTGCAGAAGCATCATTTTAGGAGCACGTTAATCTGATCTGACGAGGAGTCGAACTGAAAATAAAAAAAGCCCACGCATATGAACATGGCCATTAAACCAAGTTCTCTGCAGAGCAATGCACTCAGCAGTTAATTACAGCTGGATCCTCCTTGACCTTTGAACTTTTTTTATCTCTTGGCATTTTTGTACATTTGTTTCTGGCTGAAAGCAAGAAGCTAAAGAAACTGGTTAAAATCCCACAATCACACAGTATCATTAATTGCTTTTCCTTCAGGTTAAGAATGTGCAGGTTAGCACTGGTGTTTGGCACTTGCAGTGTCTCATTAGTGAAACCTACAGGACCAGCTCCTGGAATAGAAGATCAACTGTCTAAATTGAGTATTCTTAATTACTTGGAATATTCGTTCTCCCCTTACTGGAGAGCAAGTGGAGTGTTGCTGTTATTGTCTCAGTGCACGAGTGTTGGTGGTAGAGATAAGTCTGTAACAAAGCCCTGACAGGAGTAATTCGTCTTCAAGATTAACGGAGCAATTCTGCACGTTGGTTATGTATTAATGAAACACGAGTGTGGTACATGGTAATGAATGTTCCTCCAGCAGCCTGAAAAGATGCTCTGCTGCAGCACAACTCCTCTGAGTGTGGTTGTTTCCATTCACCCTGAGAGCCTGTCACCAGTCCTCCTAATTTATATCATCGTGTGGTACCATGCACTTGAGTGAAAGTAAGGCCAAATGTTTATTATTGCTTATTCTCATTAATTGCAAATATATGTTTACCTCTTAATAATCACCAAACTGTGGTGTTAAAATATTTTTTCCGATTGATTCCTGAGAAACTGCAAATGGCACTAAGAGGGTTTTGGGTTTCTGTGATTAGAAGCATTGTTTGTCACTGTCACTGGGCAGGCCCCAGGTGACCTTGTTTGGTGGGTGGAAGTCCCAGGGGAAGAGTTTAATTGGAGTTCTGGAAACTGAAAGTTGCTCTCTGCCCACCATCTGTGCATTGGGCTGGTTGATCACCAGCACGGGCCACTGTGAGTGCTGCAAGGAGGTTTGAAATGAGGGAAACTCAACCAGGACAGCACCATCAGAGTCAGATTTTAGTGCTGTGAATTACAGCGCCAGTGGAAAAAAAAGCAGATGTTACAGTTGGGAAGACTGCCATCTTTTCAAAATGATGGAAAAGCAATTTAGGTTAAGTCCCTTGTTTCTAAAGATTACAAAGTATTTAGTGTGAAATTCATTAACAGCTTGGGGAAACTGCTACCACTTCTTTTGGCCCAAAGGATTTCTGTGAAGTATCGTAGCAGTAAGCAACTTTTAAAAATTAAAGAGGTGAAATCTCCACAACTTTAATTGAAGTTCAATATTTTCCATGGTTTCTAAGGGATTTGACTTGCTGATTCTACCCAAACCCTCTACCTAGTTTTAAAGATAAAAAAAATACATATAATGCCAGGGCAGCATGATTTTTTTTGTTGCTCAAAGATGGGATTTTTCTTCTTTTGAAAAGAAGATCATTTCATAAAGAACGCTGATTCAATCACTGGTGTTATCTATTCAAACCTGCACTTACCACTGATGAAAATCACTCTAAAAGAGTATTTCCAAAATAATAAGAATGGGAAAACTCTGGTCTCTTTCCTAGAGTTGACAGACAATATAAAAATACGCAGCCAGGTTTATCACCAAATCAGCTCTGTCACTACTGTCAATATTTGGGGAACCCCTGTGCATAAAGACATAAATTGTTGCTATCATGTTTGTCATGGGCAGGACAGGGAGAAAGTCCTGTAATATGAAAACACTTTTAGTTTGTAGCTGGATGAGTGAGACACCTTTTGGAAATTAGAGATGAGGAGATTAGAAAAAGACAGTGAAAGACAAACAGGGCATCCCCATATTATGAAAAATGAGCACCTGCCTTCCTTTCCCTTCCCTGATTTACATATTCACCCAAAGTGAGACCAAGTCCTTGAAACAGTCTGAAGAAAAGCTCATTGTTTTAAAGGGACATCCCTGACAATATATAAGTAAAGGTAGGCAAAAACAGGAGCACGTCACTGTGTATGGGTAAAAGTCACTGGGGGAGTCCTGCTGCTGACATTGTTTTTATTTGAATTGTGATGTCTCAAGCCTTGCAACATCTCCAGCTTTGATTAACTTTCAGTTTAGGAGCTGTAATTAAAGGACCAGTGGTTCAACCAAAACAAGTTCCTTCTCCTACAATTTTCACCTGTTAGGTGTCTGCAACCTCCAAAATGCCATTTCTGCAAGTGTAGAACATCACAGGGTTTTGAACTGAATGGAACTTTCTTTGGAAAAGTTTTCCACTTTAAATTTCATGTTTTTTGTAGGTATGTGACATGCTAAGTATCAAAGCTCTGCTGGGTAAGACTAAAGATGTGTCAGCTCAATGAGAAAATGAGCACTTGCTTGCTTGCTTATTCTAATTATTGCATGACAGTGATAAGAGGCAGCACTTTCATGTCAGAAATTTGTTAATAGTTTTCCTTTGGTAATTCAGAATGGTTGATGACTAAAGTAACTGGAATTTGCCTGTCAAAGTTGTAGTCCCAGCCAAGGCTGCTGTGTCTGCAGTAACACAGAGGTAGATCAAGTCAAAATAATTTGTGTAGCAAGTTATTGATGTTCTGATGTAAGCCTTCAGGGCCAAAAAAGACAGAAAGGAAAAAAAAAGTATGAGAAAAAGCAATTAGATATTATGATATGTGAGAGAACTACTTACTTGCAGAAATAGTAAAGGTGGAAGGAATAAATTATTACCCAATTTGCCCTTCTGGATAGCATAAACCATATAATTTAATGCAGATCTTGATAACTGCAGTTTAACTCAAGTATTGAAATATGTTTGTTTCCTTGACACTATAAAGTTGAGATAATAACTATATTTCACCTCATATTTCAGTGTAATTAAGTTTGAATTTACATTTTCTGTTCAATGCATATATATGCAAATATACCCAAATCTAACTTACAGTGATAAATAATGATCAAGTGGAAAAACACTGAAAGAAGGAAAAATTTTAGTTTCTTCCATGAGAACGGCTGAAATTTGGGCTGGGGAATAGCTGTCTCTTGGCTTGGCTGCAAACTTACAAATGGAAAAGGAAAAAAAATCCCCAATTGAAATGAAACTCAGAAAATGATCTGCTGGACTTGTACTGGAGTAGCAGTGTGACGAAAGTGAGACACTGCCTTTCCCAAACCCTTTGAATCGTGATGTTATAAAATAGGTTAGGTTGGTATGAATGTTAGGGAAACTTAATGTTAATTCACATCCCTGAAATATGTGAAACAGCAGGCAGGTTGGAATCTCAGACCTGGACAGGAATGGTGAGGCTTCCCTGCTGCAGAGAGACAACAAATTCATGGAGGAAAACCAGGGAGGGGAAGTGCCAGCCTTTCCTTGGTCCTGAGGGGTGCACAGGCCCTGCCCAGAGTGCTGTGGGCATTGAGGAGCCCCCTTGGAGGGACCACGGGGCCCTTCCTCGTGATACACTCCCAGAATCATCAAGGCTGGGAGAGACCTTGAGCATCATCCAGTCCCACCTCACCCCAGCAGCACCAGCATCACCCCAAACCCTGTCCCCAAGGGCCACATCCAGACTCCTCCTGAGCACTCCCACAGACAGTGACTCCACCACTCCNAGGTCCCCCCTGAGCCTCCTCTGCTCCAGGATGAACCCCCCAGCTCCCTCAGCTGTTCCTCACAGGATGTTTTTCCAACCCTTCCCCAGCTCTATTTCCATCTCTGGACACACTTGAAGACCTCAATGTCCTTTTAGAAATGAGGGGCCCAAAACTGGACGCAGGACTTGAGCTGTGGCCTCACTGGTGTCGAGAAGAGCAGGACGGGAGTGACAGAGGCCAGCGAGCACTTCACACACACTTAATGCCAAAAAGGGAACTCCCCAAAAAAATGAAGAAGCATTTTCAAAAAGGAAACCAAAAGGGTCATCTAAGAGCACAAAATCTTTGCAGGTGTCATGGCTACAGCTGAAAGATCATATATTGGAGACAATGCCATCTGTTAAAAAGGTATCATCTATCAAACTCTGCCATGGTCAAACAAGAGGCTAAAGTATAACAAAAGAAAGAAATCATCCTTCAGAAACCTAATGTTATGTCCAAACCCAGAAAACAGGGAATAACTCAACTTCTGGTAGTTTTTATTGTGTGGAAACAACATGTCAGGCCAGAAAGATTTTTAGAAACAATTTGAAAAGGTATCGAGGAAAGAATGCATTTATTTACGGACACAACAGAAATAAAACTTCTGCCAGAGTGTACAGAGGGCCAGTAGATTAGGAATGTGTGAAAGGGCTGCTAAGGGAAGATAAGGCTGTACCAAAAAACCCACAAAGGATCAGTTGCCAAAAAAGAGGTCTATGGAACAAATAGGCAAAATGAATGTTAGCAAATTGGTAGCACCAGGCACTCAAAAGCACCCAAATATTAGAAAAAACCACCCCAAGATACCATAAGAAGCACCAAAAGGCACTGAGAGAAACCCAAAGCTATTGGGGAAGAAGAGTTCTGCACTTGTTTAAAAACTTGTATAAGAAGCAGGTCACAGTTTTAAGAGAGTTCTTTGGGAAGTCACCAGCAGTGTGAAAGGTGTGAAGGGTGAGGTGACAGAGGCTCAGGAGAGATTCAGAGAAACGTGACACAGTTGGTTCTTATGGATCTGCTTGTGCAGAGTTATCCTATAGTGTAAAACTTAATTATTATGTAGTGTAGACAGGAGACGACAAAATCCCAGGTGCCACAGAAGATGTGGTAACAAATTAATATTCTCCTTCTCTCTCCTCCCTCCTTTCCCTCCCCAAAAGAACGAGCTATCAGCTTGCATTATCTGGTGGAAGATTGGAGTGAGCAATGGGATGCACACCCTCACACCTCGCATAATTAAGCTGAGAACCTTATTGCACAGAGTGTCACAGACACTACACATTTACATGGATTTAGAAAGTGCTCGGACAAATTCATGGCAGGAAGCATCCCATTGGGGACTGTCGAATGCAGAGGTGCCATCAGAGGAGGGCTCTAAGCTACAGACTGCTAGAAAATGGGAAAGTATTCTGAAATACCAGTATGTGCTTGCCCTGTTCTTACAGTCTTTATTAGGCCATCCACCACCATCCACCATCAGAGACCGGATGATCTGATGCAGTCTGGCTGCCTCTTTTTAATGTATATAAAAATATATTTTAATGAAAGGTCTAGATTTTATTATGATTTTTAATTTTTTTTTCAAAATTACCAAGAAGAAGGAGCCCCTTTATGCAGTAGATCAGATATAAAACATGTAGGAGCCACAGGTCCAGGTCATTCCCTTTCAGAAGAGAATCAATCCCATATTGTTTACCTGTTCAAGAGGAAACCCACAGTCACAGGTATAGGTTATTAAGTTCATAGGAATGTAAAGTACATTTTTTGTCTCTCCTGCTTATGATTTTTAATTATGTAAATAGGGAAATGTTCAGTAATGCACATTTTGGAACCATTGAATCCTCTTAAAGGGTTTTTGAAACCACTAGACCAGAGAATCCCACTTTCCCTACCCCCATCTCTGCTTCAGTTGCTATGTCAATATTTTAAGATGAGTGTGAAGTCTGAGCCACCTTAAAAAAACAATACCTCACAAAAAAACCTGACAGCAATGGGCAGGATGCTTATTGCAGATGTGAAAGAATTATCAACTTTATTCAATCAGTTATGCAAAGCAGAGAAAAAAAACCACATATGCTTACAGGCTGCTAGTCAGGGTACTCTCCAAGGAGGGAAAGATTTGTGTTTTGAGCTTATTTAGGCAGAAAAGAAATTGATCATCTGTGTATTGAAGTGCTCAAACCACTAAAACACAGTTTTGTGAAAATCAGCTTTTAACACACTTTTTCACTTATGAGAAAATCTTTGGTGAATTTCAACCAAATTTGCAACTAGTTTGAGTCTGACCAGATTGTCTTGTCTTTGGCAAATACAACATTTTCAGAAAATCCTTGCTTAGATCTATTCCTAATTCTCTTATTCAGTGGTTCCAGGAAGAAAAAAAATCTTACTTTATTAAGATTAGAGTGCAAATCTAAGTTTTCCCATTTCTATCAGGAATTCCAAAACCAAGTTGTGTCAAACTCAGGTAGAGTTGTAATAATGACACAGAAAATTTGCATCTAAAATTTTCAAAGCTATAAACAGGGGAGTGAGCAATCCTCAGAATTGTAAATTACCACTTTAATGCTGATTTCAGTTTGAAATTCACCATCAGGTTGTTGAGGGGTTTTTGTTTGTTTATGTATGATCAATGTGAGGTTTTGCTCCTTTGTTTTCTTCAGATCATGTCTTAGGTTATTGAAATTTAAATGAAAAGAGAATCTGACTTCAGGCAGAAGATAAATTACATGTACTTTTCAATGAAGAAATCTCAGCATAATCCAGGACACTGAACACTGGCCATCCACAGCTGCTTTGATTCTCCATGATGAACCAGAACAAAATCCAGGACAATCCATGCCAAGTTGGGTGTGGAATCATACATAAGGATCTGAGAAAGGGTATTCCATTCCTCTGTAATTTTCTTTGTAGCAACGGATAATATTGGAATTTGAAATATGTTGCGTGCTCACTAGAAACTGCTTAAATGAAAACTCATTTACAGAGGTGGACATTGAAGTGCCAATATCTTGTCATGGTGATTCCAGGGGGAGCTTTCAGCCTTAGAAGGTGCTTGCTGGTGACAAAAATCCTGCACTTCTGCATCCAAAGCCGAGTGGGAAGCAGGTCAGGGGGGAATTCTGCCCCTCTGCCCCCCTCAGGTGAGACCCCACCTGCAGAGCTGCCTCCAGCCCCGGGGTCCCCAACATAAGAAGGACATGGAGCTGTTGGAGCAAGTCCAGAGGAGGCCACAAAGTTGATAAAAGGATTGGAGCACCTCCCCTTTGGAGAGAGGGTGAGAAAGTTGTGATTGTTCAGCCTGGAGAAGGTTGTGTGGAGACCTCAGAGCACCTTCCAGTGTCTGAAGGGGCTACAGGGAAGCTGGAGAGGGACAATTAATCAGGAACTGGAGTGACAGGACAAGGAGTAATGAATTCAAAGTCAAAGAGAGTTTAGATGGGATATTAGGAAGAAATTCTTCCCTGGGAGGGTGGGCAGGCCCTGGCACAGGGTGCCCAGAGCAGCTGTGGCTGCCCCTGAATCCCTGGCAGTGCCCAAGGCCAGGCTGGACACTGGGGCTGGGAGCAGCCTGGGACAGTGGAAGGTGTCCCTGCCATGGCAGGTGCTTGGAACTAGGTGATTTTCAGATCCCTTCCAACCCAAACCATTCCATGACTCCGTGACTTTCACTCCCACTGCAACCCTCAGACCTCAATGAGAACGTTACCAACACTCTGCAGTCGCCAAGCACTCTTCTCAGGTTTTTTAAAGCTGTGTTTGTCCCTACCCAGTAGAAGAGGGTATTTGGTGCCTCTTTGCTTTGAAGACTTGGAGAAAGGACGCTTGATCCCTGCACATGTAAATGCTCCCTGTTATGGCAAGGACCTGGTACTGATGGAGCCCTTCCAGTAATGCAATATTTCCACAGCATGACTGACATTTTGTTCTTCAAGGGAGTTGAAACTACTGTGTAATGTATGATTGTGTTTTTATACTGGTTCACCTTGACAAGGAAGTAAGAGAAAGGATTTCTCATGCTCTGAGGTCTGTAGGTGAGGAAGATGAAGGTAGGAGAGAGTAAAAACGTGGTGGGTGTGGAGGGAGTGTGGACATACAAAGGTTCTACTCAGGGGAAGGAACATTTTTACTCTTTTCTCCCCAAAAAGCCAACACACTGTTCTTGCTACTGTGAAGGAAGTTCCATGAAAGATGCAGAAGCACTAATTTCCTAAATAAGCTCACATTACCACAATGCTTGGAGTCTTTTTAGTAAAGGGAGTCAATAAAACAGGAAAAGCAGAGCTTTATTTGCACACATGGGCAGGCACAAAGCAGGATTTTTAACTGGCACTGGAGTGATGAGAGCAATCCCTGAAGAATGCTTCCTCCAGACCAGACCTTGAATATTTAATAATGGTGAATTACCAGAACCCTTCAACCATAATGAAGGAATAAGCAGGCAATTAGAGCAAACTGCAAATCCCTTGCCCTAAAAACCCTCCAGCATTTTAACTCTCTCTGTGCATCTGCCATTCCCTTCTGATTTCTCCCACTTATTTAAAAATCACTGTGAGAAAAGGCTTTTTAGAATCTCTTAGAAACCCTCCTCCATCCCTCTCCTTCTCAGAAACAAACAGTATTGGTATCTTCTCTTGCAAAATTCAAAGCCACTGCTGCTTACTGAAGCTTGCTGCAGCATCTTGAGTTGGTATCACAGCCATTCTCATTTGAAATGTGAGATATAATTCAGAAACCCACTTTCATCTGTAGAAAGCGCAATGTTTAAGCCTTGCAGAATATCAGAAAAACAACTCAAGTTGTCAGGAGCATCTGAGGACGTGAGCAGCCAGTGGTGTGTTGGCCTCCTTTCTGTTGGTTTGTGGTTGGTTGGTGTTAGACAAACCCAGCAAAGCTGAGAAGCAAATGATTTGTGTGTGCAGCGATAGCTCCATACTTCTGAAATATCTCTGAAATCCTTAGAAATTCGGAATAGGCTGAGCAGATGAATGAACATTTGGACCTAAACTTGAAAGTAAGCCAGGAGTTTCATATATAGAATCACAGAATGGTTTGGGTTGGAAGGGGCCTTAAAGATCATCTCATTCCACCCCATGCAGGGACACCTTCCACTAGACCAGGTTGCTCCAAGCCCCATCCAGCCTAGGCTTGAACACTTCCAGGGATGAGATCTCCATCCACAACTTCTCTGGGAAATTTGTGCCAGGGCCTCCCCACCCTCACAGGGAAGAATTTTTTTCTAATGTTTAATCTAACCCAAACTTTTTTCAGTTTGAAGCCATTCCCCCTTGTCCTGTCACTACATCCTCTTGTGAATAGTCCCTCTCCATCTTGGTTAGTATCATCTTTTATACCATTTGAAGAAATAAGTGTCCTCTGCATCAGATTTGGAATATTCTCCAGTGGGATCTGACCCCCCAAATTACAATCTTAAGATCTACTGACACAGAGAAAGAATGGCAAAAAAGCCCTCATGGCTTATGGATGTCACTGAAAATGGAATTTAAAAGGAATAATGAGAAACTGCAACCAGACTGAGGAGGATTTGTATCATTTAGGTAATTGGGTCAACAGATGGTAAAGAGTGTGGTATAGAAATATGTAAAATAATTATCTGGGAAAAGGAAACCAACCATCCAGCACGCCGATGAGGAAACAAGTCTTGATTATTTTGGAGAAATCATTGAAATAATCAAGACAGTGCCCAGCAGTAGGGAACAATGCAAACAAGTCATTAGGCTTTGGTAGATAAAGGATAAAGAGATAACAGGTGATCAAATTTCTGTTTGCGAGATCTGACTTTTACATCTGGTCATAGGATTAAGAAGCAAAATCAGTATTTCCTTATGAGTGATGCTTAAGGCCTTGTCTTAATAGAGATGTGCTGCACTAAGTATTCACTGCTGAGAAGGTGGAAGTACCAGCATAGCAAACTTTTGGACACGATCTTGTATTTTTATGTGGTATTGCTCTATGGATGGTAGGAACAATATCATGTTCTTGGAGTGAACATTTCATGGAACAGAGTAGCAGAAATAGCAGAGGATATTATGCCATGCACATACATCCTCTTAGTTAAATTTAAGTGTAGTTTAAATTTAGTGTGGCTCTAAGTAAAGATTTTGAGGTATTCAAAATGATGTTTGTTGTTGGAAGCACCTTGGCTTTGACATTGACAGGTGACAAACCTCCGCATTTAAAGAAATACAAATAAGGAGCAATAGTTTGGCAATTTCTAGTATTTATGTACCTCCAGATGGACTAAATTATCTGCTGTTGTAAGTTCTTAAGCTGTTGAGAAGCTCTGTACTTTGCTTTAGCCCAGGCTTGGGCACCGTGCCTTTTAACAGATGCAGAGAGAGGTTTTTTTTCAAAACATTCCTTTTAAGCTTCATCTTTAAAGTCTGCTTTCCTGGATAACACACTAAAGAGATCTGCATCCAAAGTCCTTGTAAAAACATCTTGTTTCTAGGATTTTACACCTAACTTGGGTAGACATCCGCCAAACTGTACCCAATTCATCTCCAGCTGGATGAGAACATGGATATGCAAGCTTAGATTGCCCACACCAATCTGAAAAGTAATTTTTCCTGAGAAAGAGGAAGGTGGGGAAGGTTGGTGTGGAAGGGAAGATGAATTCCTTTTTATTGGAAAGGACATGTTTGAATTCTAACTCATTCTGTACAGGAGCTGGCTTAAACTGCAGTTTCAGTAACCTGGAGAAATAATAATGACCATGAATTTCCCATGGATATATATTACTTTCTCTTCTCATGTGAAGGTGCATTTCCCCTTGTATTATTCAGAGAAGAAACGTGATATATCTGAAGTCAGAGAGAATGATGGGGTGTCTGAAGTTTTTTCAGAAACTGAAGCGATAATATTTATGACCTGGGCATTCCAAAGCACGGGCCACATTTATTAGAAATTAATTGTAGCAGGCAGGACATTCCTTTAATTAAGAGGCTGGATTTTTCATCTTGAACCAGCACAGATACACAAACCTTATCTACAACCTTCCATAAAACAAGGTCTTTCCTTCTCTGCTCATCCTGTTGATCTGTAACAGAAAAACCTGTTCTAAATGCTGTTGTTGCTGTTTTATATGTGAATCTTTATGTTCACAGTAACTTTTCTAGACAGCAGATACAATTCTTTTCCCTTTCTCAATCTATTAATGCTTCCCATGGGTTTATTGTGTGGTGTTATCTCAAATCACAAGGCTGACAATGTTGTTTCCTCTTGCTTTTATAGACTTGAGGGAACAAACTGTGTTTCATCATGCACGCTTCCATCTTCTTTAGATAACTAGCAGAATATGTTGGAAGCAATTATTCTGAAGTAACTTCTTTTTATTGTCATAGTAAAGAATTTCTAGTTCTTCTGTTTAATTGGCCTCAATTTGATATCGTATTATTGTGGTTATTTCAACACATTTTTGTAAAAGTACTTGCTAGAAATCATATTCCATCTAAAACGTGTTAGTTCAGGGCTCTGAATGTCTCATGTGATGATTATAATAATATAAAAATTATCATTTTTTCACACCCCTGCAGCTTGCTCTCATGCTGCAGTTGCTGTCAGCTTTCTTGCAGCATATTTCGATGTTTTGCCCATTTCACTCTTTTGACCATTAGGTATTGGAGACAGAACGATTTCTACTGCTTTTCCTTTATTCCTACCCTTTCCAGTCTTTTGAGCCTTTGCTCAGAGGAGCTGTGAATGAAGGTGTAATAAGGAATAAAAGGAGGCCATTCCTGAGACTGTTTTAATGTTGGCAACAACTTTAGGAGACTCCTATTGCTTGAAATACATCAATTTTTGAATCTGAGTTCTAAGTTAGTTAATACTGTTCTGCAGCATTTTAACACCTCCTGTTTTTTCAGTAACTTGTCAGACTGGGATAATAATACTTAAATTGCAAGAATCCTCCTATCTTTTCTTCCAGTGACTAAACCTACTCCGTGTTGCTACTTTCAGTGAGTTTAAAAGTTGATGAGCAGTGTGGTCCCGTGGATAGAGTTGTAGTTCAAGGTTAAAAAATATGAGAACTTTGAGTAGTGCTGCCACTGTGGCTCTGTTGTGTCAACAGGGTGACTCCAGGCAGCTACACTGTGACCTTGGACAGGTCTTCTTCTGAGTAATTCGGTTTTCTGTCTATTTCCCTCTGTCCTGACTATTTATATTGTCAATTTAGAGGCTCTGGGTAAGGTTCTGTGACAGGCTGAGTGTATATTTGTTCAACGTGGATGGTAACAGTGCCCTGCACTGCTCCTGCAATGCCTGGGAGCTATCCTGTTATAAATACCAATGTTTTGCTTTCCTACGTTTTTAGGATTTACAAAAATAAGTGTGACCTGATCTTTTTCCCCCCTCAAAAAGCTGCTATAACGCAACTGTACTGGATGTAGTAAAAATTAAGGAGAAAATAAATAGTTTTCTTGAGGCCCAAGGTAATAATGTCTAAGGCAGGGAAAGAGAAAAAAAGGCATGTGGCAAACTTAATGGTCATGGCACACTCTCCTGTAGCACTTGATGTATCTACAGGTATATGAAATCATGGGGGTCCTAAAACCTTCTGGCACCTCACTGTAGCATAAGTTTCTACAGCCTTTTGGATTATTTTAATTCTTTTTCATTTCACAAATTTGTTCTTAATGATGAAAACCCAGCTACCTTGATGTAGATAGAAAATTTCTCGTGCATAAGTGTCAGGCAAACTGGAATTGTACTGGTGCAACAGCTCTGCCTTCAGGTGGAAGACTGGGAAGAGATTGGAAAGCCAAATTATTTTGGCAGGGACAAAACTGTGCCATGAACGTATGGAAGGGAGTTTTGTATAAAAGGGAGTTTTGTATAGAAGGGATTGTTGGTCCTTTGGCTTTTAACAGGCAAAAGAAAGCCCAGTTGGTCTAAGCAGAATATTCTGGGATAGAACTTCATCCCATCCCACCCCTGCCATGTCAGGGACACCTTCCACTGTCCCAGGCTGCTCCCAGCCCCAGTGTCCAGCCTGGCCTTGGGCACTGCCAGGGATCCAGGGGCAGCCACAGCTGCTCTGGGCACCCTGTGCCAGGGCCTGCCCACCCTCCCAGGGAACAATTCCTTCCCAAGATCCCACCCAGCCCTACCCTCTGGTACTGGGAAGCCATTCCCTGTGTCCTGGCCCTCCAGTACCCCATGAAGAGTCTCTCTCTGGATATCTCACTCAAACTTATCTTTTAACCACTTATAAAGAAAAGCTTTTAAACTCTGTTTTTGAAAACATTTAGGGTATCTGCCCAAAAGGAAATGCTTGTTAAATTGATCTACATGAACCTCAAAGAGTCCTCCTTGGAAAGACCTTTGAAAGAAAAGAATTTTGTAAACCAAAGAATTGCCAGAATATCCTTTTGTAAAGGAAGGGGATGGGAATCATTCACCTTCAATTTTCACATAAAAATGTGATTAAAAACAACATGTCACTATTCTTATTTCAGTAACAATGTTGAGATAAGCTCGGTACTTATGAATTAGAATGCTTAAAGTTTTTGATGTCTGTTGAACTAAAACCCCATAATGGAGTAACAAAATATTTTGGGGAAAAGAAAAATGAGCAAAACATGAGTAGAATCGCAGTCAGCAGCAGGTCATACAAAGCAATTACCTCAATTTAAAAATTGTTCAGAGGCCATAATTGTTTTTTGTTAGTGTAAATGCTCTTGCAGCATGTTTTATTTCCCTTCATTTGGGGAAATAAAAAGAAGAAAAAAGGCCCAAATAGAGATAAGTGTGAAACATGTTGGCTTTTTTTACAGCTTGTTTCTCATCCATTCAGGACTCCAGGTGGTCAGCAATCCCTCTCAAGAAGTGCTTTTACTCCTATATTTTTTTCCCATCTTGGCCATTTTCTCCCTCACAGGAAAATTTGAGGTGTTCCATGATCACAAAAATATTTTCAGCTCACTTTTCATAAAACCAAACTTAGTTAAATTCACTAGTGAAAGAGCATATTTCACATATTTATATCGGGCATAATGTCTTTGCAGGATCCTGATCATTCATAACGAGGAGGGAAATTTATAGTTCATTCTGTTCTATTTGTCTTCCTAAGTGCAATCTTGGATGGCAATATGGGGATAAATTATAATTGCAAATTAGTTTTCTGCAAAATGGTTCTCGAACATTGAAATTTTCTATGCCATAAAAGGGAATTGTACAGACTTATAAGAAAATGAAAATTATTTTTATTGTGCTTACTGCAAAGAACCCTAAGGACACTTTTCCAAAGGAATAAATCTGCAAATGGCTGATAATTGAATGTTGGGATTTCATAACCTGCTTAGAAAACCTGGTCCAGTGATGCACTACTCTAGTAATTTTTTTTCTTAAATGAGGAGTAATTTTACTGAAACAGACTCTTAAGTGGTACAAATGATCAATGAACTGAAACTATAAACTTTGTGTCTAAAACGAAAGAACTTATGTTAAAGCTGATATTACAGGGTCTAAGGCCATTATATGACAGAAAATCAACGAATCTGGGCATGAAAGGTCAGAAGAAGGTGATTGAGAATGACCATCATGGTACTGTGAAGGAGAATCCTGAAGTTCAATTAAATTCTATTATGGACACTATTTTTTGTCTGGTGTTTGCACAGGGTCTGTTAAAGCAGAGTTATGGTGCACAGCAGTGTCTCTGAGCCAAGGAAACCCCCATTACCAATACTTATGTTTCTAAACCACCTCCAATGATGAAAAAAGAAAAAAATCATCCTAAGTTGGTAAAAGGAAATATAAAAAAGCTTTTATACTGAATGACATTTTAACCATAAAGCATTTGCTGAAGTGGACACAATGAAATGTGTACTTTCATAACAAAAAACCCTTGAAATTTAACTTCTCTGGGAATAAAGAAAAGCAAATTTTGAGTTATGTTAGGAGGATCATGGCCAGCTGAGGGAGGGAAGTTATTTTCCTCCTCTAGCTGGTGCTGGTGAGGTCACAGCTGGAACACAGCTGTCGGGATAGATGTGGAGAAGCAGGAGATACTCCAGTGGAAGGCAAGGCAAAGAAATAATTTCTTCTCTTAAAGCTAGAGCTTGAATTTCTTGAATTCTAAGAGCATTTTATACTTGGCAATAAGTTATTTTCTTTCCATCACTGGATTTTATTCAGTAACTACAGCATAATCATCAGTACATAAGGCAACTGTGAAAGAAAATTAGACTTTGTGTAAAAACTTTAATGCACCTGATATCTTTATATGTAGGGTGGTTTTTATGTTGGAGTCTCTATTCTGATTCCAGTCCTTTAAGAATGTGCAGAAGTAACAGATCAAGACTGGTCTAAATTTTCATTTATTGATAGACTATGACAGCAATAAATGTTACCTGAGTCATGTCTTGTGAATAAAAAGAGATGATTCACCATCCGGCTGGAAGAAGGAAAACAACCCCAAAATACTGACATGACACAGAAATGAAAGGCCATTGCTCTGCAGGCAGCAATGATTTAATGAGTTATGTCTAATGTGGCCAAATTAAAAAGTACCCAGACTTTGCTATGGTTCGGGCCATCCATGAGTTTCAGAGGGATCGAAATCTGAATTTTGCCTTTGGTTGGTCGCTTGGCAAAGATCCCAACTGACTCTGTCCCGGAGCCATAACTGGGAGCTGTGAATGCATGCAACGATTTGTCTCCTCTGCTGCTTTTTCTGCACACAACAATTTTGGTTTTACACCAGAGGCTTCCGGGGCTGCCCTTTGGATCAGAGCCCTCTCCTGGCTCAAACATCAGACAGGGCTCTGAGACTGCAGAGCTCACAAGTCACACAAGTTGCAGGATGGTTTCCCACCATGGTAGTGCTGTCCCAAGGTGCATTTTGCCTCCTGGTTTCCAGTCCTACAAATGGGACCATTATTCTTCTGTGAGAGGTTTCCCAGCGAGTACAGTCACTCATCCACACAAAAATTCACAAGATCAAGCCATTACAGAGTCACAGAATCATTTAGGTTGGAAAAGACCTCGAAGTTCATCTTTGACTGACCTCCAGGGGTGGTGACTCCACCTGCCTGACAAGCCTTTCTATAAAGAATTTCTTCCTAAATTAGCTTAACTACAGCTGAATACTGAGAAACAGTAGAACTTGGGATGAAGACTCATCCTTCTAAATTTAGTGGGAGTTTAGTAATTTATATCAATGATGTCCTAATTCTACCTTGCAAATAGAAGCCATTGACAGTACAAGCAATTCCTGTGTGTGTCAATTGCCTTACAGATAAAGAATGCAGAGGAGATAATTTGGTAACAGCTGTGTTTGGACAAATTTGGTAAAAGTTGTGTTTAGGCAAATTATCCTTTGATAAAACCAAGCAGTTTGTTTCACACACACACAAAAAGACCAAACCAACTAGCCAACCAAACAAAAACCCCCTCTAAAAAATGAAAACCCAAAAAACCCCCAAAACCCCCCCAAAACCCCAACAAAGAAACAAACAGAAGAAGATACAACTGCAATTCTGCAATTTCTTTGTTAACTTATTTTACATCACTAATTTTTTCCATGTCCATATTTATTTCCATCTACCTAATTCTGTCTTTCCATTTCGCATGTGGAGGTGTTGTCTGAGATAGACAGGATGTCTATATTTACACAGAAGACTATTTAAGTTGTTTCATAATTTCATTTCATGGTTGTGTCTATCCCCCATAGCTGTTCTGCTTTTTGTAATAGTTCCTGGGGTGAGGGTTTTGCAGACTCTACAGAGGTGATTCTTTCCTTTCTTTTCCTGGAAACACAGCCACTTGCACTTGGAAGAGGGAAGTAAAGTGACAGGAATCTTTTTTTCAGTCTTGTGAAACAGAAAGGTTTTTATTTTACTTCTGAATTCTCTTCGAAATTTTAAATTTGGTGGTGATTTCACCTGTAAGGAGAAATGCATTTTTTAAAAGACATCTTCCTTCTGCAAATACAACAGAGGTAAACCCAAATTTTTTCTGAGAGTTCCCAGTTTTCCTTTGGGTTAATCAAATCATGACCAACTTCCCTCCTCATCTCTTAGGGGAGTAAAAAAATTTGCTTCCCATTAGAGAGGTCCTGGATTTCGATGCTTTCTGATGTCAAATAAGTGGTAAAGTCTTTGTGAATCCACCAGAGCCCTTTCAGGATTCATGGTTTGCCAGTGATGTCTCCTGGGAGTTTTGATAACTTCCAGTATTTTCAACCATATTTTTGATTTTGAAAGATCTCGGAACTATTTCCAGAAGGACAAGTGAGCTGGAAAGGAGGAAAGCGAGATGAAAAAAGAGAGTTTAGGGGTGAATACATTGAGATTTCATTCAGCTTTGGAGTGTACATGTTTAAAAGATGCTAAGCAGTGCAAGACGAAGATTTTTGTAAAACATGAGCAATTAAGGACTCCTTTCTTGTGATTTCTGTTTAATTCAACTGTTGAAAACTAATTCCGCTGTTCTGAGACTCGTGAAACTTAATTTGTGCAATCTTTTCATGCACAAAACAGCCTTTAAATCACGTCCTCCTTGGAGATATCATTACTGATGCTGAAAACAAGATGTTTTAGCATTACACAGTGCTAGAATAAATTGGGATGTACAGGCCTGGTGTGAAGTGTTGAAGGGGTGAGGAGAGTGTGCGTGAAGGCAGAACAACGTTTGACAAGCTGAAAATGGAGGAAACCTTAGGGGGATGTTCTTTCTAATGTGGGGGATCAATTGATACAAAACACAAAATAAACAGAAAATATCACAGCAGTTTGTTGGGGTGGAATCACTGGAAAAATCCCTGGTTAGGAAGTATGAATCCCATTACCTGTAGGCTGCTATCTTAAGCCTGTAACTCTAAATATGGAAAACCAGTTTTAAATTACTTCTCTGGCCTAAGTAACACGTTGTGTTTGTCCCTTTCCCTCCTTGGCTATAAATGTTGTTTTCACAGCAACCAATCTGAACCAAACCCTCTGCACAAGTCAGGGCCACAGTTCTATGTTCACCTCTGGGTATTGGCTGGAATGGGAAATGCTGAAATAACTAGGAAAGAAATAACTGTGACTGGAAGGAAAAACGATGAAGATCGTATGTGAAAGGATTAAAATAGACTTTGAATGACTATTGAAATGACTAGTGGTTTGCAAACCATCTGCTGTTAATTTTTGTTGTTACTTTGTGGAGGAACAAGGGAAAAGATTTCCTTCCACTTGAATTTTGCCTAACTTGAATTAGACAACGACAGAATTTATATTATCTCTAAAGTAGTTGCATTTGGGATACATTAACCAGTCCCTTTGAGATGTTTTTATAAAGCCTTATTTTGTCCTTCAAGTTTCTGAGCCATTCAATGAAATACTGCAAAGCAAGGCAGAGAAGGTGTCCCTGCCCTACAGAGTGAGTAGCAGGATTGAGTGTGGGCCCAGAAAGGTTATTCCCCATGATTCTGCCTACTTTCCATATTTTTTGCTGGTAATCCACCTGTAGAAAAAATCCTAAGATGAACATATAATTTATAAGAGTATTAAACAAAGGAAATGATGTGGTTGGCTGTGCTGTGTTTGCTCTTCAACCACTGGTCTGTGCAGATGATGTGAGATTTTTGGACAAGTATTGGGATCTCCTGTTGTGGAGGAGTGCAGAGCTGCCAGTCTGTTATTCCTGCATTACCCCAGTTTTCCAGAACAATATTAAGCAAGGATTTCATTGGCAGTCAAAATCCCATGGCACAATGGTAATTGATGGGCTTGGACAGGGTGCAAAAATTTACTTGCTGTGAACATGGAAATTGGTGGAGGGAAAGGAAAGGGTTGTGTTAGGACTTCTAAGTCCCAGGAAGTGGATCTTGCATGTTTTAACACTTCCCAAATAGAGATGCTGACTGAGTTCCTTGAGCACAGCAGTTATTAAGCTCAGCATGAAGAGGAAACCAAGGCAGTAAATGGATATTGAAAAGGGGATAAAAAGGAGAAAGCACAATCCCTGGAGCAGATACAAAGGACAGACATGACAAGGTGACAGCAGATACAAGGAAAAGGGTCCGTGTGACTTGGCTAATAAATTTCAAGCAAACATTTTTGGGGATTGAGGTCAGCCATTTATCTCTCCTTCCAATCCCTTGTGAACCCCCCAGGGAAAATCGGACATTGGGACTAGACTGAAAGGAGGAGCAATGATGAATTCTTACCATCTGCCTCAGTTTCTAGATCAGGGTTTCCTAAGATAATATCATAGAACAGAATCCCAGAATCATTTAGGTTGGAAAAGACCTCCCAGACCATCGAGTCCCAGCTGTGCCCAATGCCCACCTTGTCCCCAGCCCAGAGCACTGAGTGCCACCTCCAGCCCTTCCTGGGACACCTCCAGGGATGGGCACTCCAAACCTCCCTGGGCAGCTCTTTCCAAGGCCTGACCTCCCTTTCCATGAGGAAATTCCTGCTGGTGTCCACCCTGAGCCTCCCCTGGCCCAGGCTGAGGCCGTTCCCTCTGCTCCTGTCCCTGTTCCCTGGGAGCAGAGCCCGACCCCCCCGGCTGCCCCCTCCTGTCAGGGAGTTGTGCAGAGCCACAAGGGCCCCCCTGAGCCTCCTTTTCTCCAGGCTGAGCCCCTTTCCCAGCTCCCTCAGCCTCTCCTGGGGCTCCAGCCCCTTCCCAGCTCCCTGAGCCACTCCTTGTAGGACTGACTGTCCATACCCTTCACCATGGGCCCTGCTCTAAATTATTAGGAATTATTGAAAGGAGTTTTTAGGTTTTCACAGAGAGTTCAAGGAGCCTCAGGAGAAATCTGCTCTCTCCATTCCTCTCTCAGAAGTCTGGTTCTGGTGTCTAACACACCTTGGCTAATGCCAAATAGCATATGGTGCTAGCTACAGTTGCAAAGATAATTCAGTGAGAAAGAGCTGAGAGCACCTTTGGAGTTGTCACAAGCCACCTGACCTTCTAAGAAGATGTTGTTGTGTGTTCTGCAGCTTGTCACTCCTCCAGCTTTTTCATCCTTCATGCGATCTTGTTTACAAAAATTTCAGACAATAGATGTGTTGCAGAATAGCAAGGATTTAACAAATAATGTGCTGCTGAAGCACCTCAGAAATACCTATTTTTTTTTCCTCTACTCCACTTCAACCCGAAGTAAACACATATATTAAAACGTTTTTATGACATGCTGGGATGTAGACCTTTTTAAAGACTTTTTAAAGGTCTAGATGATATTGTTCTGAGACAGCATCTTGGTCTGACACAGAAATCCAGTCTCTTAACAACTGCATCAGCAGCACAGCAGCTCCGCTTTAATTAAATCTTCACAATTAGACAGGCTTGTTATTGTATGTCATTAGTCTTTCTAATACCTTTTTACCTATTATCACCTCATTTTCAAGCACGCATCTGTTGCAGGGAAGCTGCTTTTCCACCTCACTTCATTGCTTACTGATTTACACCTAAAAGGCTTTAGGCAGTTATGTTAACAATTATGAATTGTCTCGGTGAAAGTCTAAGGAACAGATAAAAAAATGTGCTGGAGCAGTGAGATGAATATAAATGTGAGGAACAGATTCTGGAATTCACTAAGTTTTTTTTCCTTTTGAGGCTTGCATTTCTATTTGGCTCAATTCTTTCAGAAATATCCCTTCTAGGACACCTCTTAGTACAAACTTTTCTCTCAGATTGGTTTCTGAAAAGGGCGTGCAGGGAAATTGTTACATTCATTCCCTTGAATGGTGGCTGAGAATCAGTGTTTTTCTGTTTGCATATCTGAGAACTCAGTTAAGATATTTAATAACAACATATTAAAAAAAAAAATTAAGGTACTTTGATTTTTGAGCATGTCAAATTTTACATAACCCTTCATTTGTCTTTGTGTCTGATAATCCCCCTTGTGCACACCCCTAAGATGTTTGGGATATGAAAACTGAACTTTTACTGTGAGACAGACATCCTTTGGATTTTATGATCTATTAATGTTCATGGCAAAGTTACAGTGCCACTTATATACATATTTTTATGTCTTATGTATATATTTGGCTGTTGTGGTATTGATTAGAGCCTCTGTCAGATCAGAATGGCTTCCAGCTGATAGATGAAAATGCTGATAATTCTTCAAAAGCAAGATTTGGGCCATTCTCACATCTATTTCTTGGCTTTTTCCCACTTTTAAATTTGAAACATGGTACAAAAAATGCAATTTTACTTCTTTGTCTGGGAAGTGTAGTAAGAAGGAATATGGAAATAATCAAAAGATTAAATAAATCCCCTAAAAATAAACAAAACAAACCTCATTGCAACTAAGGAAATTGCATAAGGAATAAATGAGAAAGCTGGAGGGAAGCTGGAGGAGCTCCACAGTTTTAAAACTCCACAAGGTCATAAAACTGGATAGAATCCAAGGGAAAAAGGAAATATTTCTATTTTTAGTTGCAGATATTGCATGTTTTGCCACTCATTTACCAGCAGTAGTGAAAAATATGCTGGCATTCCAGTAGTCAGGTTGTCAAAGTGACCTTTTTTAATGTCACATGTCACAGAATTTCATGTCACACTAAGACAACATGACAGGACAGAGCCAAGCTTTCCTAATGCTTCCCTTTCACCTTCTCAAAAAGTGCTGGCATCCTAAGGAAGAAGATGGGGGTATGGGATATTCATTGCTTGATGATTCAATGACCACTCCAAAGAGAAAGGCAGCAAAGCAGCTTGTGTGTTTAAATTTCTTTTTTTTTTTTTTTTAAAAACCAAAACTATAAAATTGAAATAAAGTAGGAAAACAAGTAGTGGTGCTTTAACATTAGGTGACAAGCACAGACTTGAAATGTCAGCACTGGTTTGGGATGCCACTCAGAAGCTTTATGCAGTCATCACTGTGCTTCTGACAAATGCAAACTAAAAGGAAATGCCCCATTCCAGCTCCAGTTTGCAGCTGGTGACTGTGAGAACACAGAAGGACATGGACTGGGCAAATAACAGATTCTTTCTCAGAGGCAAGGATGGGTAAAATGATCATAAAATGGGGAAGCTGGTCTGATGGAGGTGTCCCTCTCCACGGCAGGGAGGTTGGAATTAGACTTTAAGGTCCCCTCCAACCCAAACCATTCCATGTTTCTATTATCCCATGAAATCAGCTTCACATGTTCCACACTTGGCACTGAATAGAATTGCAGATAGCAGATTACAAGAAATTCTGTTAATGATTTTTTGAAATCTTTTTGTTGCTCTGTTTAAAACAGTAGTACTGAAACTATGACATGAAGAGGACCCTTGATTTGGTACTTTATTTTTCGTGTTGTTCATCTCGATGTAATGCACAGCAGAACAGGGTTAAATTAAAAAAGTTATAATAAATTATTCATGCTCTAAATGAAACAGGCACAGAGTCATTTTTATCCATGATTACTATTATCACTATGGCCATTTCTTTAGTTAATACAAAAGTAGTTCATAATTCATGCACAGATGCCTTTTAAATGTGTGTTGTCAAATGTCTGGATACAAACAGATAAAGCAGAGATAGCTTGATACTGTTTGCTACTGTTTTCCAAACTTAGCCCAGACTATTCAATTAATTTTTCTCACCAAGAGGAAAACTCATCCCAATCCACATTAAAAAAAACAAAGAGAAACTTTTAAAGATTATCTTCCAAAGAAAACAAGAACTAGCTCAACTTGTTTCTGGTGTTTTCATCAGTGCCCATTTCATAGAATCATAGAATGGTTTGGGTTGGAAGGGACCTCAAAGATCATCTTGTTCCAACCCCTCTGCCATGGGATCATCACTATCCAGAGGCATGGAACCCTCAGGAGAAGTGGAGGAGGAACCCAGAGAGCAGGAAATAACCTGTGTGGCATCTGCTTGGTAACCAGAATGTCAGAGGGGTTGGGTGTGACCTCTGTACCTCGATGGTCCTGACTGATGCAAGGAGAAAAAGATAAAAGATAACAAAAAAAAAAGATAATAATAAAATACAATAAATAATAATAGAATAATAAAAGAGAAAAGAAAAACAAAATAAACTAAGTAAAGCTTCGTTCAAAGCTAGCAGGGAATTTATCTTCCCCCTGACTCTACTTGGTTTGTGTTGTGCTTGTTTGGAAACCCCTCTGGTGAGAGGTGTCTTAATTAAAGCTTCTGGAAGTTGGGTTTATACTTACATGGTCTTGATGCTATAGGAAGAAATTAGAGCCCAGCAATTGTGAAGACTAATAGAGTATAGAATTAGGAAAAACCACAGAATTATCATGTTCAGTATTAGCTCAATGTATTAATTCTATATAGCATTGGTTTATGTCCAAAATGCTATAAGGATATTTCTTTTATTAATATTTTTGTTTTAAAAAATCCCAACACACCTTTATTTTTAGAAGAGAGGAGGAAGGGATTCTATGATGACCAAGTTAGAGCCACAGCAGGGAGTGAAAGCAGTAAGAAAATTCCAAGAATCTCTACAAAATGTACAGTAATTCCATTTTCATGTAGCCATTGAATGGCTTGGGTTGGAAGGGACCTTTGAAGATCCTCCCCCAAATTCTGTTCACCACTTCTTTGACTGAAATTTTCACTCCCTGTTCCCTGTACCTGCTATCACTTCCCTTGCTACACAGCATTTTGGGATATTTGCAAATGCTTAAACATTGCCAGAGCAGAAACATGGAAATGTTTTTAAATCATAACAACTGGCTTCCAGCTGGTTTGCAAGGAGGGGTGCCTTCCTACATGTTTATCCTTATTCATCCTGTAATTACAGCAGACTGACTAGAGGAGCTTTTAAAAATACCAAAAAGAACTCTTTGCAAGTGTAGCAAATAATTTGCAGGCCTTCAAGGGGGTAGGTTTAATGATCTTGATTGGAATTTGAATTGTGGTATGGTAGTTTACAATAAAAACCTCAGAAATACAGTGAATTTGGGTAGGTTTATGAACTGAGTAATTGGCCTTATTTGAAGTAGGCTTGGCTAGATTCAGGTTTAAAACATGTCCTTTGTTTTTCTGCATTTTACCTTCAGCATCTGCATTCCAGTAGAGATGCTGCTTTATTTTGAAACACTCTGGAGAAACAGAAAAGCCACCGTATTCATAAAAATTTGCCCTGAACTGAAATTATGCAGCAGTGGCTCAGTAGGAAGTCACAGAAGGCTGGATCTGCTTTCAAAAATTTGATTTCAGGAATAGATGTTCCGGGATCCTGAAGGCAGATCTCAGTGGGCTGATTGATCTCAGTCCATTGGATGCTGCAGATGAGAAAAAACTGGTGGGAGTCATTGCCAGGAAGAGCTTCTTGAGGTGATTTCTTACTTTTTTTCTTTCTGTGCTTGCAACAGTGGGCAGAAAAGCTAATATAATTTAATAGTTTGGGTATCCATAGGTATGTTTTCTCCAGTTTGTTAAGAAATTTCATGCCTGTCAGGGCCATCGAGAAACCGTTCCAGGGATTTTTTTATCACACCCTTTGCAGATGGCTGTGCTCTGAATATGGGGATTTGTAGGATAGGCTGCAGGAATACCATTTAAAAATATGTATTTATGTTGGTGCCTGTAAGGAGTTCACACGTTCAAACAGTGCCTCTCCCTGATCATTTCCATCAGGCCCTCGGAGCAGGTGCTGAACAAATCCTGTGTATTCCAGCACCAGTAATTCAGTGCACACTTGCCCTTGGAGGATGAGCAAACCAAGCCCTAAATCACACAACCCCAAGAGCCCTGTCAGCCTAAAGCAGGACTGAAAAGGTGTTTGTAGCCCTCAGTGCAGAAGCCCAGCAGCACTCTGAGTGTTAGAATTGTGAGTTCAGGGTCTGATTAGAGCCTGGGATGATTGATAAGAACCAGCTGCAGATGCAGCCAGACCCGTGTCCTCACACCTCTGCCTGGTGAGAAGGGTCCGACTTTGCCTCCTGATTCAGCCTCTCTGTGCTCATCCAAGCCTCAGCTGCCTCAGGGCTTGGGCAGGAATTTTGGTTGAGCAGGATTTGGGGTCTCAAATGGCTGATGGAGCTGTAGCTTCCATCTTGCTTGGTTAGAAAATGCAATGGCACTTTTTCCAGTTTTTGTGTCAGTTCCAACCTGTTTCTGGATTGTTTCCACAGCCAAATCATTGATTTCTTGGTGATTTGAGGGGTGGCTGCTCTCCCCCAGTGATACCAGCTCAGCTGGGATTCACTGACATGGGCAAGGGTCTTGGAACTGCCTGTAAGATGTTATCAATCACTTCTCCCTCAGCTTCCCTCGTTGTTTGAACAATCATGGAGTCATGGAATGGTTTGGGTTAGAAGGGACCTAAAAACCCATCCAGTGCCACCCCTGCCATGGCAGGGACACCTTCCACTGTCCCAGGCTGCTCCCAGCCCCAGTGTCCAGCCTGGCCTTGGGCACTGCCAGGGATCCAGGGGCAGCCACAGCTGCTCTGGGCACCCTGTGCCAGGGCCTGCCCACCCTCCCAGGGAACAATTCCTTCCCAAAATCCCACCTAAACCTGCTCTCTGTCACTTTGAAGCCATTCCCTTTGTCCTGTCACTCCAGGCCAATGTGGAAAGTCTCTCTCCATCACTCCTAAGGCTCCCTTCAGGTACTGGAAGGCCACAATTAGGTCACCTCAAAGCCTTCTCCTTTCCCGGCTGAACAATCCCAGTTCTCCCAGCCTTAAGAATAAAATGCTATATTTGCATTGCAGTTTATAAAACTGAGATTTTCCCTGGCAGATTTCTGAGTTTGAACAAGGGAGAGCTATAAAATGCAGGTAAGCTCAGAGTCTTATGGCATGTCTGGGATTCCTACCAGAACAGTCTGTGCAGTTGTAAAACTCATGATAGAAATTGGAATAAAGAACTGTCATTGCATTATGAATTCTGCAAAAGCACTTCCTGGCCAATAATAACCTTCCCATGCTCTCAGGGATCTGTGTGGATCTATTTTCCTTTATCCACAAGTGTTAGGCAGCTATTACCAGACAAAACTCTCTTCTTTTTTTGCCTTGCAAGTGTTAAAATTTCAGTCATGAAAGTAATCTCTTTGGTACTGCATAAGCAGAGCTTCACGAAATACATATGTACCATTCCATTTCTCTGTAATAAAAGCATTTCCCAAATAACAGTGATGTGCAAAGAAGCAGTGTGCTGCTTTCTGCAGTGTTGTTTTGAGTAATGATATCCAGCAATTCCTCAGTGGCCGAGGCTTTGCTTCAGTCTTTTGTAAGGGAGTTTTATGCTCCAAGTTTGAGAATGACAACAAGGCTGCCAGACTCCCAGGAAAAAAAGAGCTCAAAGCAGCCACTCCTTTGTGTATTGCCATAGCTTGGAGGGAGCTGCAGGCACGGCAGTAAAGCAAGCAGAACTGCATTCTGGTGCTTAAAGACGAGGGGCCTGAATCACAAGAAGTGATGAGAGGTAGAAGAAAGGGGCAGGGGACCTCAGAGGGTCCTAAAACAGGTCTGGCTGCAGCAGGGCAGGAGGCAGAACAAGGTTGGTCCGTGCACCACTGAGGTTTCCCTGTGAGTGGTCTCCCTGCACTCCCCAACATGAGGGTTGGCAGCAAAAGTTATGAACAGCCACTGTTTTACATTAAAGAGAACTGCAGAAATATGAATATTATGGTCTTGGTCCCAAAGACCCGAAGATGTAAATAGACTTCACTAATATTAGTGCTCAAGCATGAAGCAGAGTTGAATTTAGCAATTCTAATTTTCCATGGCGCAGACTTAAGTTGCTGGAAACAAACTCATGCTCTGTCACTTCAGTATTTTAATTCTACAAGTGACATGAAAGCAGTTTTCACTCATTACAACATAACTTGGGCTGATCAAATACATTTTAGTATAAAATGTGGAAAAAAATATGGCAATGAAATTGCACTGTAAAATTTGAACATAACTGCAATTCTCATTTGCTGTCAAAGGTATTGGATCCTCACTTTGGCTTATTGCTCTTTTACAGAGGAAAATCAAACTGAAAATCACATGCATTTCCTCCAATCCCAATTTTTATAAGTGTTATAGCTAAGGGAAAGAGAGTTCAGAGTCGAAGGGAAAAAAAAAGTTCCCTTACTCCTTACTTTTTGTGCATGCATATGTATAGGAATTTGTACTTAAACAGCTGTAAGGCTGTACTGTACTTCATGTGCCCTTCCTTTTTTCAAGCTTTTAGACTTGCAGCAACCCGTGAGAGGCAGCATGATGTCATTATAATCACAGAACAATTTTCTTCCTACTGGAAAGAAACACACTGTTCCCCCTCAGTGAAAGAAAATTGAAGCTTTCAGTGTTGCAAATAAAATAAGATACATCTAAGTTGTTTATTCTTAATTACTGCAGGTCTCTGAGAAGCAAGAGTTGCATTTCAAAACAAATATCTTTCCTTAGGCCTTTGTTTCATTAAAAAACTGTGGGTTTGGTGTTGCTGCTCCCCACCAGCTGCACAGGGGTTGTGTTTGCGTGCAGCGTGTGGATTTTTTGCTGTGATTTGGGCAGCACCAACGTGGTCCCTGAGGCTCTCTCAGGTCATAGGATTGACTGGTGCCTGGTGTTTGTGGGACAGGGAATCTCCATACCTGTCTCAAAGTACCCACCTGGGGCGTCTCATCAGCATTCAGAGCCAGAGCTGGGGTGGGAAAGGGAAGGGGCTGTGGGGGGTAAATCACTCAGAAGCAAGACAAGATAATAGGAACGTGCTGAGAAGAGCAGACAGTTGTTTCCTAATTGAGCTGGGGAGGAAATAGAGCGGCCTGTGGCACACTCTCTGTGCTGGTTTGGCCAAATTGGAGGAGAATATCCTCTGAGGGAAGGCAGGTTACCACCACCCCTCCCCCAAAAACAGGTTCGGGAAAGAAAAGAATTTCCTTGAAGGAAAGTGAAAGAGATAAACACTATTTATTTAACAAACACATAGAAAAGGATAATAATGCTAACTAATAAAATCTCTTGCTGTACAGAGAAACCTGGGAAGGTTTCAGAGTCCTTCTCTGGGTGTGGCCTCTCTCCTCCTCAGAGCTGGGTCGGTGGACCCCTTCCAGGGGCCTTGGAAGAGAAGTTTTTCCCTGGTGTCGTCCGATGTCATAAAACAGTCCCGAAGAGAAGAAAAGGGAAAAAAACCCCAAAAGTCCCAGGAAAACTGTCTCTGGAGAAAAAGAGCTGAGAGCTGGCTGGAAAGCAAAGTTGCTTCCTCCACACCCCCTGCCGCCGAACCCAGAGAGATCTGTGTGTGTCCTTGAGCAATTGTTTTGAAAAGTTTGCCCAGTTTTTCTCTCACACCCAGTCTTAAAGCCACAGGATTCATCTTCTGGGCATAGAGTGGCAATAGGGGATGCACATCATAAACTCACCCCAAGACACTCCCTCTGATCCGCCCTTCCTTCCTTCGCACTGGGGTCGGGCTGTACCTGCTGAATTGTCAGCCCAGGGATAACAGGGAAGAGCAACCACAGCTGCCTGACCTTGCAGGGGATTAAAAAGCACAGTCATCCTTTGCAACAGAGGCACCAGTGCACAGAAAGAGATTTATACACATGCTGGACCTCTCTGAAAAGCTTAGCTCCATCCTCGCCCCAGTTTTTCCAGGCCGTGTTTTTGGTACATGAGGTGTGAGGGGTTTCATCTCCCCTTCTCTCGGGGTAGCTCAATGTTATGAGGAAAATTGAGAGCTGGGCTGCCCACATGGTGATGTTTCGACTGTAAATCACTTCCCCTGGTTTCCTGATGGCTCTCTGAACTGGGGCTCCAGGTGGGGATGAGCCAGCTGAGAGTGAAACCCAGAGAGCTCCATGGTCTCTGATGTTCTCCTTGCCACTGCAGGTTCCTTTCCATCCAGCATGTGGGATGTTGTCTCCATTCCATGGCAAAGCACAGCTCTAGCACCTCCAGTTTATGACATTTCTGTGTTGTATTTGTATGATATGCTCTCCTTGGGCTCAGGTTTGTGATTGGCCACTGAAAAGATTTCTGCTGCTCTCAAAATCAGTGGCCTGACTCCTGAAGGAGCTGAGCTGCCTTGATTAGAAACTGTATCTCTGGGAAAAGGTTTGATTTCTTTTCTAGATTTCTCTCAAGGAGTTATCCGAGATTTTTAGGTGGATGACTGATCTAGAACCTAGTAATTTGACTTGGTGTTCTCCCTTGATCTCAAAAGCAGATTGGAGAGCTGTGTAACCCCTTCCTTAATAAATCAGTTTAATTATTCATTCTCTCTGAACGTGATTAGGTTAGAGTAGGTTTAGATTGGATATTAGGAAGAAATTTTTCACTGTGAGGGTGGGGAGGCCCTGGCACAGGATGCCCAGAGCAGCTGTGGCTGCCCCTGGATCCCTGGCAGTGCCCAAGGCCAGGCTGGACTTTGGGGCTTGGAGCAGCCTGGGACAGTGGAAGGTCACCATGGCAGGCGTGGAATGAGGTGAAATTTAAGGTGTCTTTCAACCCAAACCATTACGTGATTCTTTGATTCCATGATTCCATGATTACTTGTTTTCTGGCTGTTAAAAGGGATCACCAGTCTGGGAACACGTTTGTATCTGAAATTAATTTTTACTGAGTGTGTGGGCACTTATTGTAGGGAGAAGGTGAAAATTAAGAACTTGCTGCTTGTGCAGAACAAGAAGGGAGGGCTGTAAACCTGAGAGACAATGTGCATGAAAGGAGAGTGTCTGAAAAGTTATTTCAAAGGAGGAAATAAGGCTTATTATCTGCAAAAATTAAAACGCACTTGCAGTAAAACCCCTGCAGTTCTGAGCTCTCTCTGCAATGCAAAGCCTGCAGGAAACACTGAACAGGGAGCAGAATTAGGACCTTGGTGGAAAAAGCTTTCAATCTCTATTCTGAGAGCAGCCATATTAATTAAATCCATAATATGCTTTGTAAAAACCAAAAAGAATCATGTTGTATCTCAGCCAGGCCAACAGAGTGGCTAGTTTTACATGAAGTGTGAAATTAGGTTTAGTGTGTCTGAATTTTACCTCTGGGGGAAATGTGCTGCAATTGCAAGTTAGTAGGGCACAGGTCATCGTGTGTGGATTCCAAACTACACAGGGCTGCTGTTCTGGCAGTATAATGCAATATGCTTCTATTTTTGTACTTGCCACGACATGCTAAGTTTGCCAAATGTACAAGGATCCGTCTTCAAAGAAAACAAATAGCTCAGCTTGTCAGAAATGTTCCTGTTGTAGAGGTGCTGAATTCAGATTTATGGTAAAGAACTGGAAGTGTTGAATGCAAGAACGTGTAATCTCTTGGACCACATAATTCAAACACATGTGTGATATTATTTTGTTTAAATGCAGAAACTAAAATTTGCCCTCATGATCGCATAGCACTGATTTATTTTCCTTGCATTATATTCAAATTGTGTAAAATTCCTGTGGAATTTGAGCATCATTTGCTCTTTCCTTGCTTGCAGGAAATTTTGTTTAGTTGAACAACTGGTTTGCAAAACAACCTATCATGAGATTTGCTTCAGTGTATCACAGTGTCTTGAATACTTCTGTTTTACTGAAAATAATAGAATGTCTACAAGACAACTGTACAGAATTATCTGTTTAAATTTGGCTCATGTTTTAATCCCTTAGAACAGGTAAGAATGCCTGACACAATGAGGCAAGCCACAGAAAAAAATACTGTAGCTAAATATCCAATTTTAAAAGACACAGAATGGTTTGGTTTGTATTTTAATGGGTCTTTCAAAAAGCGATGTTTTGTAATTACAAGCTCAAAACTGTTAAAAATAGTTAAATGGCATTTTCTTTCATTTTTTCACCCTTTTTTTTTTTTCTTGGACTTAGAGCTACACAGCCCTTTCTTGAAACATGCCTAAACCCCAGGAGCTCCACAACCACCTCTACCTTTAAAAAATCGGTGTTTTAAACTGCTTCCACTATGCTGCACCTGCAATTCCAGCATCAGTCTTGAATTTGGGGGGCTTGTTTTGTTTAACTGGTTGGTGGGAAGGGAGAAGAAGAGGGAATAAACATTCTTTTTGTTATTATTGTCTCTAAACCACCCTGCAGACCAGACTTCATCAGGGAGCAAGGAGGTTGAAGAGAGCTGGCTGCAGCAAGTTACTTGTTGCCTAGTGACACCATCAGACCTGTAAACTTCAGTTCTCTTAACCCTCGAGAGTCCAGGAGCTGCTGGATCTGATTTCTGGGCAATTCCTCTTTTGACCAGCAAAGAATTTCCTTTTTTAGACAAAAATCCTACTGTACCACTAGATGCCAGTAAGAATCAGAGAGAGAGAGAGAGGGATGGACAGCTTACAAGTGAAATTAAAAATAAATTCTTGAATGTGGGGCTGAGAGAATTGTGTCTGTCCTCTTCCAGCACAACTGAACCTGAAAATGCCATGGAAATGTTGCCTATAAATACAAGTGTGAGGCTGTTTTTGCAGCCGGTGAAAGATGAAGGGAGCATCTGGTTTGACTCCTGATATCTGTTAGTAGGAGTTTCTCTCCTGGTCAAGTGGGTGAAAAGCTGTTTTCTGGTTTTTTTTGTTGCTTGGTCATAACGTGCCTGTTGTTGATGTGGGCAAAATTCCTTTTCGTTTTGTAGAAGTTAAAAAATGCCCTCAAACCCCACCTAATGGATGAGTGGAATGGACATTTGGTGACAATTGCCAGGGGAAGGTGACAAGGCAGAGGTGTTCAGAGAGTCATGGAATATCCTGAGCTGGAAGGGACCCACAGGGATTATCACAGTCCAACTCCTGGCCCTGCATAGGACACCCCAAAATGGAAGTGTTGTTGTATCTCTGCTTCACAAGGATATTATTTAAGAACAATTACCACTGTTAGGCTGTAAATAACAGCAAAAAATCACTAATTTTGTAGAATGTGCTTTCACATCAAAATAACTCAAATAACTTCAGGTTTTGGTGGTTTTCCTGTTGACTTTGTTTCAGTTTTTCTATGAAGCTGTATTTTGAAAAATCACAGAAGTTTAGGAACCACAGCAAAAAGTTCATAGCTCAACTGCTGTGTCTCCCCCACAGACCAGTGTAGTTGTAAGTGATTTTTAGCATTGCAGCAATTAGATTTGGAAATTCTTTAAATCTAAAATAAAAACGTCAGACTGCCACTGTAAGTGAGATCTTTATTGGCAAAAGCAATGAGGCTCCGAAAAATATCTCCTGATGGAAAAATACATTTTAGATGAATATAAAAAATTGAAAAATTATGGGTCAAAGGCAAATAAATGTGTTGATTGGGACTGTCTTTTGCCAATCTGTTCCTGTTTCCTGTAGAATATCTGAGCCTGTAGAATATCTGAGCCTTTTATTTCTCTTTCCTTCAGGGTAGTTGGCACTAAGAAACCCAAAGGCCCTATGCCCTCAGTGGAATCATAGGAACACAATAAAATTAAGGTTGGAAAAGACCTTCAAAGTCAGAGAGTCCAAGCTGTGCCCAATGCCCACCTTGTCCCCAGCCCAGAGCACTGAGTGCCACCTCCAGCCCTTCCTGGGACACCTCCAGGGATGGGGACACCAAACCTCCCTGGGCAGCCCCTTCCAATATTTAACAACCTTTTCCAGGTTGATGTCCAACCTGAACCTCCCCTGGTGCAGCATCTGCAGTGAGGTCAACCTCTGCCCTCCACCACCTTCCTCCAGCCTCCCCCACCAGGGTCCCTTATCCTGAAGGGTTTTTTCCCCTCTCGTGAGGGAATTTTCTCCCCATGTGCCTCTCGAGTAATTGTTGTTCTTCCCTGCTTTTTGCTCAGCCCTTAAATAGAATGAAGATTTCTGAGCTTGCTGACAGGATGAAATGAAACTCCTTCCCAAGGCCCTCTGTGGGCCAGAGGAACTCTCAAGGGTTCAGACATAACATGTATAACCCGTATTTAGGTAGAAATAACTTGCAAGTGGCTAAAAAAGGACAGGGATTGCTGTTTTATTGATTGTTCTACTTTTTTCTCCTGGAAACTTCTTCCCTCTGTAGGATTACTCAGGAAGAGGGGGTTTCCCTACTTTCCAAAGCACAGAGGGGTGAATTCCTGGAGCTTAGGGCTGAGTGGATTACAGCAGTTCTGTGCCAGGGCTCAAAAGCCTCTCCTTCACGACATCTGGAAGGTGTGCAGTGGCATTGATTTGGTGGTTTAGCTGTGAAAACAAACCCAGGTTGGACACAGTCGACTTGGAGAGCCTAAGCTGAGAGCAATAAGCAACAAATTTTTTTTTAATTCACCCCAAACCAGATTGGAAGTGTGAAAATGCAAAATTTTGGCTTAGACTCACTGAAAAAGAAATATTTATCAGATTAATTTTTCATAGAATTACCTGATCCAAGGGCTCTGAGCTTCCTGTAAACGAATGCAGTTGTCACAGATGCAGGTCAGATAGTACCTAATGGAAATTAAACATGAAAGCAGAGACAAACTGAAGCTTCTGCTTCATGAATTTTATTTTCTGCTTTTGTAGCCTGTTCTTTTCTGGTGGCGGCTGGTTAGCAATTAAAATGTGATTAGCATATAATGGTAACTGCTAATGTGGAAGCATTGAAATTCTTTGTCCCAGTGATTGCTTTCTCATTAGCAGCGTGAATTATGGGGTGTTTTAGCTGCTGGCCAAAGCTCCGGAGCCATGGGGCACTGAAGTTTCCTTTAAAATTGTGGAAATCAGTGATTTCTGTCACAGGATTTAGATTTGTAGAAGGAACAAAAGTATTTTCCAGTGACAAACAGGCAGTCACTAGAAAGGAGAAGTGAAAACAATTTCCAGGCTTCTGATGGCACAAGGCCCTTCAACTCCATAAGGAATTATATTCCAGTAAAAAGAAATCTTTTCTTCTTCTTCAGAAACCCTGTGAATTTCAGACATGGGATAGCCTAGGTTGCTAGACCTGCATAAAGTCAATAAAGTACCATCCAAATTGAATAGTTGGTAGGGGTTGTATTTCTACAAAAGAGGTGGAAGCGTTAGGATTGTTAAGCAAATAAATTTAACCCTTCATTTGGAGCATTTTCCTCCTGGATGGTCATCCACAGAGATAAACACACTGGAATAAGTGTAGAGAAGGCTGGCTGACAGGAATCAGGGATAAAGAAAATTTCTTAGGAGGCAATGCTAAAAGAGTGTGGGAATAAATATATCAGGGAAATACCATTGCCTTCTCTAAAGAAAATAATATAAAATGTCAGAGAGGGTGAAAAGCTGTTAAAGAGAAAGGAAAACATCAATATGAATTGATCCCAAACACATTTAGCCTGGAAAATGGAAGAAAGCTTCCAGGCATCAGCAGAAACTAAGTTGTGAAACTGCCTTTCAAGAGAGAGCAGTGTGGATGCAGTGAGACCCGTGTGGTGCTTCCTAAGTCTGTAAAAAAGTTCACAGCTTGTTTTCCTACTAAAGCAGAAATCAGTGGTGGTTCATGCAAGAAAATCCCTTCAGCTGCCACTCTCTTCCAAATCCTCCTTGAAGAACTGTGTGACCCAAATGGAAGTGCACAGTGATGTGAACAAAGGTATTTCAGGTTAAATAGCACATATTCTTTGTTTTAACTGCAAGGAAGAACATGGTAAAGTTCAGGAGTTAATTTACTATTGAAAGTCATGAAATAGTTGGAAACTCAGTACATGTAGATTGTATCATTAATTAATGAGTGAACTCTACAGCTACTGCAATTTAGGAAATTACTTAAATGTTTCCACCTTGAGGTGGCTTTTTAAAGGACTCACTGACATGGATTATAGCTTTGTGCTAAGAAACCCCCAAGTTATTAATCAGGTAATTTCCATATTTATTATTTTCTAGGTATTTTGCTCTTTGTCATAATTATTTCCCCCCTTTCCTTGGCTACATGAAACCCTCATTTGAAATAGGAAATAATTTTTATGTCCTAGAAAAGCTACAGTTTAAAATTTCTTCTCTCATCCTGCAATAAGGTGCCTGTAGGATATATACCTGAAACTACCCTGGCTTGAAATGTGTCTGTCATCCCAAGTTTTCCCCACACAATATTTGAAGGAGTTACTGCAGTTATCCAAGGTTTCTAAATGAAACAGCCTTTTGAAACACACATTTTAAATGGACCATTCAGATAGGTTCAGAACACCTTTTTTTTTTTTTTTTTAAGGAGGAACAAAAGGTAAAGATTAATCCATGCATTTACAAATCAGTTTATTCCAGTGAAATACCATTTTCACTGCACACTTGCTAACTGTCTCTATCTATATCAGTGAACAACTCACGTTCCTCAAATAGTTCTGCCTTTTTTATTGTCTGGACCATCTGCTGTGCTGTGAGCAGCTACTATTTTGGGCCTTTTCCCTTTAAGTACAAGTTTCAGATTAAATAAAGCCTTTGTAAAAGCTGAATTTATTGCCAGAGCATGTTCAGCAGTGTTTATGTGCTTTTGTGGTGGTTTGGGGGTTTTTTAAAGCCTCTTTAAAAATTTCAGGCAGTAATGATAGCACAGTCCCTCCAATGATAACAGCATGCAGGACAGAATGATGTAATCATTCCTGTGCTCACTCTGAGGATGGGTTTCAATAAGTAGGTTACAAATCTTTTGTTAAAAAAACCCCCACAATTAATAGCTGAAAATAATAAAGCAAATCTTGAAAAAGTGTTGTGAAAACCTCTCAAGGAGTCCAGTTATTTGTGGCATCATAAACATAACAAATAACAGCAAACAGAGAAATTCAGGTTGGGACAGCAATTGTCACAGATTTCTGATGGCATTGGGGCATTTGAGGCCTCCTGGCCTTCCCCACACCAAGGAAATCTGCTGTGATGAAGATCTTTGATGGATGATGGTGAATGGAGCAGCGCTGCTGTGAGGAAAAGCTGAGAGAAGTGGGATTGTCCATCCTGGAGAAGAGAAGGCTTTGGGGTGACCTCATCGTGGCCTTCCAGGACCTGAAGGGAGCTACGAGAAAGATGGACAGAGAATATTTACATTTTATAGATGTAGTGACATTGGTCACAATGGGTCCATTTAGGCAGAAGAGGAAACATTAAAAAGAAACAATTCAAGCCCCTAATATGAGTCAGGTAAATTTCAGGTTTAATGCTTTATTTTAGTTAAAAACTATAACCAAGTAATTGGATTCAGTTGTGGCAAAGTTGTCATTGCCTAATTCCCATTTGGGTAACCAGACAATTTTTCTTATTTCAAACCCATTTGAAATTTGACTGAATTTGAGTTGTTCCAGTAATACCAGTGACTCTTGAGAACTGGCATGTAATGTCCCTTCTATACTTGTTTTAGCTTATAACTTGGTGTAGCATAAACCCCAAATTTTACTTTTCAGATTTTGTTCCCTAACTCAAGTGTAGCACTCTTGATTTTTGCTGTTCCTGGTTGTTGATTCTGTCAGTGAGGTGCTTCAAAATGAGGATAAGAGCAGAAGCTCTGCTCTTCCCAGTTCCTTTGCACTTTCCAGTTGTACCCAGAGGCAAAGAAGGAAAACCTGGGGAAAAACCTGAGAAATCACTGGCCTGGATTGTGTTTGGACTTGATTATCTTGAAGGTCTTTCCAACCCCAATGATTCCATGATCTCATAGTGCAAGTGAAGCAGTGTGGAGGTTTTAGTATAAGTGTTGTGACAGGGTTTTTTTCTGAGAGGATACATCTGGATACGAATTTGAAAGTGAAATGAGTATTTGCTTTTCATTTTTAGCTAATATTCGGTGATAAAGATGCCATAGCATAAGCAGTTGTTCTGAGCATGAAACTGAGGAGAATCTACTCATTTTCCAGCTCACCCTTGGAAATGCAGCACTTGTAAGCAGAAGAAATGCTCACTGTAAATCATGCTCATGGTTAATGCCCAGCCCAGGGGTAAAATGATGTCAGCAGAATTGTTTTAATGAAAAGTGCTTTTTTTTTCTCTGCAAGGGTTTTATTACAGGTTCCCCTCAGATTTCTTCAGTACATATGTATGGGTTGATTGTCTTCTATTTGATGCATTAATCTAAAACTCAGAGAAATACTGCCTGTAAATTGAGTATATCGAGCAGTTCTTCCCTCGCTTGAAATCTCGAAGATTAAAACTGTGAATTACCTAAATAATAACAACTAATGTTTCTTTTAGCTGTCTATGGGCTCTGAAACACAGTGTTAATTTATCCCTCTCTACGTGAAAACTTAATGCATTGTGTCTTGGTTTATTTGCCCCATTTGTGAAATTGTCTTCGAATGTTTTGCAAATAAAATGCTCTGTCATTGTGATTTCAGTCTCTTAGTGATGCACAGAAACATAATGGAATTTTATCTGTTGTCTTGATTTATAAGCCAGGAAAAAAAAAAAACAAAAAAACAAAAAAAACAAGTGGGCAAAATAAACCAACCAATGTGCTACTCAGTAAGTCTGGTTTTTATCATATATGTAAGTAGGTTAAACTATGAGTATTTGTCATTAACATGGTGGAAATCAGTGCAAAAATTCACTGAGTGTGGGGTTCTTTTGGAGTACCTCAGCTCTGTTAGTGCCGTTCTCTTGCTACTCACCTGTGAACCTCTTGTTGTTGTCACTGTTGTCCCACCTGCAGCTGAACGTAGCAATGCACCTTTATTTCTCCCCAAAGCCTGCATCCCTCAGCACTTCATCTGCTTTGAACCCTCAGCAGGTGTGATGCACATCAGGACATGAGCAGGGAGCTGGAGAGGGAAATCTACACTTGGGCTGTAAGTGGAGCAGTTGCTTTTCTCAATGGCTCATAAACACTCGAGTTTCCAGACCTACGCTCCATCTGAACCACGAAACCTCAGCCACAGCAGTGCCTGGCCAGAGCACAGCCACAAGCTCTCCTCGTTTTGGCTGAAGCTTTTGGGCCCTAATTGAAGGGATTAACTCCTCATCCAACAGCTTTGCATTTTGTGACGGTCACTGACTTCTTGATTTTGCATCCATTCCAGATACTGCAGTTTTCTCAAATGCTTCAGTGTTTAATTTTAAAGATATCCTGGCAGAGGAAGCACTTCTTCCAGATGACAGCTTGAAAATCATGATGATTTTATTGGCATTGCTAATGCTAGCTATAGTGTAAAGTACTAATTATTATTGCTGGGTTCTGGCAAATTATGTTTTGTCCCATCTACGTGCATCACACTTTAGCAAGCAGTTCAGGTCTTCAAACTCAGGTTATTAGGTATTTTCTGAACATGGTTTTGACTGTGAGAGAAATGGGATAGAGATGGATGCTGGGGCTGTAGAGCAGAAAGAGGGAGCTCTTATATTCTCCTTTTCTCGTGTGATCTGTGAGTCTGTGAGTCAGGTTTCCTTTCTGTTTGGCTTTTGGTTTTGAGAGATAATAAACAGATGATAGCGAAGTAAATAGCAATGAGTGGATCTTGACAGCTTTATTACGGCTATTATGTTATGGTGCATTAAGTTTTTAATGAAATAAAATATGGCAGATTGCCAAATTATGTGATGATAATTTCAGGAAGCTGTAAACAGGTTACTCAGTAGTTCATAATTGCTGCAGGTAATTTAACATTCAGGAAACTTCCACCCACTGATAGTAATTAAGATTGTGTTTTGGCTATGTGCATTGATTATGAGGGTCTGATCATGAGAATCTCTCTTCTTTCATTTCATTTGGTATTTCACACTTAGCATTTTACCCTGCTGGCAGCAAACCTTCCCTTTTTATTTTGCATCATGGAACCTGTCAGTGGAAAATATTGTAACAATATGTAATGTACCTGTGAATAACCTCACTGCTGGACTTCCAGTGTCAGAGAAAGCTCAGCTTCTGCCTGCAATGAAAATTTCCTTTATGGGGCTGCCTGGTGGAAAGTGGCTGCCTGGAAAGGACACCTTTCAGCTCGAGTTTGGCCAACACAAAGCCCTCAGCGTTTCTAAATCTTGCATTAAGGCTGTGTGGCAGAAAATCACCCAGCAGGTGTGTAGGGATGCTGTCAAAATAACCAGAAAATGCAGGAATTTCCCAACTTCCACGGGGCCTGTGTGAGAGCTGGCTGCAAGAGACTTGCAGAAAGGTAGAATGATGCAGGGAGAACATCCCCAAGGATGCTTCGAGGATGCTGGTAGCAGGGAAACTGAGGCAGGCTTGAGGCTGGGGAATAGCACATCTGAGCAGAGCATCGTGGTCCAGACCAGTGCCCCAAATTGAGCCCCAGCATCATTAGTATTGGGGGATCCTGCCTGCGCCGGCTGGGGCAGAGGGTGACTGGGTTATCCCAGCGGAGCATCCTCTGCCTCCCAGACTTGTGCCGCTCTCTGGAGTCGGAGCCCACGCCGGGAGCAGCGGTGCTGCCGCGTTGCCACGGCAACGGCAGGGCCCTGTCAACACCTCTCTCCCTAATAGTGACAAATGGCACTTATTACATCAGCACTAATTTCATCTGATCCCTTTCAGATGAAGATACTTAGTCCTTGCTGATCAAATTGTGTCGCTGTAATTACTGAGAACAGACCTTATTAAATGACAGCGCTCCTTACTCATTGCCTCGTCTCATGCCCAAGCTTATCACTTTCCCTCTTTCCCTACTTTTGGTGGTGCTCCTGCCTGCCCCCGAGGCACATTCCCTGTCCCAAGGCAGTGGTATTTTGCTGCATTCAGGGACAGTGCATGTGATGGGGAGAAAGCTGCATCTGGTTTCTCTATTTTAATATATGTGAAAGAATTTGAGGCCTTCGGAGCACGTGAAGCAAAGCTGTGGGACTGCACAGCCCTTGCTACAAAACCCATAAAAAATAAACAAAAAAAAGTGTAAAATTGCTTGTCTATTTGTTGGTGGAAAGTAGCCTAAGTCTAGGTTAGGCTAACTGCATCCTTTGGAGAGCACATGGCTGCAGTTATCTTCTTATTGCGCTACTTGGTATTTCAGGTTTAATGAAAGACTTTACACGAGTGTAGAGAAATAATTACAGAAAAATCATCTAGGGAGGAGGAAATTAGACTGGAAATGCAGAGGATGCAAACCATTCTCTGGCACTGACCTGCAGGCTCGTGTTGGATGTATTCTACAGCTCAGAACAACACACGGAGCTCTCCCAGTCTGGGGAGTCCTGTGCAGTGAAGATGGGGATTTTCAGGGCATTGAGAAACTCCAGTCTCTTACTAGAGAGTCAGAAATAGGAAGAGCGGCTGAGGGAGCTGGGAAAGGGGCTCAGCCTGGAGAAAAGGAGGCTCAGGGGGGCCCTTGTGGCTCTGCACAACTCCCTGACAGGAGGGGCAGCCGGGGGGGTCGGGCTCTGCTCCCAGGGAACAGGGACAGGAGCAGAGGGAACGGCCTCAGCCTGGGCCAGGGGAGGCTCGGGGTGGACACCAGGAGGAATTTCCTCATGGAAAGGGAGGTCAGGCCTTGGGAAGAGCTGCCCAGGGAGGTTTGGAGTGCCCATCCCTGGAGGTGTCCCAGGAAGGGCTGGAGGTGGCACTCAGTGCTCTGGGCTGGGGACAAGGTGGGCACCGGGCACAGCGCGGACTCGATGATCTTGGAACTCTTTTCCAACCACAATGGTTTTGTGATTCTATTCTGTGATTCTGTGATCAGGACCCCCTTGTCACAAACAAATTCAATAAAATGTGCTTTGCCCCTGGAGATGTTTGAATTTAAATTGGCTTTACTGTTTCCCTGCTCTGCCTGGTGGTGTCTGATGAAATTTTCTCTTTCTAGCTTGCAGGTTCGCTTGATTTTTCCTGAAGTTGGGGTGCCAGGTTTTCATTTGATGCCCGTCTGCTTGAGAATAAATGGAGCAGTGAATGGAAGGATGGTCTTTTGTTGTGGAATAATCAAACTGGCAGGAAAGGGAAGTTCAGTAGCATCCAAGTTAGCACTTAAGCTCTCACACTCTTTTGAAAAAAGATTACTCCGAAAAATAGTGTGACAAGTGGCACAGCAAGTCACAGGGCAAAGAGAATTTTAAATCAAGGTATCCTTCATTTCTGTCATCATTTTAAAAAGGAGAATGACTTCTCTTTAACAGATGGCACATGACAATTTATGTTCAACTGTGATTTTGCACCTTGGCATTATATAAAAAATTCAAGATTGCTATTGGTGTTATTTCTTGGTCTTCTCATTAATTGACCACATAATTCAAGACTTCTGTGCTTTTCAAGCCTATATAACTCTAAATATCTCCTTAAGGGATAATAATGTTAATTTTGTCATTATATAATAAATAAATGATAACGAATCCATTCCCCTCATCATCAGGAAAAGCAGAGCAAGTCATTAAAATGTCCCAGCTAGCAAGAAGTGGGAGATGCCAGAAGGATTCCATCTTGGGGTGTAGATAAGTCTATTGTTGCTTATTTCAACTTTTATCAGAGACCTTTTAGCCAAGTTATAGTTTGAAACGGTTGCAAAATGTTTAGTTGGCCTCAGGATAATAAATTATCTGTGTCTGATTCCCATGTAAAGGTTAAAGGATTAAGCTGTTTGATTGTTTGGTTGTTGGTTGGGTTTTGGGTTTTTTTTTTTTTTTAATTTACATTGGGGTTAGGTCTCTTCCTAGACTGAGACTAGAACAGAATTTGTGAGCCCATGTTGACTGTGCCTGATGATTGCTTTATTTTTTAACTGCCACATGTAAATTGGGTAAGGCACAGAACTTGATTTTCCCAAACGTTTGGAGACAGAAGCAGCTGTATTTTGTATTAGGTCAACACTTGCAGAATTTTTATGTGGCTCATTTTCATTCACGTTAAGGAAATTCTCTTGTAAGGAAGTGTACAAATATTCCAGATTGCTGAATACCAAGCACAGATTCCAGGGTTACCATGCAATTTTTTTTTAATCTCCATTTAATTACTGGAACATAACAGTGGTTTTTCAAGGCAGTGACATTTGGTGGGTCCTCTGGGAAAATGCAGCCACAAATCATCTCAACACAAGAGTAGGTCAAATGGTAATAATCAAGTCATATTCATAACTCATTGGAAATAGACTATTCCGAAATTGCTACCTGATACAGAACTAATGCCTCGTTAATCAGAAATACATCAACCTAGGAACACTGGTTATGTCAGCTGGAATTATGAATGAGGTTGCAGGGATTGCCAAGCACAGTGCTGCATTTAGGTAGATGCAGTTTTTTCCAGGCTTGTACGTGCTTAGAGGACTCATTTTCATCATGGAAATGAACCTAGAATTATGCAAAAATGTCTTGAGTGAGAAAGAAGCTCTGCAGCTTTACACACTCAGTGTAAATAGAGCAACCCTCTTTGGGGTGCATCTTAGAGCACAGTGAAAGGTTCAGTTTTAAATAAGTGAATCACGAAGTTCTCCTTGTCACTGAAGAAAAGGGGAGCTTAACTAGTGCAGAAAACATATATCCACACACATAACCCAAAATATATACATTTATACATTTATACATATATACATTTGCCTAACTGGAGTGTAGGGAGGTGATTCTGCCCCTGAGCCCCTGTGCTCAGGTGAGAGCCCACCTGCAGAGCTGCCCCAGCCCTGGGCCCAGCACAGGAAGGACGTGGAGCTGCTGGAGAGAGGCCAGAGGAGGCACCAGGATGAGCAGAGGGATGGAGCAGCTCTGCTGGGAGGAAAGGCTGGGAGAGCTGGGATTGTTCAGCCTGGAGAGGAGAAGCTCTGGGGTGAGCTCAGGGTGGCCTTGCAGGGCCTGAAGGAGCTGCAGGAAACCTGGAGAGAGACAATTTCCAAGGGCTGGAGGGACAGGACACAGGGAATGGCTTCAAACTGACAGAAAGTAGTTTTAGATTAAATATTAGGAAGAAATTATTTCCTGTGAGGATGTTGAGGCCCTGGCACAGATTACTCAGAGCTGTGGCTGCCCATCCCTGGAAATGTCCAAGGCCAGGCTGGACACTGGGGCTTGGAGCAGCCTGGGACAGTGGAAGGTGTCCCTGCTCCTGGCAGGGGGTGGCACTGGGTGATCTTTAATGTCCCTTTCCACCCAAACCTTGGCATCATTCTAAGTAGTCCAAACCTTGCTTTTCCTGTGCTCTGGGCATCATGCAATTGAGTTCTTGCTCACAAGCCAACAACCTACTGTGTTCATATGTGCTGAGTCTGATTTAAAATCCTTCACCACTCAGCAAAACTTCATCTCCAGGCTCAGCAAAATTGCACAGCTACAAGTTCAAAGGCAGTGGAAGTCCAGATGCCTTAAACTATAGGTAATACTTTAATGTGCAGGTGGACTGCTAGTCCTGAAGTCATTTAGCTGGTTTGTGTTTCAATCCAGCTCCGAAACCAGCTCTGAAATCACCTTTGAAGTCCCTCAAGTATGAAACATTCAACTTATAAGTGTGTATTTCAAGTTTAGGACTACTGTAAGTGAAATACTACAGCCTTTGGTTTTAAAACTTTGATTTTAAAACAGGAAGATCATTCCAGCTGTTAGGCACTGAAATAGCAAATTCTTCCAATTGCTCGTAAATTCTTTTATGGATGGAAATATGGCATAGCAATGGATAAAACAGTATAAATACTAGCTTGATCCTTTTGCAAAAGGTAATAATCAATAAATCAATCATTTATTTTCAGTCCCAACAACATAATGGATTGTCTAGTTGTGCCATGGTAATGCTTCAGTCTTCCCACCAGTGTGATGGCTTCAGAAATATTTGTACCAAAAATTAAACCTTCTCTAATTAAAATATTGAGCTTCTGAAATTCCCACAGCATCCCCTTTCTTAGGTACTTCTGCTTAACTATGTGCAGTGCTAAAACTGTGGATTTTTTTCTGAGATTTTCAGCCATAGTTTACTTGGTATATGATAGTATTTTTGATAGGAGGAGGTAAAAGCAATTCATGCTGCATACCTTTAATGCTGCTTTTCAGGATACAATCTTTAAAACAGTTGTCCTACCTGGCAGTCTTTTTATGACAGAAAAGTAAGTGATTTTGGGGTACCAGTTCTGAAAAAATGTGATCCTTGGGTGTTTTAAATCTTGTAGCAATGGTTAGTTTATTTAAAAGCTATAATGTCTTGGTAACTAATAAATGAAAAATTATGGAGGACTGTAAAAATTCAGAAGACCTGCTGGCTTTCCTCTTCTTTTTCCCTCTGGTGGCATATGTCAATTTAATATGAGCTTCATGCACCTTCTCTTTATGAGCAGCTTTTCTGAGGAAAAGGCATTAAGTTTGGCAAATATGTACTTTGTAAAATATACATAGCTTAGTATATGTAGTAGAAAAAGGAAAGCATCAAGGGTAGACTAAAAAATGCAAAATCATGTAAGAAATGCTTCTTAATACGCTGTCTGTTATCTGAGTGAACAAGGTGGCTGATCTGTATGGGGTTTTGCCCTTAATTTATATTGCAACACATAATGAATTTTCTGTCATTTAATATGTATTTAATACTGACAGAAAGTCAAAATGTTAAAAGCAGTGTTTTATGCCACAGGCAGGATTAAAGGTATCCTATTGTTGAGGAACTAAAATCATTAATTTTGCAACAGATTTTAACACTATTTCATAAAAGAAACTGCTGATTAAGCTTTTGCTGAAGGTCCTCGGCCCTTGTCATTTTTATTACACAGCTCTAAGGAGAATCTTCAGAGCAGGGGAACCTTTTGTTTCAGGCTCTGCATTGCTTGTTCTGTGCTCCATGACATGGCCCAGCTGTGACAGCTGCTCACACGAAGGGTTGTGTTTAAATGAGTTCTCAAATACTAAATTTGGGCATTTGTATCCATATACTGCTGTAAGTCAACACCTAACCAGGTGTTGTAGCTACTGGAACGTCACTTGGGTCTGACAGTGTGCAGCTAAAGAAAGTTAAAAATATGGATTGGGTGCCTTGGGAAGAGCATTCCCAGCAGGGCAGGGGTGACCCTGCCCCTGTGCCCAGCCCTGGGGCACCTCTGGGTGCCGTGTCCAGCTCTGGCTCCTCAGCACAGCAGGGCCAGGGAGCTCCTGGAGCGGGGCCAGCGGAGGCTGCGGGGCCGAGGAAGGGCCTGGAGCATCTCGGGGCCCAGGCCAGGCTGAGGGAGCCGGGGCTGCTCAGGCTGGAGAGGAGCCCCAGCGAGAGGGGCCCTCGGGCCGGGCTGGCCCCGGCTGCAGGGAGGGCTCAGGGCAGGGCCGCGCTCTGCTCCGGGGCCCAGCAGTGGCACCAGAGCCACGGGCAGGGCCTGAGCCCAGCGATTCCTGCACAGGAGGCAGAACTCCTGCCCTGGGCAGGGCCCGGCCTGAGCAGAGTGTCCAGAGAGGCTCTGGAGTCTCCTGTCGCTGTTGTCCCGGGATCAACAAATGACATAGACTTGATCCAGGAAGAAATGCAATTATTTAATTATTTTGCAGACTGGTTTATATCTCTTAGTTTGCTTTAGTGGTGCAGGGCCATTGGTCCCTGACCATCCACCTCTTGGACATGATTGGTGAAAGCCTACAACACCCATTTCAAAACATTTTCCCAAAGAGCCATAACAAACTTGGAAAACAAGCTGCAGGTGTTAAGATGGAGAACTCATTTACAAAACCGTCTCACTGTTTCTCATGGCTTGTGTGAGAAAGACAAGGCGCTCACAGAATACTGCAGAAAGCTGGGAGATCTCTGCTGAGAGCTTTTCAGCACCCACAGTCTCCTCACTGCAGTTATTCCAAATGTCCAAAGTCCTTCCAAACGATTTCCAAAACCATCCCTGCTTATGTGAAATACGCCTTTTAGGAAAACATCTGTGCTGTAGAACAAAAGTGAAGACACCTTGTTGTTTGGTTTCTCAGAGCCATTCCACTGTGCAAGGGAAAATTCACATGCAGAAGAGATTATCATTCTCATTAGGAAAGGAATTCAGTAAAAAAGACAAGCTTCTGGTCAAACAAGATGCAAAAGCCCTCAATAACTGGGGGAAAAACACCTCTGGATTTCAACTTTCAATGGAAAGGGACTTTTCACCAGGAACTGTAGTCATAGGACAAGGAGTAATGGGACTGAGTTAGACATACATGGTACTTAGACATCTGATTTGCTTAAAATCAGAGTGAAATAAATCTTAACTACTTCCATAGCATTACTGAAGTATCCTGCTTGGAAGAAGTATTATATATATCATATATCATGCTTTGATTATATAATATGATATATTATATGATCATTATCATATATCATATATCATGCTTGGAAAAGTATTCTTAAAAAAAAAAGTAGCTAAGCATAATTGTGCCACAAAATCAAGATCTAGATAGTTTGCAGCACTCTACAGCTCAAATAAAGTTGTCTAGTTTAACTCTACGTAATTTTCAAACCTTGTAAAATCTTTTTGAAAAGAAAGGAGAAGACAAACCTTTTTATCTTTAAAGGGGAAAAATCATGAATAATTTCAAGTAAAAAGTCAGTTCTAGGACTGTGGGATCTTGCTAATGCATTGTGAGCAGAAAAAACAGTGAAATTGGATAAATAAATGATTTGTTATAAATTATTTGCAGGGAATGGCGCATCTTCTAGTTACCTGTCTATCTTGCTGTCTTGCATTTATAATGAATTTTTTGCTGCTTTTGTTGCTGCAGGACCTCTTCCTTTTGTGAGGATTTGTTATGGTTTCTCAATCAGGTGAAGATAAATAATCTGGACACATAAGGTTCCAAATATAGAATGAGAAACCACATAAAGGACATGGCCCACACAAATGAGAAGTTGGTCATTTGCTCAGTTTACAATAGGAGGAGATGGTAACATGCCTGAGAGCTGAATTTCTATTGGAATATTCATGTAATGTTCAGTTTCCTCCATTCTTAGTCAGGATGAAGGAGGTGCAGGTTGTTGAGCTTTTCCCATTTGTGTTTGGTGGGCAGTCCTGACTATTTCAGCTCAATAGTTGTCAATATTTCTCTGTGAGTTGTTCATGTTTGTAATTTTGTGTGTTCTTGGAGTGAGGGCTGGGCTGGAAGGAGAGTCAACACCTCAGTTCAAAATCATCCACGTGCTGAGCTTGAGTTCCCAGAATCAATCTGTGGCAAACAAAGCATTTACCACTTTCCTACAAAATATTTCATAAGGCTGTGGATGAATCTTACCTAGGAGTCATCCCATCCACTCCTGCTCAGACAGAAGTGCCAAATAGCCACAATATACTCCTTAGAGAAGGATGTTTGGTAGATACTCATAGCAGAGTTTGATTCCAGTTTAATTGTACTTTCCCAAGTAAATCTCGTTTGTACATACCAACAGAACGTTTTAAATACATAACGGATAGAGGCACAGAGAAGAGGGAGGAACATTTGAGCCTGTCTCTGAAAAACTCCCCTTAAATAAGGACGATTTCTGAAAATTTAATGAATTCTGGCTCGTCTTGGAGTTTTAACACCACAAATGCTATTCAGAGGTGTAATGAATCACCACACAAACACAGGAGCACTGGTCTGCTGGATTTACGTGCACTTGGGAGGAAGGGAAAGACACAGCTCTTCGATCAGACTAATGGCTTGGAAGCAGCTTCAGGAGGAGTGCTGGTAATCGCATTTGACGGTCTGAATTGATGGCTGATGGCTTGTAAAGGGCAAAGCACTGGAGTGATGTCAGGGAGCTTTTAATAATGCTTAGCAAATGATCAGGCTGCACAGTCAATCGCTTTGCAGATGCCAATATTCTTTCCCCCCTTCCCAGTAAGTGCAAAGCATAGGAAAAAAAATAAAAACTCGAAAGAAATCACAGAATCGCAGACTTGGTCAAGATGATCCCAGGGCCCAGAAGAAAGAGAAACAAAAGGTCAGATCTAAGGAATAAACTTGATCTAGAGAAGGAATAATTGTAATTTTTTACTTGAAGTTTGAACATTACCTATGGATTCTTCTAGGATCCAATTCTGTTTATAATTACATGCTAAATCCTAATTTGTGACTAATACTTAGGAATGTACAATCAAAGTAGTATTACCTACAGAAGGGTGTTGAGAAATTGTCTCCAGTTTCTGCTCCTCGTCTGTGGGTACAAAATTTGCAAGATTTTTCAAATCCTTGTCCTGTAGGGACGGGTGGTACAGCTTGTGGATGTCTATCAGATGATCCACACCCTCCCTCTTCTCTCTCCTGAGATCTGGAAAGAGCTTTTTCTCTTTTTCTGTTCAGTTACAAAACTTCTTGGAGTAGCTGAAAAACTAGACCAAACTAGGTCAGTGGCTTCTCCAGAAATCCAAGGTCAAGAGTATTTAAAATATTAATGACTTCTGAATGGCTCTGCTTCAGGATGACTTGTTATACTCAAAACAAGATTTTAGAAGTCATAATGCTCAACAGGATAACAATTAATTGTATGCATTATGACTATTTCATAGCTTGCTTTGCTCTCACAGTCTTAGTTTTAACTTTTTAAGTTCCCTGTTGCCAGGAGCAACATTAGAGAGATTTGCAGGTACTTTACAAACTGTAGGGAATGGTTTTGGGAATGGTACTCAGGCTCCAGTGCAAAGGAGCTTTGGGGTCTTATACAACAGGTAATAACAGTTTCATTTCTAATATTCAGGATTTTCTAAGTGATCAGCAAATCAGAGGATTGTCTGTGAGTGAGGTTTATTATTCACTCACCTGTGAACAGTTGTGCGCATCTTCTGTCTTTAAAATCAGCAGGAGATGACTGAGCTCTCTGAGTCATTATTGTCCCCAATTTATTTAGAGGATGGACTTCTGGGACATCACATATTAATTCTGTCCTGTACGTTATAGGATTCAAATCCTTTTATGATCATTCATTTTGTATATTTTGCAGATTTGTTCTGATGATTCTGGGAATGCAGGATTGTCTTCTTCCACAGGAAAGGCCTCCTGTAGGTTCCCTTGGTCCACTGTCGATTTCGGTTCTTGGGGAAATGATTGTGAATATTTTTTTGGGTGTGAGACAAAACCAACAAATATTGTCCAGGAATCCCTAATGAAACTTCAGAATCACCCTTGCCACCTCTTGGTGTCATTGGCTTTTCTGGATAAATATGATATTATTTTACATATGCCCTATGTCTCTGCAGCTCCAAGAAATCTTGAATAAAAAACCTCTGTTTTGTTGTGATGCCTCAGGTTTTAACTTCTATATTTTTCAAATCCTGTATTGCCCAGTGTGTACCTCTGAAGTTTCTTGTAGCCTGCTCACTTCTGTTCTCTGGACATAACAAAGCCTCTCTGGGCCTGCTCTCCAAGGACACCCAGGCTGTCCTGGGCCCAAAATGTGTAAACCAACATCTTAGAAAGAGGGTGAGCTCAGGGAAATTACATCATTAGCTAAAGTTTTAATTGGCACATTTATGCTGATATGCAAATGGACCAAACCTATAAAGGTGTGGGGAACTCGTGACTTGGGGTCCATCTTGGGGTCCATTTTTGGATTCAGCCTTTGGCTCCCAGGGTGCACCTTTGAAGGCCTTTCCAATAAATACCGACCTTTATTCCCTTATTCCTGTCTAGTCTCTGTTTCTAGGGAGCCTCTCAAGGCATCAGTTGCATTTGTATTTTCCTGAGGTTCACACTTACCTTTTGGTGATGATGAGATTCATTAATTTCTGCTTCATCTGGTGTTTGCCTGCACTTCCAGCAGATGCAGTGGCATTTGTCATTACTGACCAAAATCAAGACATCTGTACTAACAACAGTGACCAGCAGAAATATTGTGGTGGCTTTTCTTTCAGTGACACTGTGACAAAAATCACTCCAGTATCCAAGGTGTAAATTAGAAAAAAACCCAGTGGTTTTCACTGTGCACAGGCCTTTTTTTTGTGCATTGACAAATCCTGTAGTTTGCAAAGCATGATGTAAGGCAGGAACAGAGATTTTTATAATCCTCCTTGTGCGTAGACTTCACAGTACAGCCTTCATGGGAAGATCTTATTTTCAAGAAGTACCAAATGGTTTCATTTTCTATCTTCAGAGTGCATCACTGTTAACCTACTGCAAATAAATGCAAGAACTATGCCAAATTAGACATTCGGTTTTTCTGTAAGGAAGTGAAGATCCTCAACCAGGTTCCAAAAGGGTTTTGTCCTTGTGATTCCTTGCACAGAACTGGGGAGGAAAAAAAAAAAAGAAAAACCTTACAAGAAAAAAGAAAATTGATCTTTTGCTTTATTCCCAGCTGTGAAACTTCCAGAAACTCAGTTGAAATGGGGACATAAAAGCAAAAAATAACTGCAGCTTCCATTAGAATTTAGGAAAAGGGTGACCTGGGTCATCAAGTTCAGTTCCATGAACATAAATATATACTCTGAAGAGTTCACAGAACATCTATTCTTAATCTCCAAAAAAAACCCACAAAACTAAAAGCAGTCCCTAAGCTCTCCCTCAACTAATCTTGAAACTTTTGCTGTTCAGAAACTAAATTCGGAAAAAAACAAACCAAACCAACAGCCAAGAAACAACAAACCAAAACAACCTGTTCAAAAAACTATGGCACAATGAAGAGAAGGGATGAAAAACTGACATCCTATAAATTCCATGGCAGGACAGCTCTCATAAATAAACTCCTAAGTGGTCCAGAGAAAAGTAAAATAGCACAGTGGGCCTTGCCAGTCTGGTTGGTACCATCATTCTTTATTATTCCCAAATTAGGAGATGATTCAGAATCCTGAGCATGCAAACAACAGATGCCAATTAAGCACTTTAGGTTTTTCTAAGCCTTTGCACTTAGAATGTTGCTGTTTTCTGCCTGACAGCAAGGGGAAGCAGCCTGCTCTGCGCTCAGAAGGAAATAGATACACCAAAGAAGAGCCTGGTGGGCAAAAATTTCCTAAACTCTACAATTAATGATGAGCTCTTAATCATAGGATAAACAAAATATGATGCGATCTGAGAAACCTTAACACATATAATTTTATTTCACTTGAATTCAATGCCCTAAACTCCCCAAACTCCCAGATTGTGTTACACAGTCACTGCCAATTCCGTCCCAGGCTCCATCCTGGAACAAGCAGATTTCCCTATGCTCTGGTTGGGACACTCTCCATCTTCCAATCTTCTAATCTCCTCCAATTGTCTAGACTAAGTTTTATTAATGGATAACTCAAAGCCATTAAATCTCATTCCAGTAATGCTCTTTAAATTGAACAATTCTCCTCTCTCTCCCTGGAATGTACACCCAAATATATGTATTTTATTATTCCCTGTAATATTATTATTGACACATTTATTGCTACATTTACTTTGGCAGCAGAAATAAACCAAATTTTGAAAGGTCTCCCTAAAAAATAGGCTCTGTTTTCTTTTCTGTAAGCAATTATATATCTGATTTTAATTCCTGTTTGAGATGTCCTGTGTGAACAAAATCATCTTGGATTACAGATGATATCCTAGATGAGCACTTATCTTACTCAATGGTAATGCTGCTTTATGTTTTATCTTAGAATCCTATTAGGTTCTTTCATGGCTGTGTCTCAATGGTAGCTCAGAGTTGTCTCACCATCCACCAAAACATCCATAGTTCTCTCTTTCTGCATCCCTTCTAATTGATGGACTTTTATATCATTTTTTAAAAATTGTCATTGTACAGTCAGTTACTTGAGATAAATAGTAAGCTGAATTTCAGGCTAGTTCTGGGGAGGGAGCTAGAAACAGTATTACAAAATGTTTTCCTTCTCAGATTTTTGGCACCAGAACAATAATCAAAATTAAAGGAGTGATTTCATCATTTCAAAATTAAAATTTCCCACATTCTGGGCCAATGCTAGGAATTAATATTCACAGAAAACATCAAGGATGCTTTAGAGAAAAGGAATTAAGCACAAAGCACTTCTATTTTT
>VZRO01009641.1:1269-96100 GCA_013397915.1 Daphoenositta chrysoptera | reverse complement strand
AAAAAAAGTGAAGTGGACCAGTGTGAAAAAATAAGCAAAATATAGCTTTATATTAGCATGAGAATGACTTTTAAGTTGAAAAAAAAGAAGAGAATTTATGCTTTTGTAATTCTCAGAAAATGAAATTGTAGGAAATCATAAGTACCTCTACTAATTTTCTAACAGTGATTAGGTCCTAAATCAGACTGAAACCAGGAATTTCAGAAATTAAGAGAAAGACAGATTTTGATCTAAAATAACATAGATTTTTCACTCCCGTCCCTTGAATTTTTGGAGGTTGGTTCACGGGGTGCTTCAGGCTGTCAGCACCTATTGAGAGCAATTCTTGCCCTGTGCAAGTTTGTCACTGTGTGGGAATTCATCTAGGAAAGACAAATGACCTGCTTTTTTTGTTTTTTCTAAAGAACCTTTTAAACTGTTTTAACCTTCCACATTTCTGCTTGGAATTTACCAGAGAGTTCCTGTACCCACTTTGTAATTTCTGCATGAACTGTGATATTTTTTGTCTATACCCTGTTGCTTGAATTTTCCATCTTCTGCCTATGCTCAATTAATTCTGTTTTCACTTTCTGATAGGGTAAGAAGTTATGAACTGACCTGACAATTTAAAAGTCTTCTCCCTCATCTTTCAGGCAGTTGTTAATTCTCTTTATCAGCTCCTTTTTCACAACTTAAGGTCTTTGTCTCCTTAGACCACTGTAAAAGTGGGCTTCCATCTCTTGATTCATTTCTGCAGCTCTTCCTTGAACCTGCCCAATTCTCAACAGAATTTCAGTCAAGTGATATTTAATTTTTTCATATTTATTTTTTCCCAGTTTCTTTGGTGGAAAGTGTTTCCATAAACAGAGCAGAGAAAGCTGCACGCTCCTCATATCTACTTTCCTGAACTAAAATGTTAATTGTTAAGTTAATTGTTTGCCACCTCTCTCTTGCAGGGTTTGGTTCCTCCCCCAGCTTCTTGTGTGTGAATGATTTTTCCCGCTGTTAACTTTAATTCATATATTATACATCTCATCCATAATTAATCATAAAGAGGGACCTTCTATTATTTATCACCTGCAGGATGGGGACGTGCATGTGCACACATGCATATATGGGATATTTTCCTACATAAAAATAAAGATTAATGTATAAATATTTAACGGAGGTTATAGTCTAAGGAAATATTGCTCCTAAAAGTGCTGGAAAACACTTTTTTCAGCAGCCCTAATATGTACCACAGGGTACAGTCTGATAGGACACAGGTGATGCCTCTCCACAGAGTATTAGTTGTTTGCAAGGAAGAATTAGGAGAATCTAAAATTTTATCATCTTATTAATGTTCTACTTCTATGGATCCCAATTTCTTCTTCAAAACTTGTCTTTTAAGAGATAGTGCTGACCTTAAACATAAGTCATATATTACAGAGACAGGTTTTTTCTTATAATTAAGCACTGGAGACTTTCAGTTCTACAGACCATGAGCTGGGATTAGAACACAGGGAGATGATCAGGACTGTCCTATCAATTATATACTTTCATTTAAGTGGTGTCTGTTGTTGAGATGAGCTATCAAACAAACTTTGTAATACACATTCCTCAGTCAGTCAGTCTTTCCATACAGAGTAAAACTCGGTGAGAATTTTTTTCTGAATAAGAGGAGAAAGAAGCTTGGGTCTCACAGAAAACACGTTTTATTAATCACTGGGAGGTTCTCAGTGTCCCAAGGTGCAGTTTATCACTGTAACCACAGCTCACTGCAGTAAATACTCCTTTAAAACACAGAATCAGCATTTAACTACACATTTTCAAACCTTGGGCAGCTTAAAATGGTGCTCTTTCCTTCTCTCATTCAAATAACTTTACCAACCAGAAATTTTTGGGCACCCACTCTTTCTGTCACTTGGGTGTGGTGAAAGATTTAAACAAAGATTTATTGTGCCACCTATAATTGAGGGTTGCTGAGAAAGCAGCATCTGAGCTAGAAGACAATGCTGAAGCCATGCATGTTAACAGATTATGTCCCTATTAAAAATAAATGTAGATGATGTTTGAGATGGTGTTCATCGTATAACCTGGCTCTGAATGTTCAGGTGTCTGCAGCTTCTATTTAAGTGGGAAATTGCTCTTGGAAAAGTTAGCTAAAAAGTGTCTCAGAAATGAAGGGAGAAAGGTGTTGGGGTTAAGATTTGGGTTTTAGGTGGTGGGTTTTTTGGTTGGTTGGATTTTTAGGTTTGGTTTGGTTTGCATCTTTTTGGTTTTTGTTTTTTTGTTTGGTTGTGGTTTTTTTTACAGTAGGAATAAGTTAATTAGTGAATATCTGTTACCTTTCCTGATGCCACTTTCTTTTCCCACCCCTGCTTTTTATTTTTTTGATGGCTGCATCTATATAATAGAAATTAAAATAGTTTTTATAGAGACCAGGCAGACTTGGAACACAGAGTCCTGTTCACCCAAGTGAAATCAGGCTCTCCTTCACCACCTTCCATCTCATGGAGGGCACATTCTTCAGGCTCTGCCACAGAGGAAGAGACAACCAGGTAAGAAGAAAAAAACATAGTGGAGTTTCAGCTTTAATATCTCATTTTGAAAGATTAGGTGAAAGCAAGTCGATGTAACAGGTTGGTCACACAATCAAATCACATCCAACCATTCAAAATTAATTATTCAAGCCTTTCTTTGTGCCCTTGTCAATTTGAACAGAAGAGCTGTCAGCTGTTGAGTCTCTATTGAAGACCAGCCTCAGATCGTTATTATTGAGCTGCCCCTGACCAGGCTCCGGGGCCAGAGCTCCTGTCAGAAAGAAAAAGAAATGAAACACGTTGTATTGACTTTCGGATCTTTGGGATATTACTTATTTATTTATTTCCTCCTATCTTCCGTGGACTTTGCTCTGCGGTGTGCTCTGCTTTGTACAAAGCTCCCTTTGCTCCACAAAGAACTAAAAAAAAGTCCACGAGGCTCAATTTACAGGGATTGCATGTGTGTTCCACCTTTTTAATGGAAATGCTTCAGGGAGGGAGATAGTGTGTCCCAAGCACGGACATGGTGTAGCATGCAAATCCTCAGGTCAGTGATACAGACTCTTGGGGCTCTGCCTAAGAGGATTGGAGTGAAGAAAAAAATTGGCTTTCTCCCAGGAGATAAAGACTGTGAACTATGAAAGCAATAATGTTGACCCAAATAACAGTTGCTCAAGAGATTGAACCAATGCAGAATTTGCTTAGAATAAATGCCATACAGCTGTCAGATTTTGCCACGTTAATTTTCTTTTTTAAGATTCATTTATGGCTGTTCACATCCCTAAGCCATTGACTGCATAAAAGAGTATACCCAGATTAAAGCTGAGTATCAGAAAAAGAGAAGAAAAGTAGTTTTACTTCAGAGTTTTTCTTCATTACTTTTCCGTTGCCTAGTTTTGAAAAATAGGGATAATTATTTTTAAATGTTCTTATCTAAGTGACACCAGCATTTTTTGAATGCTCATATAAAATGTCAAAACTGTACTGTGTTTTCTCAGGAGAAAGAAGTACATCTAAGCAAATTGGGTGAATGTCCTTACTTTAGAATAATTTGTCCAAAAAGGAGTACTTACAGACCTTATGCTCTGGAAGCAAATTTTCCAGAGAGTCACATCTCTTTTTAGGGAGCTGACAAACACAAATAAGAACAGACCAATGGTACATATTTTAAAATTCCTTTGAGGCCATGGTCCCATGGCTTAAAGAAGGCCCACATATGTGGTTCACAGGGTTCAAAGTGATTTTCTACTTTAAGGTGTATTTTATGCCCATGTGGGACTCATAGAATGGTTTGGGTTGGAAGGGATCTGAAAGATCATCTCAATCCACATCCTGCTTGGGCAGGGACACCTTCTGCTATTCCAGGTGGCTCCAAGCCCTGTCTGGCCTGGCCTTGGACACTTCCAGGGATGGGGCAGCCACAGCTGCTCTGAGCAACCTATGCCAGGGCCTCCTCGCCCTAACAGCAGAACATTTCTTCCATATATCTAACCTAAATTTCCCCTCTTTCAGTTGGAACCCATTCCCCCTTGTCCTGTCACTCCAGTTCCTGGTGAATTGTCCCTCTCCTGCTTCCTTGTACCCCCTTCAGACACTGGAAGTTGCTCTGAGGTCTCCACACAACCTTCTCTTCTCCAGGATGCACAGTCCCAGCTCTCCCAGCCTGTCTTCACTGGGGAGGTGCCCCAGCCCCCTTATCAACCTCGTGGCCTCCTCTGGGCTTGCTCCAACAGTTCCATGTCCTTCTTATGTCGGGACATCAGACCTGGGCACAGCGCTCCGCGTGGGATCTCTTGACAACAGAGTAGAGAGGAGAATCACCTCCCTGGACCTGCTTCCCACAGTGCTTTGGATGATCCTGGTGGTGACTCCATGCACACATTTGGCCGTTGTTCTCCATCTCCAACATCCAGAGGATGTGGATTTGTCTGATTTTTGCTGGGAACGCTTCTCTGAATGTCTTGGGTGACCGGAACGTGCTGTTCATGTGGAGGCCTTGCTGTCAGGTCAATCCTGTTTAGGCAACTTCATGCTGCTGGCAACTTCTGGGATTGCAAGAAATGTCAGTGATATGGATCTTCATATGGAAATGTCATTAGCATGGTCAAGGCCATCTGTGCTAATGTCATGTGGTGATGGCAAGGTCACTCTGTGACTGAACATGTTCTTTAATGGCCTGTGGAGATAAAGAAAGAGAGTTTGACTGCTCAGGGAAAGTGCTTAGGGTCCAGGCAGTGCAGGTCTGTGTCTGCTTGGACATATTTATTTTGTTGTTTTTTATAACCTAGTGGTATGCTTCCTGAAAAAAATAAATTTCAGAAGTGGAAAAAATGCTTTGTGAGACTTTCAGCCTAAAGTCCCATATGTAGAATATGAGTTTGCCCCTTTTTTTCCTAAAACACCTGTTTCCTTAACACCCATCATTTGAAAGACACAACAGAACACATTATAGACTCTAGTTGCTTAACAAATACTGCAATGCAACCCTAAAACAAATCTAAGCATTAACAAAATAGTTGCTTTAAATCATTTGTAGAACTAATTGTGTCTGTAAGTACATGGAAAGCTCAGGAAAAGTGGAAAAATATTTAACACAGCTTGCCTGAAACATTAATCTGGCCAAAGGCTGTATTTTAAAAACAATTTATTCTGAGGTCTTCACAGAAAATGAGCACTGGTGCAAACAAAACACGTCCAGCCCACTGGTGAACACTCTGACAGTGGAAAGAGAACAAAAATAACATTATTTGACTCATACACAGAGATTTGCACATCCAAACTGTGCCCTTGTTGAGCACATCCATAAAGGATTAAATCATATCTGGCAGGTCTTCAGGCACAGCATGAAAACAAGGGGTGAGAAAGGATGTTTGGGTGCTCAAAACCCAGAACGGGGATTCCCATGTCTGCCCCAAACTGGCAAGATAAAGTTAGGCAAATCGATTTGCTTCACTGTGCCTCAATTTCCCAATCTAATAGAAACTGGCAAATCATAAAAATTATCTTAGGAATGTATTTGGGCATATTTGCATAATTATCCTGATATTTGGACAGGTTTCCAAGTCATGATTCTCTGAGCAGTTCAGATAGGGAAATAGAAAACACTTAAAATACTTGCATTTATTCTAAAGGACTGATGCTTGTTGTGTCTATAATGATATTTTCTTTGTGCTTCCAGTCTAAGGAAAGTAATAGTACAGAATCACAGTAATCTTTATGAGATGGTATGGAATTACACATCCTTCCTAGTTTTATCTCACATAGATCTTTGAAATGAAGTTGGATTGAAATATCCCATAATTTTGAGTTGATGCTCAACATAAATCACACTGTGAATTTACTCCTTGCTGAAAAGTTATATTTACTGAACCCTTTTCATTGTTATAAAATTAGTTTGAAAAAGATGTCAGCAAACAGAAAATTAATAGTGTGATAACCACATCTATTCATACTGTTATAACTCTTGTTCAAAGTGTTTCTGTTTATTGAGAAGTTGCAAGAATTATAAAACTTTGTAACCTATAAAAAATGAGGTCTGCTAAATCCCCACATGCTGATGGAATTCAGTCTGCAAACAGTCTCAGGAATTGCTTGCAGTTATTTCAATTTAAAATCAGTGTGGGTTATTTTTTTTTCTTCCAGCAATGTCGATAATACATGTGACTTGGGTAATAGTTAATTTTTTTTTTAATATTTCCTTTATGGAATAATTTCATTCATTCAGGGGCTGCAGGAGTTCTTTTGTTTCATTTTATGGCATAGAACAGTCTTTACATCTGCCCTTACTATTGTTATTTTTTTGGCTTCATCAGTTGTTCTGAAGCAGCACTGAGTACAAATGGTTTTGTAGGCTTCCATACTGAGGAAAATGTGTACTGAGTCCCAAAATATGGGAATAGCTCATCAGGAGACAGTTTTCTTTTTTTAAATGGTAGGTGTGAGAGTGGTAGTGAGAGCTGAAAGAAATTAAATACATAACATTCATGACATGGAGCTTTGTGCCTGTGTGGAAGGGTAAAGAGGAGGCAGAAGTAGGGTCCCATCATAAAAGAGGTGGTTATGTTAAGAGCAGAAATTAGTGTGCATGAGAGAGGGAAAAGTAGAGGAAAAACGGGTATAGTGAAGGGAAATTGTAAAAAATATTTCAATTTTTATAGAGCTGTTGAAAAGCAACACCATAGACTTAACACTATTGTATTGTTCAAAAAGAGAGAAATGTACATCATTAGCAGCTTTTCTTCTTCATTTTCAAAATTATTCACTGAACATTGAATTCTTTTCCCAGTAGACTGGCCAAGAGTCTCCAGGGGAAATTATTTATTTTATCTCTAATTCCTAGTGGAGCTACTTCCTCCTGCAGTGAATATTCTGAATAATTTTTTATCCAAACATAGGTTTACTTTTTCAAATTGAGCGAGGAAGATATTAATTCCTTCCCATGTCATTACCCTAAAACCAAATTAACCTGTTTCATTTTCCCTCATTTTGCACTTTCCAAATAAAAAATACTACACTAGAATGTACCATGTGAAGCTTTGTCTCTGCTACTGCACATGCTTTAAATAAAAATTCCGACTGATCAGGTGTGCTGGGAAGACTGGAATAGATCTTCTCACGGAAGGGAATGGGTACTATGATAAATTTCTCATAAAACTGTTCCTTCGGGTTGAGATGCTCCATTACCTTCATGGTTACCTGCAGAATAAACATGGTTAAACACGTGGGGCCAGAGAGTTGCAGCTGCTGTAATTACTGTGGGATGATATTGGCTGTTTGCACTTAATCAAAATAATTCTGCTGCTCTTGGAGTTCTGTGTCTGCAGGGCTGTGATTTATTCTGATCATATTGTCCATAACAGTTTATATTCTGGAAATACAACGACTTCAAAGCTCCAAAACTGTTAAGGTGCACATTTGATGGTGGTGACATAAAGCAGCTGCTGTTCAGGCCAGAGGACATGGAGGTTTTCTCTTTAACTAACAAGCTTGTGGTTAAATTTACATGCAGATAAAAGAGGAGATGAGTTATGTTCCTTGATGATATAAAGAGCAGAGCATAAGTTTATTTGTGCTAAGCCACTGGTCAGCTCCAGGCTATTTATTTACGTGGGATGCACCAGTAAAAGCCTGGGGAAAAAGATTTTAATCCTCCAGACAGCTCCATATATCATGAGCAAAGCTGAATCCTCCTTAATCAGAGCCCCTAAAACTAGCTGGTGATTTAAAATTATCTGCTTGCTTCCTAGCTGAAATCAGGAAAGCAGCTTCTACAGCAACATATGCAAGCACTCAAATAATCTAAAACTGAGGTATTAAAGATTATGGCAGTTTTATTTAATATCCTGGAGGATGACAGTTAACAACAGCAGGTAGAGAACTGTAACTGCTCATGCCTAATAAATTCATCAAAGATTAAGAGGGGGAACAATTAAATAAAAACATTGTGTGATCAGTCAGCTCTATACCATTCAATCACAGAATAGTAACCATCAACATAACCTATTGTGTGTACACAAAAACACAGCTCCTGCATCTAGTTATGCCTTATTTGAAAAAGACCCCACAAAACCAAAACAAACAAACATGTTTATTCCTCCTGTATAAAACCTGAAGATTGCATATGTAACATAAGTGGAATTGGTGTGGACAATTGGCACTGGTAATTGGAAATACATTTTTGCAGTCTCAGAAACACAGAGGAGCAATAAAATATGTTCTGATTTGGGTAATTTACAGTCTCATTTTCAAAATGGCCAAACTCATTCAGAAAATTATAGCACTGAACATATAAGAACATAATGTCTTTCCTTATTCTGAGATTACAGAAGCACAAATAAACTTATGGCACTGTTAAATTTAAAGCAGCTAAAACCATTAATGCAGCTACCACCAGCATTCAGGAGCTGCCTGATTTTGGAGCACGGGGCTCAGGCCTCATCCTGTCTCAATGAGAAACCAGCAGGGAACCACAACTCTTGTTCCTGTTTAAAGCTGTAATTGACTCAGTAGATAATCTCTCTCAGCTCAATTTACAAAGGCAAAACTGGAACTTTATTTTGTTCAGTCCCCTCTTCCACTTTCTGCCATCTTTTTTCTTTTCTTTTCTTTTCTTTTCTTTTCTTTTCTTTTCTTTTCTTTTCTTTTCTTTTCTTTTCTTTTCTTTTCTTTTCTTTTCTTTTCTTTTCTTTTCTTTTCTTTTCTTTTCTTTTCTTTTCTTTTCTTTTCTTTTCTTTTCTTTTCTTTTCTTTTCTTTTCTTTTCTTTTCTTTTCTTTTCTTTTCTTTTCTTTTCTTTTCTTTTCTTTTCTTTTCTTTTCTTTTCTTTTCTTTTCTTTTCTTTTCTTTTCTTTTCTTTTCTTTTCTTTTCTTTTCTTTTCTTTTCTTTTCTTTTCTTTTCTTTTCTTTTCTTTTCTTTTCTTTTCTTTTCTTTTCTTTTCTTTTCTTTTCTTTTCTTTTCTTTTCTTTTCTTTTCTTTTCTTTTCTTTTCTTTTCTTTTCTTTTCTTTTCTTTTCTTTTCTTTTCTTTTCTTTTCTTTTCTTTTCTTTTCTTTTCTTTTCTTTTCTTTTCTTTTCTTTTCTTTTCTTTTCTTTTCTTTTCTTTTCTTTTCTTTTCTTTTCTTTTCTTTTCTTTTCTTTTCTTTTCTTTTCTTTTCTTTTCTTTTCTTTTCTTTTCTTTTCTTTTCTTTTCTTTTCTTTTCTTTTCTTTTCTTTTCTTTTCTTTTCTTTTCTTTTCTTTTTTCTTTTCTTTTCTTTTTCCTTTCCTTTCCTTTTCCTTTCCTTTCCTTTCCTTTCCTTTCCTTTCCTTTCCTTTCCTTTCCTTTCCTTTCCTTTCCTTTCCTTTCCTTTCCTTTCCTTTCCTTTCCTTTTTTCTTTTTTGCTTTTTTCCTTGTTTTCTTCCCTTTTTTCTGTCTTTATTTCTTTTTCTTTCTTTCCACCTCCTTTTCTCTTCCAATCATATTCACCTTATGGTTCTATAGGCAAGGAACAGGCAGGTTTTTTGTTTTAGGCAGTAAACTGGAAAACTACAGCTGTGGCAAAATCCCTACTCATGAAACAGAGAGACATTTTGGAATGGAGCGAACACCACAGCATCTAAATTTCTCAAGATCCAATTTCTTTGGAAAGATGCAGAAAGACATCGCTGGTCCCTGATATTCCTTAGAGATAGAGATGCCAGAACAACAGCAATCTTTGGTGACTGTTTTCCTCTTTAATATTTCCTACTTTGAAGAATCAAGTGGAAAATATTCTGTGACTTTGCCTGGCGTTTTAGAGTCATGGTGATGTTGGCTGGGTTGGGCCTCCTGCACTTTGAGCAGCTCTGAATTCCACTGACTGAGGGGCAGAATGATTGATTAGTAACAGGTTTAATTATCATTTACCCTGATTCAGACGGAGCTGCCACAAAAACAGGTGCTACTTGTACCCCTGACTGGAGTAGAGGAGGTGAGGGAGGGTAAAGAATGATGATATAAGAAATAATGTCTTAGTTTTGAGCTGTCAGCTCTACATAAATTTTGCCAAGTTGCAAATCCATCTGTGTTACAACTGGAACCACATCAGGTCATAGGACTGGAAATATTTATGAATGTCCTTAGCTCTCTGCAGAGAGCTTTGCAGAGAGATAATCTCAGTTATTCTTTACTGAAGTCTAAACAGATTATGTGTCTAAATAAAATAGAAGACATCTCATGACTTGTTTTATAAATTCTCAAATTTCATTCTGAGGGGAAAAAAGCCCGCAACAAACAACAAAACAGAAGGGAAAGGGAAAACCAACTGCTTTGGAACTGAAGGAAACTTCAGGAAACTGAAGCAAGCTTGGTCTTATGATAAGACCTAGGTCTGTGAGCTTTGAGGAGCCAGGGGTAACAGATGAGAAATGACAATAGCCTCCCTCACCTTGGACAACACTTCCTATGGATTTTATGGTTTTTTTCTTTCCTTGTGTCAGGAAAAAATGGGAATACCAAACGCCTTAATTCCTCATGAGTAACGTTGTATTATGGTGGCACTTCAGAAGCGTTCCCACTGAATTTTTCTCCCAGGAAATGAGTCGTGGTGGCCTCTCAAAGTATTTCATGAAGGATGAGTACATTGAATGAGGGATGCTTGGAAAAGTGAAATCCTTACCTTTCCCTCCACATCTCCCTTCCTCATCCAATCTTTGGGCTCGGTATCAGAAGCATTCCCAGGACTGTGATGGCAGGGCACAGTTTAAGCAGGTTCTAGCACACTTCCCATGCCCCGAGCAGCAGATTGGTTTGTTTGAGGATGATGTTGTAGCAGTGCCATAAAATTGAGTTATAGGTTTCTGTCCCCTTTGGCTCTGGGGGGAGTTCTCTCCCCTTCCATGCACAGGTCACACTGGAAACTTGCATAGCAGAAGCTATTCTATCTAGTGGAGGTGGCAAGTACCACTGACAAGAGTTTATTTGTTCTATATTATCATTTGGCACATGATTAGAACAGCCATCTGTTCTCTTAATTTCGATCAGCCCAATTTAGGCTGCAATAACACAAAGCCGTTAGATGTGTTTCCAACAAAGGAAAAATCAAATATGATTTTTTAAATCATCTTGAGGGTAGCATTACCCCTATTTAAAGACTACCAGCATGCTGGGGGGAAAGGGCATGATAAAAGAATAATTAACATTGTGATTTTAAAATATTCTCATTTTCATACAAGAATATGATGCGCTAATTCGACAGGAAAGTGTTCACATTTTCTTATGAATTATACATGAGAACAATCTCACACAGGAAACCTAAACAGAATTTTATTTTAATCTCTGATATTATACAGTCTAATGGAAAGCATTAAAACCTTACATAAGAGCCATTTCATAATTGTTAATGTGACCCCTTCTCACTTAGAGAAACAAACACATGATTTGCTACTGCCACTCAATTTTAATGAAGTCAGAAGGTTATTTAGGGCACTGGTCAGCAGATAGTAAAATGAGGGGTGTGTTTCAACAATGTCATGGGTTTTGGGGCCCTTGGTCAAGCCTAGGTATGACCCAGTTTCCTCCACTTCTTGCCTGTTTGTTTTCTTCAGGAGAGTAGGACCCATCTCTTTGGGGTGCATCTCCATATCTCCAAACTGAGTGGTTTGCTAATATCTCAGATGAAGACATGAGTTTAGAGTTTCATTAGGGAAGGAAATTTAATTAAGGAAAGCTGTTGGTAACATATGCCAACTGTTAAAATATTGATGCAATGGCAAAAGATGACACGGCTTGGTGAGTTGGGTGGGGAGATTGGATCGTGTGTGAAAGAGGTTTAATTTGAACATTAAATTTTTCATACCACTAATTCCAGCTTTAGGACAGACAGATGAGGGATCACATCTACAGAAGGAGGGAAATCTCTTCTCTAAGCCCATGACTCTGTAAAGGAAATCACAATTTTCCATGATGGGTTCAGTTACTGGATGGGTTCATGGAAAAAAAATTTGTTCAGAGGAAAATGGTGACATTTTGTATTCACTACAACCAGAACCGTCACTGAATTTATGTGCATGATCCAAGCTTGAAAAGAAACTTGAAAAAGTTGTTAAGGTGTTGAGCAAAAAACTACAGGAATATTTCAAGACATGAATAATTCACAGTAAATGATTTAGGAAGTTCAATCTGTATAACTAATTAAGGAGAAAGATGGTATAAGAGGTAATTTCCTCATCTTCTGTGAGTACTTAAATGGGCAGAAGATTTCTGACTGCGGAGGAAATCTTTAATGAAGGCACAGTAAGATCCAATAACTGGGGCAAAGACAGGTGGACCCAAACAATGCAGTAATTTTCAAAAGTAAGAATAATTGGAATAATTTACCCCGGGCTATCACATGCCCTCCACTTACAAGAAATCTTTAATCATGACTAATGTCTTTTTAAAAAACCTATAGTGTAACTTCCAGATATGGACTTGAGCAGGAGTTAATGGCAAAAGGATGGAAGGTGAAAATAAATTACTCTAATGGTCTTTCTAGTCCTTGGATCTATATATTTTGTTTTCAGTCTCCCAGTGAGGCAAAGTTATATATTATGTTGGATGTCGGGGAAAGAGTTATGGGTTCCATTTCCTGTTTTTCCACTGACTCGTATGAATTGTGTGAATCCTTGTATCTCAGAGAGCTTCTCAGTAAAGAATTTAAATTTTCATAAAATCATAGAATGTTTCAGCTTGGAAGGGACCTTGAAGAACATCTAATTCAAACGCTTTGCCATGAGCAGGGACACCTTCCACTACACCAGGTTGCTCAGAGCCCCATCCAGCCCGGCCTTGGGTTTAAATTCTATTTTTTAATAAGTTTAAATACTATTTTAAATGGTAATGTATTACTATGCTTGCCCACACTACCAAGGCAAGAGATAGTGAGGGTTCCTGAAAGCCTTTGAAGTCTTTGAATGAGACACATATTCCAGATATTGAATCAGGTTTTCAAAGGCATCAAGCATTGAAAACCAAAAGAGATTTCAACATCTCTGAAAATCGGATGCTGAAATTATAATAATCAAGTATTCAAGGCATTAATACAAACACTACTGAGGAGGAAAAATAAATGGGAATTATGAGCTATATTTTGACAGTGGTTTTTTTAATTGTTGTGAAAGAGGCTTCTCTGTCTTCCTGTCTTGAAGCCTGCTAACAGCCAAACAAACAAAAAGCTTCAGTTGATCTGAAAGGATTTTTCCCTTTAGAAAAAATCTTTATTTGGCATATTAAGTAGGTGAGTCAAAAAAATTAGACTTCATTAGAGCAAAGCCAGAGTGATTAAATTAAATGTGCCTCAAGAAGAAAGCCCTGGATCAACAGGGCAGTGGGAGCTTGTCTGTCCCATCCTGGTGCCTTGCTAAACACTTTTTGAAGTACAGAAGGCAGAACACTCAACACTTCAGCTTTGTCACAGCTGACAGCCTGTCAGGTTTAATGAAAATGCTCTCCGTTTAGAAGATGACAGAGATTACATGCATTTCCCCTTTTATTTCTCTGTCATCTTTTCTGTCTCGCGTTTCTACAGGAGAAGGAGGGGTTGGTTATTAAAAGCATTACATAAGTATGCAAAATATGTTAAGAAGAAAAGACAAAAAGGAAAATCTTTAGCCCTGCAATTATACACAATGTCTGTTGGTGGGAAATGTGGGATAACATCTGATGTGTGGCAATAACTATTTACTTTTAGTTATCTTTGAAGAGGGTGAGGTAAAAATCTCTAGATAATGCTTTAAGTGAAGGTTTTATTGTACGATTGCCTGAGTAATTTCCAACAGGAAGATGATCTAAGCAGTGTTAGATAGCTTGAGTGTGTTCATAACTTCTCCAGAAAATACAGCAAGATAACACTGAGCAATTTCTTGGCTCTGCACAGCTTTCACATTCCTTTTTTATTAAGTGGCAGGCTTTTAATAAGTGTGTCTGCTCTCCCAGAGCCAAAAGTGTAACTGCATCTGAGGAAACTCACAGCCAGGGCTGAGCAGGGCAGGCTTCACCTGCAAATATCAGTCAGTACTACGATATCTGGAAACACCCCACAAATCTACTATATTCATCACCCAGCCACTCCACATCCTCATCCACATCCTCAATCCACACCCCAGCTGTGATTCCAGAACTGCTCTCTAGAGTTTTAAGGGAAGCTCTGACTTTGATCTTCTCACTTAATTTCTGTGGCAGTTTTTTTTCATGCTTATCCTGAGAAGAGAGACAAATTTGATTATTAATGATGCCCTTTGTAGACCATCTCTCAAAACTGTGAAAATAGTGAGAGCTGTGGAAGAGCACAGAGGAAGGAACTTATTTTTTTAACTTTGGCCACTTCTGTGTGATCTTAAACTTGTGCATACTAGTAGTGTCCAAAGGTGTGAAACTGAATTATGGAGAAATGGAATTATGAAGAGAAATGGAATTATGCGTATTTAGCAGAGGTGAAAATGGACCCCAGAAAGAGAAAGCTACAGAAAGTCCTCGCACAAGGGGCACATTTCTGCCTCTCAGCTGTTTAGGCTTCACTCACTTGACACAAATGCACAGCACGTGCAGATTTACTGGAGGGACCAAAAGAGTCCCAGCCATCCCATTAACTCCTTTTCATCTGTTCCTGGGCCTGTGATGTGGTTGCAGCCTCTCCACTGCCATCCACCCCAGCACAGTTTGGTACCAGAGTCACATCCCAGCTGGAAAAATCCGATGTAAGCCCTGCCTGGGCTGCAGAGGATGTGTCCTCCCGGAGCAGGCAGGGCTGGGGCACTGCTGGGGCAGGCACAGGGCTGGACCCGCTGTGCTCTCTGAATGCAGAGCTGCTCGACGCTCACCCAGCTGGAAACAAAACCGAGGCAGGGCTGTCTTGGCTGCATCCCCCAAGCCAAGCCTGTAAATGTGATTCCCATCTCCTGGAGCTGTCATTTTGTGCTGCCCACGGAGCATAAGGGAGACGACGGTGCCTCAATTACCTGTAGTTCTTATAACGTATTCCCTGGCAAAGGTAGATTTGCTTTATGAATATTTCAGGAGTGCAGAAAGTGCTCGTGAACCGCACTCAAACAGCCTGTGGTTTTCACACCAAAATTCGAAATATCCTAACCTAAATTTAGCAGTAAAGGCAAACCTTGTTAAAGGGTAGAGATGTTGAGGACCAATATGTGATAAGAAAATGAGATGGCACAAATGGTTTTGAGTAATGTAAACACTCAGACATTGTTCTGAGTAATTGGGAATGTGAAAGGAAAAGGAAGAAACACTCAGCACAAGATAGTACATTATATCAAGGAGTTACAGTATATTTTATGGGTTTAACTTATTGCTACTATGTATCTATATAATTTCATCCAAACATTACAACTAACAAATTAAAATATAAGATGTAAGACAGCTTTGCTTTGTTCATGTAAGCTTTTGAGTGCCATGTTTCAGACACCTGCCTGTGAAACTGAAATACTGCCCATGCAGGTGCTTTCCCTACTACACTCTACAGTACCTTGCTTCCTAAGTCTTGTCTATGCAAGCAATTAAGTTTTCAGAGGCAAAGGAAGTCAGTGTGGCTTCTGTGTATGAAAGAACCTCTCCAGCCTGTAAATCTGTAAATCCACCTAGGCTGGAACAGTGTTGCTCATGGCTGAGGAGAGAGCACTTCCCATCCAGTTCTCCCTCCCCTTCACACTTTCCCTTGCTCTGCTCTTCTTCTTCAGCAGCAAAGGAGCTCAACACCCTCTATGCCTCCATTATGGTGATTTATTTTCACAGAATCCCAGAATCCCTGAGGCTGGAAAAGCCCTCCCAGCCCAGCGAGTCCAAGCTGTGCCCGATGCCCACCTTGTCCCCAGCCCAGAGCACTGAGTGCCACCTCCAGCCCTTCCTGGGACACCTCCAGGGATGGCGACTCCAAACCTCCCTGGGCAGCCCCTGCCAAGGCCTGACCACCCTTTCCATGGAGAAATTCCTCCTGGTGTCCAACCCAACTCTCCCCTAGAACAACTTGAGGCTGTTTCGTCTTGTCCTGTCCCTGTTCCCTGGGAGCAGAGCCCGACCCCCCCCTTGGCTGCACCCTCCTGTCAGGGAAATATAGAGAGAAATAATATCACCCCTGAGCCTCCTTTTCTTCAGGCTAAACAACCCCACCACTTATTTAACCCTGGTGGGGTTATGTAATAATTCTGGATACCTACACGAATGGGAGGGGTGGGCTGATGTTGCTTTATTCAATGTTCTCTGCTCTGAGGCTCAGACCTGTCCTGTGACATTAAACGGTTGTTAATTTTTTTCCATACTTCTTTTATGTTATGGTTTAAAGGATATTGCCCTCTGTAATGAAACCATTTCCTTTCTGTCTTCTCTCTGTTGGATTGCTTTCCCACTGATGCATCTGGGATCAAGCATCCTGACTACACTTAATTATTAAAAAGTCATTGCTCAAATAGAGCTCTGAGAAAAAGGAATCATTTGTTACTGCATATTACTGAATACTGGTTCATAATGGGTTTCACCCCTGTGTATTTCTCCCCTAATTCTGGAGTCTGATATATTTTATAATACATAGATACAGGTACACATATTGTAAGAGCCACCAGCTGCTAGAGAAATTTAGCAGACTTGAAAAAGAAAAGATATTAACATTTCCCTCGGTGTAAAAGTTTTGGAAAAGCACACACAGCTTAGACTACAGTATTTTTTAAGTGGAAATATTAACCAGGTGAGGCTTAAGTTTGCAATGTGTTCTAAACACGTTATTTTAATTTATTGCATTATGAGAACTGCTTTAGAGTAAATATGTATTTTGTAGATTTTAGGGGGTTTTGTGTCCTTGCTTTTAGAGAGGGCATAAAAAAGAACAGAGGCACTTCTGCAGGTGTCAAATGATGAAAACTGCACATGTGACCATTTACACCATGGTATTTTTCACATTTTCTAGAGTTAAGCATGAAAAATACATATTTGAAGAAAATTTAACCTGGAATACTTTTATTTTGAGAGAACAGTGGTAGAAACTCTGACCATGAACACATCAGACTTGTTTGGTTTTAGAGAATTTTCACTTTGCTGGGCAGGGTGGGGTGGGACTGCTCCTAACACTGGTGCTGTTTAACTTGCTGGCATTGCAGGTGTGAGCAGCTTCACTGCCTTTCTAACCCCTGCAGCTCTGCTGCTGAATTGCAGCATTTCATCCTGCAATATTGAATTAAACTGGATGAATGCATTGGTTCTTTACCCCATACTATACTTCAGATGCCCCTTGTACGTTTGTTAATAGTCATATAGACCATGGCACATTTCTTTCCTTCATTCCTCACATTTTCCTTAAAGATCCCTTCTTTTTGCACATGAAGTGCAAATAAAATACTCGTGAATTGATACCTTTTATGCATTTACTTGGTAAGCTTGGAATTGGGAGCTTCAAACCTGGCAAAAAAAATCTTCAGGACCTGTATCCTCCATCCTTCAGCGTGAGAGTGACAACCTGCAGATATTCTAAGCTCTTCAAATTCTTGTGTCTTTCAGGACCTAGATTTCTCATCACATCCACGGGAGCCTTGTATATTTTAGACGTACAGAATGAAGATGGACTGTACAACTACCGATGTATCACAAGGCACAGATACACTGGAGAAACACGACAAAGCAACAGCGCAAGACTTTTTGTATCAGGTGCTCCTTTTCTGTATCCTGCTAAATGAAATCCTGCATGTGTCTCTCTCTAGTGTGCTCAGCTGGCAAGGCACATTCTTGTGAGCAACAACAGGTTTCTATCAAATGGAAGTGGGGAGCTGCTGCAAAATAAAACGGCCCATTTTAAAATCCTTTATTTTTCATCTGTTTTCCGCCTCTTAGTCACTGTTTCCTGGAGGACTGTAGGGTGCACCTGCATTCAGCACGGTGATTTTTAGCAGGTTTAGAGTACTTTATAAAAGGACTGCGGATGGGATTCATCCTCTCAAAAGTAGATTTCTGCAGGGAAAGGATTTTATCACCTTAACTTCCTGGTGTAACCAAAGAAGAGGAACACTTTTAGGGGTAGTGTACCTGTCCTGCTTTGGGGGGATCTGAACTGCCCCGTGGTGCCTCTTTCTCTCTGTTGACCTCAGCAGGAGCTCAGGACATTTAGCTCAGATGCAGATATTTCCACCTCGGGGTTCCCAGGTTAGCTGAGGTGCATTTCAGCCTTCCTTTTCATTCATCCACTCCTACCCTGGGGAAAACAGCATGTTCCCTTGATTCCAGGAGGGATCTCCAGCCAGAAGGAGCACACGACCTGTGCCAATGCACCCAGGGGTGCTGCAGGCAGACAGGGGGCTGGCTGGCCGCTCTCTATGCTCAGGGCTGAGTCCCGGGGCAATTTGTGCAGCAGATGGGAAAATGAGAAGATGGATGGGCTATTTTAATTTTTCTTTGTAGTTTTAAATTGTCTCCCGATTGCTCTATGTGTGATGGATGGTTGGGTTCCCCACACACAGCCACCACACATTCAGGGCTCTCAGTATGGTGCTGCTCCAATCCAGCTTTTTCCCCATTTTTCCTCTGTGGGAGGCAGCGCCATTTGTGGCTGAGGTGAAGGAGGAGCTGATCCCAAGCCTGGGTCTGGAACTTGCTGTCAGACACCTCTGTGTAGGATTAGCACTTCTCCACCTCTCCTTCCTGTCCCTCATTTGCTCCTGGTCCATAACTGCTCCCTGTGTTTGCACGAGAACTAATCCAGAGTGGTTTTCCTACATCCACAGAGCTCACTGAGCCTGTATCCCAGACTGTCTCCCCATATCCTTACCCCACACAAATCCTGCCCACCATCCCACTGAAAGCCCCACGTTGCTTTTTCTCCTTTTCCCTGTTGCTAAGTTGCCCTAAAGGTCAGTCAGGATTTGGTGACTTTCCCAATCTGACAGTCAGTATGATCATTCCCCTTTTGACCCTGTCCTCTCCTCGTTTGGTCCTTTTGTCAGAATAAAACTCTGGTTGTGAGGTCTCAGCTCTCCACTCCCCTGCTTGAGAGCCCTGAGGGAGACAGAGGTGAGCACAAGGTTTTCCATCATTAAAATACTTCCCGCCCTCCTCCAAAATGGACATTGTTGAAGTATTTTGGAGCCCTCTGAACACACAGGACAGTACTTAAATATAGTAATGATTTAAAAAAATAGTGGGACTTTTCATGTTAGAATCACTTACCAGTCAGATCCAGGAGTTTCTCCCTTTGATAGGTGTCCCCTGTGGGTAGCACTCTTGCCTAGGCTTTCCCCAGCCACACGAAGAAGTTCTCCTGCACAATAATCTGCCTGCTGTGGTCTTATGGGAACAGGCAGGGTTCTACCCTTCCAGCTGGCTCCATAATATGGTCTGCTTCCGTGTGAAGTCATGCTAAGGCTGAGCCAGTGGGAACATAAATAAAATCAGGCTTGTATCTTGGTTACCACAGGAAAAATTCTGGTTATCTCACTGAACAAAAGGGGGGAAATGAAAGCTCTGTCTTGTTTGAAATTTAGGACAAACACCCTAAAAGCTGTGCTCTGTCTGGAGTTACTTTTTCTGTTCTCCTCCACAGACCAAACTGAAAGAGAAAATTTTACCTGTGTGCTATTAAGTGCCTTTTTCAATTCAACAGGGTTAATTATTCTTGATCAGGGCTAGAGTGGGCTCTGATTTCCAGTCCTTGTTAATCTACTGAACAAGTGCAGCAATCAGGGGGCAGAGTTTTTCTTTTTATATTTCTCTAATAGGTTTTCCTTTTTCTTTACTGCAATTTATATTTTAAAAGAGTGAGTCCTTGAAGAACTGGGATCAGAGAATCCATGAGCACAGTTCTGAAAGGTCTACTTGCATGAGACCTACATTTTTGCCAGCCTTTTCCATCCTTATATGTTCTTCATTTGTTTGGGGATGAAATAGTTTGTGGTGGAAATTTCTCATGTTTCCTGGCCATATTTAATACAAGTTAAGCTTCATTATTGTTTTGAAAGAGTGAGAATGGTAATGTGCTGATAATAGCAAATTTAAAAAAAATAGCAAAAATACTGATTAAATAATATGCTTATGACCAAAATTAAGTTCCAAATTCCATTTGGAGTAAGAACACCTCCTTGAAATCCCATGGCCTTTCTAAATAAAATTAAAATCAAAGCCATTAACATGCAACAGAATATACTTCTAAGAACCATTATAATGTGCTTTTCCAATGGTAAATTTGTCCTGCCATGAATCCCAGCTCCCAAAATCATTACTGCTTTTTAACCCACACACTCCAAAAAATTCTTATCATTTTTAAAGCATAACAATTTTCTTCTTCGGATCTTTAAAGAAGGTCCAAAGTAGAATATTTTAGAACAGTGTCTTGCCTCATTTTTTCACCATTGTCCTTGCTGGAAGTCGTTTGCAGCTGACTGTTAAAGCATATTAAAATAATAATTCAAAAGAGACTAAACACATATTGGAACTGGTTTATGTTACTTTGCTATTTTTTGCCTTATAGCAGGTGATTGCGAATGAACCCTGGGATTCCTATTGTGGTTTTTATGTTTTTTTGTTTGGTATTTTTTTTCCTTAACTGGAATATATGAACTGTAGGAGGTCTAAGTAGGAGTCTGTTCCAGGGACAACCCAAAGAAATGTTTTTACTGTCCATGCAAATGTATAAGTACAGAGTGGAAGGAAGCAGGTCACTGGAATCATATCTTGTGTATCCCTGAATATATTTTAAAAACCTCCTCTATAACAGCAGGGTGAAATCTTCTTCAGTATGAAGGCAAATTCCAGTTTAGCCGTCCTGCAACTGGGACTCCAGGCTGTGCTGCTCCTGACAAGGCTCAAGTTGAGAATGAAAAAAAGTGAAGTGACCTTGGGATAGAGAATCCAAGGTCTGCTGTGCTGCTTGAGTAGGAATGCACAGACAATATCTCTAAAAGACAGTTTTGCTTTTTTATTATTTAAATATTTAATTATCACTTGCAACTGAAGAAATTGATTTCATGTAGATGCAACCTTCTTAAGAGCCAGAAGCTGTAATTTCTTGCCTGCATGTGGTTTCACTCTCAGTTAATTCCCCACAAAAGAATCTGTGCCCTGGAAACAGGAACGCCTGATGACCCAAACGGCGAGAGAGGAGCTGGCTGATCAATTAGTCAAATTGACATTGGCCTTCCCAATAGCATCCTGGCAGATTGTGCTTTCACTGAGCCAGACATAAACAGCATGGCAAGCTCAAAATATGTCCCATCCTGGTGCCAAATACGGACCTCGAGGCCACTGATTCATCCAAAATCACTCATTTAACCACCGCCGCCGCCTTCCTGATGAGACACTCAGCAAGCTGAATGTGGCTTTGCCCTCAGTGGCTCAGTGTTTTTCTGGCACCTAGAAAGCAGAAAAACCTTTGCTGTCACCTTTCAATGAATTTGGCATTTTGGGGGCTTTATCTAGATATTCGCAAAAAAGTTATTATTTAGTCCATTTTTTAATATCACAGTTCTGGTTTCTGGATTGACAGTTTAATTTGAATAGACTTAAGCTGTTTGCTGTCATGGGTACCATCCCAGGTGTGGCTGCAGTTCCTGGAGATATATCTAAGCTAGTTTTAAACCAGTTAGCTCAGGTACTGACTACTTTTGGAACAGCTTGAATTCAACATGAACTGCTTCTTTAACCTCTTCAGCTCCTTACAGGAACCTGCTGCAGCTGCCCTGTGAGCAGCACCTGAGTTTGCTAAGTTAAAAGGCCACTTGAAAACGCCAGAATTGTGGCAATCACAACTACATCCAGTCAGCTATTATTAGATATACCAAAAAAGAGGTCAGTGTGTTGGGTGGGAGCTGGTCAGCCTGTGGAGTTGCCTTGTGAGACAGAAATCTTAGCAAAGTGTGTGTGATGAGAAAATACTTAGATGAATATTTGTTCAGTATTTTTGTTGCAATAGCTCCAGGATGGGCAGCACAAAAATTTAAATCGTGTCAATCTCTGTCTCCAAAATTTTCAAACTTGAAATTTCACACAGAGCACTATTTCTGATGGGTACATGCACCTCTGGTGAAGGCAATCCTGCCAGACTTGTGTGAGATACATAAATCCAAGCCAGGTGCTGCACAAGTGAGAGCTGCCATTGTCAGCAAATTGAGCACAGAAAGATGCACTATTAAGCTGTAAGCTGCTCTTGTCACGTTAACTTCTTTTTCCAGAGAAGAAGAAAAGGCTTGTCTGTCAGTTAGACTGCAGATAGAAATCCCTGTGCCTCTGCCCATTTCTCTCCTGACAAGGGAATAAATTGCTCCTTTAATTCAAAGCCTTCAGACCACCGAGAAGAAGGGACAATGTGTTGGCTTCAATCTAGTCGAGAAGCAGCAATAATTGTTAAGGCAACACATTTCTGGCTCTCCATGCCTCTCACAGGGAACATGAAGGATGACCAGCGAAACATTTGCCACCTGGAAAAAATCCAGTGAGAGGATTTCCAAGCAGGGATGAGTTGCTTCAGCAGCATGTGCTGCTGGATCCCAGCCACCATGACTCAGACTGGTGGCTGGGTCAGAGAAGCAAACTGCACTACCCAAAACACCGGGCTGGCGAGTCAGACAACACAGGAGAAAAAATATTGACATATTGGTTAGTGGATTAATTTTAAAGCTCTCGTTGATAAGAGTTCCTCTTTGTTTTCCGTTTCAGACCCAGCGAATTCAGCCCCATCTATCCTAGATGGGTTTGACCACCGCAAAGCCATGGCAGGACAGCGAGTGGAGCTGCCTTGCAAAGCATCAGGGCACCCGGCACCAAAGTACCGCTGGCTGAAGGACAATGTGCCCTGGGAGCCCGACAGCCGCTTCCGGCAGACGGTGACGGGGCTGCTGATCGAGAGCACGCGGCCCTCGGACTCGGGCAGCTACGTCTGCGAGGTGTGGAACAACTACGGCACCGCCGAGATGGTCGGGCGCCTCTACGTCAAACGTAGGTCGCGGGTGGATGTTACCAATGATGTTACCNTGACACACAGAGCCGGGGGGGCAGGGGGTAGTTGTCCTGCCACAGTTACCAACGAGAGCTGAGAGCTTAGGCGAGTCCCTGCCTTTGGCAGGTTTCTGGCAGAAGGCAGCAGCTTTTATGGAGGTGGCCAGCACCCCAAAACTCACCCTCGCTCACAAGTCCTTAATAATGACCGCTCAGGTCTGTTACGACATGGATTATTTATTGAGTAGACACAAGGAGAACAGACATAAGACTTTAAGCAGGCTACTTACAACATGGGATAACACAGAAAGAAGTACTAGTAGATAAAAATGCAGTGCATGATAATAAAGGTGCCTATGTTACAGCTAGCAAAGAAATAGTATAGATTAGATTAGATATAGATTAGGAGCCAGTGTCACTAACCAATGAGTGATAATGGTGTGCAGAACCCTCCTACTTTCTCTCAATCCCAGGGAAGTATCTCAATACCAATGTCTCAGCATCGAGGAGAACTCCCCACACACTCAAAGAGTGTATAAGAGATTTCTGATTTTATGAAAATCATAATGGTCTTCTACAGTTGCAAAAGTGCTTGTCTGTCAGTCACTTATTTCTGTTTATCCTTTCCCCATGCACTCAAGGCAGGATGTTTATTGCTGGTTAAGGGTGTTTTCAGCTGAGATAATTCATCACAAGACAAACCATTCTGGCCTAGTTTAGCCACGGGGCAAGTAGATAAGTCTTTTTTTGTGTCAGGGGATGAAAGCTCTTGTCACAGCTGGCTGTTGGTGTTGTTTCCTTATATTTAAAAAAAAAAAAAAACAACCTTGCAACAGGGTTGAAATAGTAAAAGAAAAAGCAGACCTTTATTGGAAGCTTCCAGATGTCCCAACAGTCACGGGGACACCCAGTACCGGATCTCTACAATTTTATAAGTTTAACAAATTAGCATACTTAACAAATATTGTCCGTTTAGAAGAGCCGTTGGTTAGGCTTAGGTAATTTTTGGAGTTGCTCCAGGGCTTCTTTGCCCCACTTCTTGTTATGTCTTCTCAGATTCTAGTGGGAAAACAAAATGTTCTGCTTTTAGGTCCTCTACTTGAAAATAAGACTAAACAGTATTTCAGGAATGTGTTAGAAAGTTAGCATATTGTTCTAAAATCTAAGAGAAAGGGCAGGAAAAACATTAGGAGCTACATAACTATGTAATAGTATCCTAGAGAACTACAAATATATGAAAAATACAAAAAAAGCAAAACTTTTTAGGCATCAGCATCAAGTTGTTTCTTTACCTTACTGTACCTTCTGTTTCCCTAATTTATCTTAGCAATGATTAAAGTCCTCAAAGTTGTGGAACGACACAAAGCAGGCTCTGTGGAGATGAGTTAGTTGGCCAATTGAGCGATCAGAAGTGCAAATGGATGCAATTTCCAGTGTAGCTCTATAATTTATCACATGGAGGATATGTAATTTAGAAGCATGAATTGGATGCTGGAAAAGAAATTGCAAATGTTCTCATAAATAAAGCTGCCAAACTCTCATTGCCATGACTCATGGTGCTCAGTAATATTGAATACTCATACCTCCCCTCAGTCGAGTATTCATGTGTGAATATTCTGAATGTTTCACAAATTCTACAAAGATAATTATTACTTCAGGAGCACCACACTGGAAAAGTGTTATTCTACTACTGTTGAAAAAAACACAAAATTATCTCCTGGAATAGAAATAATGCTCTGTGAACTAACATTTCCATCTGGACAACATGACTAGCAAACTGAAAAGAGAGAAGTTTGTGAGCAGTTCAGGCCATAAAAACACCCTCACAAGTAATTGCACATAATGTTTTTGGGCAAAATAAAACCGAGGTGAAAAATCTGCCATTCATGAGTTATAACTGAGAAGCTTGGTTCTAAATGTATTCATCAAAATACATAAAAACGCTCATAAAAATGAGTTGAATTCCATCTGTCTTGTGTAATGCAAAGTCAAAACTTGCAGAGACATGATGTAATTGTATTGCTGGTGATACCCAAAGCATCCCCAGTGCCTGGTGATGTGTTTTTCCTAATGACTCTGCACTGAGACAGCCAGTGGAAATTCTCTGGATCAGGTTGGCAGGAAGCAAAAGACATTTTACCCTCCTCTGCAATGGAGGATGTGGATCACTTGCATCATTATGGCTCTGGGATGTTGGTGATGCACTTGAGTGTGAATATTTTGTGTTACTATTTTGTTTAGTGGATTGTTGCCAGTTTTGAGCCTTTGTGGTCTTTTCATAGGGAACAGAGAGATATTCAGTGAGTTTTAACATTAATATGAATGTGAAGATTAACTATTGCCCAGTACCATTGTAGAGAAAAGTTGTATTATGTACATATCTGTAATCCAGAATGTCTGAGGCCACTGTGTGTTTTTTCCAGGCCTCTGTCACTAATTAGCCACTATAGATTCATTCCAACTTTTATGTTATAAAATATTTAATAAAGTGAACAAGTTACTTTTCTTTTTTAAGTGTGTGTGTGCACGTGTGTGTTATGTTTGTATGTAAGCTGACAAAAGAGAAAACAGGCTGGTCTGTATTTAGTGTCAGAGACAGTATCAGTGGTGATAGCAATCCCTTATCTTTATAAGAAAGTCAAACCAATATATACAAAGCATGAGGTGAAATCTGTGTTCTGCAGTGCTGATAACTCCTAGGTGGCAGGATAAAGATTGTTCTCCTTGCATTTACATTTATGACTTTTCTTCAGTGCTGTTCATCCTCTTTTTCTTGCAATGTAAAACTTGCATTCTCCTGTCCTACTGTTTCTTAAATTTCTTAAGGCTGACTTGAAAATATTGTAGTCCTCCCACATGAAAGCAGAAAATCTGGTGAGCCCACACACTGGAACATTTCCATGTGGACAGATCAGATGGATATCCATGGGTGTACCTGTGTTAACATCTTACACCCTTGGAAGCTAATCTTGTCATTGGCATTTGCTGCGCTTGTTCACGTCACGGAGTGGTTTGGGAAATTGTATATTTGGTTTTTCACAGGAAATTAAACCAGAAAATGAGTTTCAGGAATGAACTTGATGCACCAGTTTCAAAGATCCACACTGAACTATTGTGAAATAACATCCTGCCCTCCCAAAACGTATAGTGCCGTGTTAAAGCCCTCAGCACTAATGGTGTTACTTGTAGGTCTGATCCTACTGTTCACCTGGGCATGGGATTATGTGATGAATAGGTTATACCTATAGATTTAATTTTTTCTATCAGGGATGTTTGTGGCAAAAATGTTTTTTTTAGAGTAATGCAGTCATCTGTTATTTGGTTTTGTTAAGAAGGGCGTGGCTGTTTTTTTTGTATTGTTCTCCTTAACTGAGACTCGATTTGTTACTCGCACACAAATGCACATTTATACTTAATATGCTCTATTTCCCTTTCTCTCTCCCTTATTTCGACTCAAACCTCCAGAACCACTAAAAGCCACCATCAGCCCGCGCAAAGTCAAAAGCAGCGTTGGTAGCCAAGTGTCCTTGTCCTGCAGTGTGACGGGAACCGAGGACCAGGAGCTGTCCTGGTACCGCAACGGGGAGATCATCAACCCTGGCAACAACGTCCGCATCACCGGGGTCAACCGGGAGAACCTGGTCATGGACGGCATGGCCAAGAGCGACGGCGGGGCCTACCAGTGCTTTGTGCGCAAGGACAAGATGTCAGCTCAAGACTATGTCCAGGTGGTACTGGAAGGTCAGTCTCCACCTGTCCGGCAGTTCTGGTTCCCAAAATAATGCCCAAGCTGTCGTTGGTGCCAGCGTTGTAGATCGGTGATGTCTTGAAGATCTAGAAATGGAGCAACGCGCTTTCGGGACAGTAGTAGTATAGGAGGTAATATCAAAGATGGTCTTCAGTTGGAGGCCTCCAGGGGCAAACATGGGAAAATTCCCACCTCACATAGGGCGAATACATTTTATAAGTTTAGCAAATCAGCATAACTGACAAGAATTCCCAATGAGAACCACAAGTAGTGAGGTAATTCTCCCCCTTGAGTCCACCTCTCCTGGAGGCCCCCTTTTCTCGCTACCATCTGTACTAGCTGTACTTTGTTTATGAGAAAGTGTCTTGGGAGGGTAGCTCCTCCTTGGTTCCCAGGAAAAAGCAAGATGGGACTGGGGCCTTTGGAATGTGTTTTGTCTTTCTATCAGGGTAGGAGAAGTACTGGAGTTAGCTAGGAACTATGTAACTATAGAAAAATAGTCTACAGAGTTATGAATATATATGGAGAATATATAAAAGCAAAAGTCATTTTGGCATTGGTGGAGCTTAAAGAAAAGAGGGTACTCATGAAATTTCCATGGGGTTTATTGTGCCCCACTCGTAACAGAATGGAAAAATTGATTTGAAAACAAAAATTCTTCTCAAGCAAGTCTCTATTAAAAATCCAAACATTGCGTTTCTGGTTGGGTGTATTGGCTGAAGGCTTGGAGATCATCTTAAATAACTGATACAATGTTCTACATGCTAATCAAGTGAGGAAAGTCATCAATTTGCACCGAGGCAGCTCACTAATGAGGCTGTGGTGCAGGCATGGCATGGACACTATTTTTAGAGTCTCTACAGAAGAAGAAGAGATTACCTGCCTGGACCGAGTTACCTCGGCAACCATCTCCCGTGACTAGGAAAGCCTAAAGAGCATATTGATAATCTATCATGGTGTCGGGAGAGTGCAGGTTATCAGAGAGCAACAGCAGGGAAGATTTCAAAGACACTCAGGTCTCACTGGGAAAATAATGTCTGCTTTCATCTCAAAAAAAAGCCTGTCACTTGAATTAAAAAAAGGGGGAAAAATAAGAGGAGGAGGGGTGGCAGAGGTGCACAGTGTGCACGCTCACAGATTTATTGGTCCTATGTCAGCTCCCTTTCCCAAGAAAAAGCTTTTTTTTTTTTTGTTGCTGCTGTTCTGTTTTCTGAGGGGTGACAGTATCCAGTACACCACAAAGGAAAGGAAGAGAGTCAGGAATGAAAATAATTAAATAAATTAGAAACTCTGTCACATAACCAATGGGACAGAAATGAAAGAGAGAGGGGGCAGAGGGAAAAAAAATGAAATCAAATAAAATCAAATGCTCTTCCAGGGATGCTGAGGCCTTTCAGCATTCTGATAGTGCCAGTGCTTATCTTTTTACCATGTGGCAAGCAAGGGAATTTTTCAGCCCTGTTTTTAAAGTAACATTTTCAAAGGAAAACAAACAGGCATTGCATGACCACAGAAAGAACCTCCTAACTAATGCCAGGGTGTCAGCACTCCTAAACCTTATCCCACTGAGCTCTCTGGAATGGTGGGTATTTAATCCTGCTCCCTGCTTACACAGTTTCTGTGCCCACCCATTTTCTTTATTCATTTGCCTGGTAGAGGCTGAGTATTTTGGGACACAGTTCACAACATAAAGCATTTGAATGCTCTCATTCAGGGAAATATTTATCTGTAGAACAAAATGACCACAGAAAGAAATTGGCATCACTGCTGTTACTGGCAATGTGTATTCAGAAAAGCTTAATTTAATACTTTCCTAAATGGGGCATTGTGTGTCAGGACTAAAATGCTGTGTGAAATCAGCCTATGCAAGTTGTGCCTGGCTCTTGGCAACAGGATTCATCCTTAACTTCCCAAGGAGCTAAAACCTACCAGGAGAAGAGAATCTACAAATGCGCTGAGGTTTTGCTGTCTGTCTTTTATGATGAACTGCATATGGTTTTAAAACTTTTCTGCAGAAACCCAGCATTTCATAGAGATGCCTGATCCATCTATTCAAGTGTTTTTCCTACAGCAGAGCCACTACCAGGTTTCTCAGAAGAGGGAAAAGAAATTTGCCATAAGGAAAGGGTCATTTAAGTCCTCTACTGAAGAATTTTTTTTCCTCTCTCAATAATAAGGGTCACATCTTCAAAAACAATTGTTTGCATTGCTTCTAAAAAAGATCTTGGCTCGTGGGATATAGTCCAGTGATGCCGTAATGATTTTTTGCCTTTTCTTTTATACCTCTTTTGTATGCCTTTGTGGCCTTTTGTATTCTTGGTGTTTCTTTTAGCCTACATTCCTAGACTTAATGTTTTGTTGAGTTAGGAGACTGAACATCTTGGAGGCCTCAGACACCAAGTTCCTCTCTGGAACACATTTTGTAAACTAAAAGATAGGTCTGGCCAGGGGAGGGTTCCGTGGGGAGGGAGGGGTTGACTTAGACTATAATTCTATACCCAATCTATCATGTGTGGGCATTTGGGGTGTGCATTTTGGGGTGGGCATTTTCTATGTGCATGTTCAGAATGTTCCATCTGGACGGAGTGCACCAGGGATCCTTGAAATAAATACCGAGGTAAAAACCCCTTTTTCCCTTCTAACCGTGTTCAGCTCTGATTTTAAGAACAGGGAAAAGGCATCACCAGGATAGAGGGGACAAGCTTTACACCACGTAAGCACTCAGTTCTTAAAAAAGTTCTGCTTTTCTTTCCCTCGTCAGATGGAACTCCCAAAATCATCTCTGCCTTCAGCGAGAAAGTGGTGAGCCCGGGAGAGCCGGTGTCCCTGATGTGCAACGTGAAGGGGACTCCCCTGCCCACGATCACCTGGACGCTGGACGAGGATCCCATCGTGAAGGACGGCAGCCACCGGATCAGCCAGATCATCACGTCCGAGGGCAACGTGGTCAGCTACCTGAACATCTCCAACACGCAGGTCCGGGACGGGGGCGTGTATCGCTGCACCGCCAACAACTCTGCGGGAGTCGTCCTGTACCAGGCTCGAATAAACGTAAGAGGTGCTTGTCAAATCAGCTCCTCAAAAAAAAACACACATAACTCATTGTAGTGGAGAAGAAGATCGTTGCATGTTGATGAGATGATTCTTGGAATGCCAAAAAACCGACTTACTGTTTTTTTCCTCTCCTTTTCTCCCCTGCTCTCTTTTCCCACCCTGCCTCTCCAGCCCCATCTAGAAAGTGTATGGTATGGTTAAATGTTGGAAGAACCCTTTGGCTTGTGTCCTTTAGTCTATTTTTCCTATACTCATCTCTACTAGTTCACAGTCTCTTTGCTTTAGTCCTGCTGTGCATGTTTTGTTTTTCTTTTCCTTTCCTCCTTTACTTGTCCAACATCCATTGTAATTATTCATGTATACAGAACTATAGCTTGAATTTCCGGCTCTACATGGCATAATACCCATCCTCATGGTATTATACTTTATATACATAGCAAATAAAAAAGCTAACTGTGTCAGTGTTCTCATGTGTAACAGGATTCTAGCTTGGTATCAGTGTTAGTATTTCACATTAATTAAATCGCACTCAGCCTTTTAATTTGTAACGCCGCAAAGATTTTATCAGGCAAGTGTTGGATAACACAAATATATACCCCCACATAATTAGTATGGATGCTGCAGGGTAAGGAAAAACTAGAGCATACAAAGATTAGGGAAACTGCTTAAGTAGCTCTTAAAAGGAAAAATCTGCCAAACGCCGAGAAGCGCGGCGTGAGCCGCGTCCGTTAACACTTGTATACCCAGAAATAATTCAGACACTCCCTCCAGCAAACCTGCCTTTAAATTGTCTTCAAGAGTTCCTTCCTTTCGCCTTCCCAGGGCCGGCCAGCATCCGGCCGATGAAGAACATCACAGCCATCGCGGGGCGGGACACCTACATCCACTGCCGGGTCATCGGGTACCCCTACTACTCCATCAAGTGGTACAAGAACTCCAACCTGCTGCCCTTCAACCATCGCCAAGTGGCGTTCGAGAACAACGGCACGCTGAAGCTCTCGGACGTGCAGAAGGAGGTGGACGAGGGCGAGTACACCTGCAACGTCCTGGTGCAGCCCCAGCTCTCCACCAGCCAGAGCGTGCACGTGACGGTGAAAGGTGAGGAGAGCTGGGAGCAGCAGAGCCCGGCCGGTTGCTGGGTCGTTGGTGGGACTGCACACGTAGGATCGTGCTGGCCGTCCCATAATGAGGGCTTCAGGAGGTTAATCCAGAGTTGGGTTTATTTTTAATGATGGCACAGAGCTGATCAGTCATTGCGTCTTGTTGTCCCCTGACTTTTACCCTCCTTGGCTCAACTGGCAAAATATTGCCTTCTTGGTCTTGTTGTTGTTGCTGCTTCTAAGTGGGGGCCTTGCAGCTCAAGTTTTTTTTTTGAGCACTTTTCACTACAACTAAATCAGGAAATTAATGGTTTGTCACCTACGTTCCACTGGTGACTGTTTCTCTACTGGATAACAAAGTTCAAATTTTCATTTCCCAGCTTTTAAAACATGAGATGAGAATTTTACTGTCTGCATTTTTGCCACTAAGCAGAGACAGGAACTAAAAGCATTAACCTTGCTCTGCTCTTATTAAGTGATTATCTGAGTGCTCTTCATGCTTAGGAAGGTAACACTTTAAATAAATGTGACTTGAAATTCTAATAGGATGCTTCAAATCTATTCAAACAGACCAAAACAAGGATGTTCAGATGGCCCTGAAAGACTTCAGCAACAGATTGAGAATAGGAATTTTTTAGCATTGTGTCCTGACTGTTCTGACATTGGCAATGTTCAGACCTATTCATGAGGATACAAAAGACAGAAAACCTGATTGCACTAGCACCTAGTTTTGAGCAATGGGACCAGTAAATACTGCACTTCATGTGAGCCTGTAAGAAGAATTGGGGTATAATTTCACTGTTCCTGAAGTTATTAGAAACTTTTCCTGAGCTTTTTTTTTGGAGGGAGAGGAGAGGAAGGAAGGGAGGTTGAATCTTGTATCCACTCTCAGATAAGATGCAGAGAACACTAAGGTAAAAGGACTTTGTTATAGACATCTGATCTATTAACTTCCTTTTGCTCTGTTAGTTTTGCCCTTAGCAGTCTGAAGTGATGCAATTGCTATTATTTTTAAAGAGTTTAGGGGATTAGCTTTAAGCCATGAGCAATTTGGACTCTGAAAGTCAAGACATCTCACACACCTGAGACCATCGGGGCACTGGTCACAGGCTGTGGCACAAAAACTACTGTCACCTTTGGTTTTCATGTGTGTTGTGCCTTGCTTGACATTACAATGATACCACAGATCTGTTGATAGAGTTTAGGAACTGAATGACAAATCAGTCACTGTGTTGCTGCTGCACTAACAGGCTGCCATGGAAATTCTGGTGGGGAAAGCTGCCTCTTGAATGATACCGTTTTTCAAATGACTGTCGAAATGAGTGTAGCCAGACAAAACTTATCCAGCTGTCTATCCTTAGCGCTCAGGCACTGAGATCAAAACAATACTAATTACTACAGCTGGTATCTCAGGTGTAATGCTGCTTTTTCTTCCATTAGGCTACGTTTTCCAAGTTGACAATTCCTCCCCCTGAGAGCAGATTGCCAGCTCTATCAATTTGGATTGAGCTGGAACTTTTGTCAATGATTTTACTTCCTTGATGGTGTTCTGCTGCACCTCTGGATATTCAGCTGCTGGTCAGAAATCTCAAACTGTGACTAAAGTCACCCTGGATAATTTTGATAGACATGGAGTACATTTGAGGAGTGACAGAGGGATGAGCTGCCCCTCTGATCACAGAATCACAGAATGGTTTGGGTTGGAAGGGACCTTAAAAATCACCTCACTCCAACCCCTGACATGGGCAGGGACACCTCCCACTAGACCAGGTTGCTCCAAGCCTTGACAGGACACTGTTTTTTGAAAACAAGGTTAATAAACTAATCTACTAAGCCCAAAATGTCACAGGTGAGGTTTTTAGGTCAGATCTGAACAGTTCTCAATGTTTTGCTGTTGCAGCTTGAGGTCAGCAGTGCCACAGTGGATTTTTAGATGGCTTTGTATTGTTTTCCATAACTGCATGGTAATTTTTATCTAACATATTAGTGGGGAGTCAAAAGTGGCCTGGTGCTTTAAAATATTGTTAATGTGTGTGCTACCTTTTAGTTTTATGGATTCCAAAGTTAGTGGGATGAGTTTTTAAGAACTTATATTTGGTACCAAAAAAATACTAAATGTGGCCCAACTTGCACAGAGGTTAAAAGTACTCTGAAATATGATGTTGTAAGGGGAGTTAATATCAGTGCCCAAATATCCCTATTTACAGTTCAGCTTCCCCTACCATCAGTATAATTGTTTTTTCTCCAGAGAAACAGAGGTAGAATTATTGTCCATCTTTAATATGAGGAGTCCTTTGCTTTGCTCTCAGTTCTGCTACAAGCTCAAAGCAGTCACCTGAAGGGAGATTCAGAATAGATGACACTTAATGAGCTGTTACTTAGTGGGGTTTTTTTCCCTTCATGTTCTGTTTTGGGGACGTAATTATTAATTTTCTCATGAGTTTATATCTCTGTCGTATCAAGATGTTTCAGAAACAATGTGTTCATTTTCAAAAGCCACCTGGCTCACCAGGAAAAATGGCAATAAGGCACAGACTGAACTCAAAAATATCCACTATTTTTTTTTGTATATTCAATTTCAGAGGCTTACAGCTTAATTTTTCCCATTCCCCTGCCATTATGTAGCATTTATATGTTCAAAGCTGTGCTCCCATTGAACTGAAGTTGCTCCTGAGAGTTCTGTTTCCTCCTTCAGAGCAGTCACATCACCCAGCTGAGCAACCCCGTGGGAAGGACAGACTTAGGTAATTTAATTAGCTTTATCTGATAGATCTGTGGCAAAGGTAAATTCAGAATTTGGCTCTGTGGGGCAGCATTTATCTGCATTAGGCAAAAAACTAGTTTTCAAAGTTGGCAGCCCACATTTACTTTTCACTTTCCAAATCCTCCAGCCACATGAAGCATCCTGGTTCTGTCTCAGACGAAGTCTTGCTTAAAACAGCATTTAAATAAAAACACACAGCACCATGAACATGTCCTCAAATACAAGAGTGCTGTCCACTCTGTGGAATATTTTGAGGTTTACAAACATCCAAATGAAAGTGAAATCATCCATCAGAAATCATGATAAGGTCACAGATAGGAGAACAGAAATTTTCTTGGCAATAATTTTAAATTAACTCCTGGCTGCCAGAGAACTGAGTGGGGCTTTCAGAGCCTTGGTGTGCATCCTCCCACCTGGCAGATTCTGGGAAAGTCAAAAGCTTGGGAGCTGGGCAATTCTGTGCTGTTTGACCTTAGATCCTCTCCTTCTTTGCCCTGCTGATCAGAAGAATCAATGAGACACCACATGAAATTTGTTGTCCCATTTTTTTAGGAATCACTGATGCCCTTGTCTACAGACTCCAAATAACTCTGTCCCACAGAAATGTGGCTTGTCATTCCTGCCCTGCTCTCTCCCCCCAGCCCTTGCCTGCCCCTTGTCTGTGTCCCAAAATCTGGATTTGGAAGCCAGCAGTCCCCTAAGGTGGCTGCTGGAAGCTGAGGGGGTGAGCTGGCAGGAAAGCATGCAGGTTTCTGCTTGGCAGATACAACTCCCATGGAACCCTGCCCGAGTCCTAACAGAGCTTTTTGGAAATCAAGCCATCTTGGCATTGTTTTGGCTCTTTTTTTTTTTTTTTTTTTTTTTTTTTTTTTTGTATTTAGACAAATGATTTGGCCAGTTCTGAGTTCTGACAAAAAGCCATGAAAACTACCCACCCTGTAATGCAAAAGTAACAGGGAGACTACAACTGTACTTACACACTTAATTTCTGTATTCCATACCTGCTGACCACTCACCTTTGCAACTGTAATAACACATTTTCAGCACATTTTCCTTTGGCCTATGTTAGGTGTAATTTTCTTTTTAGCTTTTTTTTTTTTTTTTTATTAAACTGAGCCCCCTTTCCTCTCCTTCCTGCAAAGTGGGAACAGAAGTTACTGACATCATCAGAAGTAATTGAGATTAGCCTTGCTAAGGATACTGCACCAGGTCCTTGCCAAGAACAGAATTATTCTCAGCAGCACCAGTTTTTTGCTCTGTGTTCAGCCCAGCTCTTGTGGTTTGCCAGAGGGGTTTGTGTACATCTGCCAAAGGCAGAGGACTACTGAAGCCAGAGATCCTAAAGAGAAGAATATTCTGTAGAAGATGCAGGTTTTCTGTTCATTCCTTCTCAGAATGACCCATCCTCCTCAGTTTTCTCCAGCTCACCCTTGCCCAAGTCCTGGCTCTTCTCCTCTGGGTCCCAAAATCAATCAGTCCTCTGTGACTTTATCATCTCAGTTCTCATTTCCACACTGCCTTGTTCTCAAGACTCAAAACTACCCTTTCCCTTTGGATACCCCAGCATTTTTCCCAGCCTCCAGTTTCAGTCTTCTCTGCCAGCCTTCAAGTTCAAGCCCCAGAGTGACAAATCTGCCCTGATTTCTGAAATCTCACCAGACTGCACCTGCCCCAGTGGCTGGAGCTGACCAGGATGTGTTCAGTGCTGCCTGAACCCTGTTTGTCACTGCAAAATGTTCTCTCAGGATATGATCGTGAGGAGATTTTGTTTATTTATTGACTTGGTTTTGCTCAGACTGCAATATTTGGGCACCATTGTGATGACTTTTTATAGGGATAGCAAGAACATCTGAGCCTGGTGCCATCACCTGAACTTGAAATCCATACTGCTAAATCCACGGGGCAGGTGGGACTTCTCAAGTTCTCACAATACCTGGGTTTTTTTTGTTTTATGGCACAATTGCACAATTGATGTTTACCATGTCTCAATTTTCTCCCTCTTCCACCTTATTCTTGGAAATGGCCAAAGAGTTGTAGCTGAAACTTTCCAGCTGAAATGGCTCAGCCTGAGGCAGACACCTGGCCTGGAAAACTGCTACCCAAACAAAAGTCAAACTGCAAGCAAATGAAAATAGTCTTATGATGGGAAGTGTTGGCAAACAAAGAAAAAGGTTCTATTACCCACCCTATCTCTAATTTTCATATTTCCATTGGAAAAAACCCACATTAAAGTGGAAAGATGTTAAAATAATAATAGCAGCATCTCGTCTACAGCATTTTAGTAGATCTCAGAGCATTTTAAGAACAGGAGTCAGTTATTATCTCCATTTTTTTATTATGCAATTTATAGTAATAGTTTTCCCAGCTACAGAAAAAGCCATCAGTAGTAAGTGATGATTTTCTTGTCATCAGTCTCATGGGACACATTCTCATGTAAACAGCCTGCTGCTGTTCACACTTCTCCAACAGGAATTAATTGAAAAAGAAGCCCCTGAGAGTGAAGGGTACAGCATCATTAAAATAAAAAGTGTGGTGTTCCAAAGGACTGTTTCTGATCTTGTAGATCTTATGTATTTCATTGGTTTAGAGGGGTTCTTGTTGCCTTATATAAAGTGAGCACCTCATCTGTTGTGAACCACGAAAAGGAGTTGTACCAGCCTTGTTTCATGTTAGAATACAAGCAAACCAAGCAGGGGCTACTTCTAAATAACTTCATGTTGCAACTGTTTGAATAGATTCTCCTCATCTTTCCTGGGAAGTGTCTAGCTTTTTCTAATATCTGAAATACTATTGGTGAATTTGCATTGCAGATCAGTTCAGGGAGGGCTGATTTAGGCAGTGAAAAATATGCAGGCACAAAAGGGGAAAAAACTGTAGCAAAAATCTTTGCAGGGTTCTTGGGACTGTGGTGCATTCTGCCATCAATCAATCTGCTAATCTGTGCATGCTCCAGCCTGGAAACCTGGATTATGGCAAATGGGAGTTCAGCTTTGTGCTCATATCTCAGTTCTTATCTGTCCTACTGACTGACTTTGCCAATAGACTGAATCAGAAAAAACTTCTGGCTTTGACGTCTTAGGGATATTCCTTTTATTATATCCCTTTCTGCCTTTTTTCCACTCCCCCACGCTATATGGTTTTGGATCCCTTCAAACTTGTCACAATTTCCTTGGGAAGAAATGCTCAGATGTCTTGTGAAGCTCTGACCTACAGGAATCACACCAGAGTGAATGAGAATGTGCCATTGTGCAAAACATCCTGCAAAATGCATTTGGGAATTCCTCTCGGGTACCATCATGGGCATGGGGAGTAGTTTTGGGGAGCAAGAGGTGGCAGAGCCTGATTTAAAGGAAAGTGCACTTTGGTAGGGATGTCTCAAGTGTGTCTAACCTGTAGGAATTCCTGAAGATAAGACTGAAAACAGGCTGATATTTTTGACAGATCTGTGTAAATTTTTTTTGCCATTCAACATACAGCAGCTGAAGGTTAGCCTTGCATTAAAATACCTGACTTATATTCTTTAAAGTCTCACAAGAGTCGTGTGGACAATGCTGTCGTGTCTTACTTTGCACCAGCACACTTCTGATATAACTTCTGTAATGACTTCACCTCTGAAACTGCAGAAAATGGTCACCCAAAAATGTTTTTTAAAGTTGTTTCACCCTGTCCCTGTCTTCATGATGAGCATTTAGCATGCACAAATCTAAAACTTTTCACTTAAATCTAAATTTAAACTCCCTGGGCCTGCGCACAGCCTTACATCTTTCAAACACAATTCATGTCTATGTATGGATGCATTTATTTATGATTTATGCTAACAATGTGAAATGAGCCTTAATACTTCAATAAGTGTCTCAGTTAAGGAGTTCAAAAGTATCTGTATATTATGTATGGGTTTATCAAAAGCTGGCCCTCTTTCTTACAGTGCAGATTTATTTACTTAAGATTTGGAAGAAGGCATGTTCTCACTCTATTTTTTGTGTTTATTTTGTCAATTATATTTTAATTACTTTCTTACATATTCGTTAAAATTGCTCTTAACATTTTAAGCACTTTACTGCACCAATTTAGTGTGAGCCATTAGCAGTTTGTGTGTTAGGACATGTAGTAAATACCCACAGAAAGCAAGACTGTGTGTGCACATGACAGTGCAGGTCTGGATCATGCTGGCCTAATTTTAAATTGATGTATATAATACACAGCTTGCAAAAAACCCTGCAGGATCAACCCAGTGGAAAGAGAAGGGTGCTATAAAGTCAGCTGCTTTTGAACAGTCCTGGGGTGAAGGTGAAAAGGAGACCAGTGTGGAACCAAGCAACTCAAGGCAATGATTTTCAGAGACAAAGATCATTCTGTTAAAGCCCTCTCTCGTCTCAATCCAGAACTTTTGGCTCCAGTGATTTAGTTGGCCTCAACTTTTCACAGTGATACCTGAGGACAAAGATCACTTTAGATCAGGTAGGGGCTGAACAAGGACAATATCTCTGGAGGAGGTTCCAAAAGTGAGGCCTTTAATCAGGAAGCACTTTACCAATCAAGGCAACAGCTTGTTGCAGGAAAATACTCCTGCAGCTGCTCTCTTATCTTCAGATCAAGGTTTTCTCTCTCACAAATAGATAGCAAATGCATCCCCCTGGGCAGGGAACTGAGCTCCCCACCACCCCAGGTTTGCAGGGTGCTTCAGGATGATAAGGGCTTGCCCTTTTCACAAAGGAGGATGAGACATGACATAAAAGCACTTCTGGTTTCTACACAACATTTTAAATCCTCTCTCCTTGAGGAGAAGCTCCCACCACAGCATCAGGGAGCCTGAGAGTGTTGGGTGGCAGGAAAGGGGAGTGGGGACTGTGATGGCTGTGAAAACTTTAAAATTGCTAGACCGTGGCTAGGGTTTGTGCAGAGCCAAAATAATTTTGGCTTTTTCACTCCCAGTGCGTGAAATCTGGGGTCACAAGGCTGCCCTAAGAGACTGCATAGCTTGGTGGTTATTACTTTGCATCAGCCATAAATATTCATTGCCAGAAGTATTTTATATTGCAGACACAACAGTGCTGTTGCAAGAAAATCCATCAGGGAGCTGTTTATAATGATAAAGCAGGGGATGAGCTTCATTTTGCTGTGCAGAACACCACTTTCTGCAGGCTGCTGCAGGAAACAGGAGATCTGCAGGGTGCTCTGTCTTCGTGAATCATCTCAGCAGCTCCTCCCAGCACAGCTCCCATGGAACGGAGGGCAAGAAATTAAGGATGTTCCTCTGCTAATGGAGAGCAGCGTGGAAGCCCTCCTTGCCCTCCTTTCCAGCAGGCCCCCAGAGGTACAAAAGACCTTGCTAGGGCACAAAAACATAATTTAAATCTTCCTGTATTAGCACTAATGAGGCTGGCCCATGCTCCTCTTCGTAAATAGACACTTAATTCAAGCTCTCATCAATAAAACATTCCCAGGACACAGCACTTGGTGGCATGAAGCAGAGATTTTCACTCTTCTGCCCATTGTGGTTAGAGAAAGAAACATCCCTTCCATGTACACAAGCACACAGACTATTCTCTCTGTAGTTAAGATGAACAACTTGTATATAAAATAGCATAATTTAACCAAAAAATCAAATGCAGGCTCTGAAATGTGATCAAACTAAAGCTATGTATAGGGAAGGAAAATATGTAAACACACATTGAAGTATTTTAAACAGATTTTAAATACAGCTGTACTACTGTAAATTTTCTCTCTCAAAGTACTATATAGTCCTCTTATTTTTTTAGTGCTGTTTGGCAATGGTACAGCTTTAGTTTGCAAAAAAAATTTCCACATGTTGGTTAAAGCTTGATATTTTCTTCTATCAAGGACATATCTCAAATTTTTCCTGCAGATATCTATAGAGATGGAATCTTCTACATTTCAGAAAGTATTTGCTGGATTTCACTGTATATTTTTAATAAGTGATTTTTTTTTTTTTGTGGTCATTTCCATCTTCAAATGAGCAGAAAGAAAGTTTGTCTCCTTTGATAGCTCACCAGAAACTTCCTTTATCAACCCAAACTGGTGAATACTGTAGTTGAAAAACGTTCTTCAATACTTCAAAGTTTTTTCAAGACTATTCACTTTCTTCTAAGTACTGATTTTAAATTACATACTGGTTTTTAAAATAAGCTCCTTGTCAGGCCTGCAAGCTGCTGCAGGTTGAATATACATTATATTTTATGAAGCAGAAATGTTGGTTTCCTCTGTATCTTAAAACCCTGAGTAGAAGGAAAATGTGCTGCCTATAAATATTTTAGCCAATTTCTGAAATACTCTGCAGGCTGCTACTTATATTTTAGAGCTGGTAAATGTAGCCTTGCAAATCAATGTTTTCTGAAAAACACTTCAATGTCACCTAATGATCTTGCTCCCTGTTTTCTTCATCAGGGAGATGGAGAGTGAAGATGCACATTATAATCCTTGGGCAATATTTTGGCTGACTTTTGATATCATTTTGTCCATAAAAGATTGGCTCAAATTTGTTACACACTCAGCAGAAAATACAGAAGCAATTTGCCACCCAGTTGTGAATTTTAGCATATTTTTCAGTAATGATGTCTGAGACTTAAGAGAAGGATTTGGGCAGAAATGTGTTGGGCAGCATGGTAAGGGGAGGACTTGGCATTTAACAGGTATTTACATTCATCAAGGGGAAAAATTATGGCAAAACCTTTTGAAAGACACATTCAGTTAATTGCTCATTCCCATTCATATTATGAACTGCTTATCAATAAATACTAAGAGAAATTCAGCCTTTTTCTGCTGATGTAATAAGAATCTGAGCTATCCCATGTGAATAAATTAGCTGGACTAAAGAAATTTGAAGAGGCAGGCCAATATTTTGCCTCACTTTGTGACAGCAAAAGTCCCCAAGTGAACAAGCAGGTAATTTCCAGTGCTCAAAGTTCAAATAAACACAGTAATTTATACAGAGTTTCTTTTTTCTTTATGCCTCACTACCAGATTTCAGTATGCAACAGGACAGGTTTTAGCGATTACAGAGATGGCAGCCAGGAAAAAGTCTTACAGCCTGTGAGAAAAATGGATGGCAGTGACTCTTTTCCCAAACACAGGCAGTGAGACACTCGTGGGAAAGCCAGTGAAGGCCTAAGAGGATGAATTGTGTTGTCCTGTCCCTGATGTCACCTCTCTGTGGCAGCTGAGCATGGCCATGACTTCTCTTCATCAAATGGCACCATGGCTGTGCTGGAAAGTGTGGAGTTAATACCAGACATGTGTCAGCCTCTTGCACTGTGAGGTGAATGTGTATACACGTTTAAACATGGCTTTGAACAAGGACTTAGTCCTTTGGGGTTTGTAATCATGGAATTATAGATCACAGAGGGGCTTGGGAGAGACCTTAGAGATCATCCAGTGCCACCCCTGCCAGGGGCAGGGACACCTTCCACTATCCCAGGTTGTTCCAAGCCCCATCCAACCTGGCCTTGGACACTGCCAGGGACGGGACAGCCACAACTCTGAGCAATCTGTGCCAGGGCCTCAACATCCTCACAGAAAATAATTTCTTTCTAATATTTAATCTAAAACTACTTTCTGTCAGTTTGAAGCCATTCCCTGTGTCCTGTCCTTCCAGCCCTTGGAAATTGTCTCTCTCCAGGTTTCCTGCAGCTCCTTCAGGCCCTGCAAGGCCACCCTGAGCTCACCCCAGAGCTTCTCCTCTCCAGGCTGAACAATCCCAGCTCTCCCAGCCTTTCCTCCCAGCAGAGCTGCTCCATCCCTCTGCTCATCCTGGTGCCTCCTCTGGCCTCTCTCCAGCAGCTCCACGTCCTCCCTGTGCTGGGCCCCGGGCTGGGGCAGCTCTGCAGGTGGGCTCTCACCTGCGCACAGGGGCACAGGGACACAATCCCCTCCCTTGACCTGCTGGCCATGCTTGATAAACTTTCTTACTCCTGATGGAGAACCCAACATCTGGATCAAAGGAAATGCCTGGAGCTGACACAATGGTCACCAATACCTGTCCCTGCATCCCAGAAATGGGACAGTGGCAGAGGAGGAAAAATGCTGCTGGGCAACTCCATGGGCACACACTGCAACCACTTGAGATTTTTTTTTTCTGCTTCAACTCTGAGGAAACCACAACCTTGGAATTTCTGAAGGGAAAAAGGACAAAAGAAATACAATTAGATAAAGCCACCAACTCCATTTTCTTCTGGAGCTCACTCCTATAGATCAGTATAAATGTTCTGCTCTGGGTATCCTTCCATCTTTCCTGTTCAAATGTAGTACAGATTATGTGTAAGTGATCTCCCAGGCACTCCTATATCTGAGGTACATAACCTCTAGGAACCTTCTCTTCTGATAAATGAGCATTTGAGTACTGCTTGCAAAGTTGGTTTTGCAGCTCTTTCAGGAGTAATTGATGAAAGCCTGCCTGAGATCAATGCCCTGGCTGTTTGAATGCTCCCCTGAGAAGGGCGGAAAATTTTGGTTGCTTCATCTGGACAAGTATGTGAGTCTCAAATTACCAAATTTTTACTAAACATTCCAACAATAACCCAAAGAAAACAAGTCAGCCCCATTATTGTTCTTTGTTTATTTAATCTAACCCCCTGTTTCATTTGTGTTTTATTAAAAATACCTGAAAACAAAATTATTTTAAGAAGTAGTATTCTTTACTTTGGTAGAAAATAAGGTCATTTCTTCCAGGTTTTTTGGTTCAGCTGGAGAATAATATGGGAAAAAAAAGAAAAGGAAAGAAAAAAGATTTTCCAGGCCAAGTATGCTTGTCCGGAATTACATGCCAACTTGAACATTCGTGCCTTGTACCATCCCTCTGATTAGGAATCAATTTTACCTTAATTTGCTGTCCTACAAGTACTGTACATGTCTCTCCCTTCCTGCAATCTTAATGAGAATTGTGATTTGAAACACTGAGAAATAAGTGCTAGAAGCAGTTCAGGAAGCTCTGATTCCCTTCCATCACATCCCAGAAGCAGAGCTGGAGCCTCTTCCAGGTTAATTCCACAAGCTTTAAGCAAGGCCCTTGCACCAGACCTTGAAAGCTGCTGAGCTCTTCCTGGCAATGCCACTGTTGGCAGCCCTGGAGAGGCTCGAGCTGGTGGTGCTGGGATTTCTGGAGGAGGTGCTTGATCCTCTTCCAAGGGTCTGCCAGTGAGGTCAGGCGTNCTCTGGAACACATTTTGTAAACTCAAAGATAGGTCTGGCCAGGGGAGGGTTCTGGGGGGAGGGAGGGGGTGGACTGGGGCTATAATTCTATAGCCCATCTATCGTGTGGGGGGACATTCTGGGGTGGGCATTTTGATGTGCATGTTTGGTGTGTTCCACCTGGATGGAGTGCACCAGGGATCCTTGAAATAAATACCTAGGTAAAAAACCCCTTTTCCCTTCTAACCGTGTTCAGCTCTGATTTTAAAAACAGGGATAAGGCATCACTAGAAGCCAGGACTTCCCCTGCTTGTCCTCGCTGCTTATGCACTGGGTAGCCAAAAAATGAAAAGGTGTTTTTAAAAACATGATTTTGCCTTCTAAACAATGCTTTACAGCAGTTGGAGGTGTAAATTCTGCACATTCCCCACTGCACATCTGCGCCGTTCTGTCATTTTCCGAAACAAGGCCTTCAACGGCTCCCTCTTTCCCTCTCTTGCTGCAGTCCCGCCTTTCATCCAGCCCTTCGAGTTCCCGCGCTTCTCCATCGGGCAGAGGGTCTTCATCCCCTGCGTGGTGGTCTCGGGGGACCTGCCCATCACCATCACCTGGCAGAAGGACGGCCGGCCCATCCCCGCCAGCCTGGGCGTGACCATCGACAACATCGACTTCACCAGCTCCCTGAGGATCTCCAACCTCTCGCTGATGCACAACGGGAATTACACCTGCATAGCCAGGAACGACGCGGCAGCCGTGGAGCACCAAAGCCAATTAATCGTGAGAGGTGAGGAGGTGTAATTGCTTCGACGGGCGCCAATTAAGCGGGATTCGTCAGTGTTTCGTAATGACATCTGTTTGGTGGGAAGTGTGAAAAAATGTGGTAGTCCCTCTCGTCATGGCAGAGGGCACACAGAGCAATGAGGCACAGAAAGTGATATGATTTTCCTATCTGAAAGTCTTGGAACTAGTCAAAAACCCTGGAGTGTACAGGGTGGGTGGGGGAGCCTCAGGAGCGACCTCCAAGAAAATTTTATGATTTGGATCAAGCCTTTGAAATGGTATCAAATTATTCTCTGCTATTGTTTTAGCCTGATTATACCCACTTTTTACTTAGACCACTCTGTCCTGCCACATTATGTCAGTAAAAAAGCAGATTGTTGATGCTGAGTTCATGGGGGAAAGACTCTCTGCTGTAACCTTGCTCTTGTCCTGATTTGTGTTTATTATGCAATTAGCAGGATTCATGCACTCATGATGACTTCACAACATTTTGCCTTGAAATAGATATTTGAAATGAATTCACATTCAGTAAGCAAACATTTTATGTGGAAAACACCTTTCTAGTCACACCTTAGCCAAATTATCTGGAGATTATTCCTTGTGATATATTTTCAAACTTACTGTGCACAACTTCAACAAGACCACATTGCTTCCTTTTCTTTCTAGGAGTTTTTCAAAGTGTTTCAAATTTTCATTTTTAAAAAATCAGTGTCAGTGTCCCTCTCCACCATCTCATTCTTGCTACCAAGCCACTGGGCTCCTCAGAGAAAGAATAATCCTACAAGGAACCTCAGTAATTTCTGCCTGCTGCAGATCACTACATTTTATATTCCCTCCTGTAAGTTTGCCAAGATAAACCTTAAAATCTTAAGGGGGCTTTTGCAATCTTTCCCAGGGTTTTTTCCCATCCCAAATTCTGAAGAACTCTTAAGTCAAAGGTTCCCAGTGTCCTAATGTTATCCTTAAGGAATTATTCCCTAGTTTTCCAATATACTTACATTTTTTATGCTAGTATTCCCAAACCTCAGGGACAAACAGATCCATTACTTTTCCACTAGTTTTGCTATAAATATTTCGTTATTTATTTTAATTTCACTGATTTTAATCTTGCTTAAGATTATTCAGTACAGGTGTCTATTACTTTCCTCATTTATTTAGTTATTCCTAAATGAAGTAGTCTAATTAAAAACATGCATTTAATTATTCCTTTCTTAAGTTCTTCTGCTAGATTTTAACCCTATTCCTCATTCTAATAATGAGAGATTTTCCTCACCTTCTCTTTTGCTGGAGAAGGGAAGATTGCAAACCTCACATCACTGTCTGTGTGTGCCCTGCTCAGAAATGCTGCATCTAAAACCAGCTGGGATTTTTCCTGATTTTCAGCTGTTATTCAGCTCTGGAAGTGATGGGAATGAATCTGCAGCAACTCTGTGAGGGTTCCCACAGGCATTTCTCACACCCAGGATGGTTTTACCATCTGAGAACAGGTTTTCTGCCACCACTGTCTGTCCCTGCCAGCACTGAGACCCATGAATGTAGGGATTTCTGCTCTGTGTAGGGATTTCTGCTCTGTGCAGGGATTTCTGCTCTGTCCCCCACTGGTGGGGACAAGCCCTGCCTTGCCCTCGCTTCTCCTGCCTTTTCCTGAACTGCCCTTTCCCTGTCTCCTGCTGTCTGTGGGTAATTCCTCCCCTGAACTCTGTTCCCACGACACACATCTGCCTCTTGCTGCCTTTTCAGGCATTAATCAGTTTTCCCTTCCTGTCCAGCAGAGGAGTTTTGGGGAGCCCTTCACATGTCCCTGACCCCAACAGCTCCATTTTCACCTTCATTTCCCCCTCGTGTGCTTTCTGCTCTAATTACACCTCCTGAGGATGGCTCTGTCTTTAGAAACCCACGGGCAGCATAGAGGGGAGATTTTCACTCTTTTACTCAAGGACTTGGAGAAGAATTCTGGATCCTGCAATTTTTTAGGAGGTTATGAAGGCTACATCATTCCCCCCACCCCAGTCCTTGCTTATCTTTCTGCCCAGCTAATGCTCTGTAGAACCTCCTTAAATTCTCTCCTCTCTCCTCTCTCTCGCTGTCACTTTAAATGATAATTTTTTTAATCAGTTTTTGATATGCATCTGAGATAACAGCTCTCACTCAGAGGAAAAAGGGAAAATACAATATCATGTTTGACCTGAATTCTCTGCCAAAAACCCTACCCTGACCTCTTTCCCTCGAACTGAACTGCTTCAGCTGCCTCATTGCACAGAGGTCAGAATTCAAACAGCCACCAGAGGGTCACTCTGATCACTCCTCCTCTGCATCCAACCTGACCTGTACACATTTAAATTAAGACTTGTTTTCCTGCTGCCTTTTTATTCTCCAAGCTTTCTGATCCCTCCTCATCTTTTTGTTCATAGGTGCTGTAAAACTGAAACATAATATTTTTCTAAATAAACTGAGTAGTGTATCTCAAAATAATGGGAGAAGAAGTGGTGCTTTAACTTCTCTTGTTTCTAATTCCCATTGTTTGCGGGTTTCTCAGCAGTGTGCTTTAAATTTAAAAATTGTCTATCCTAAATGCAGGGAAATGTGTTCTTGGAATGCCTTATTTATGTGCGCACTGTGCATTTTGATATGAGAGCAGACAGTGAGTGGGAAAGGAAAATTAAGTGAAATCTGACTGTTACCCACACAGTTCCTTTTTCCTTATCTAGACTGTCCTTGTATTCATTTCAAAAGTAGACATTAAAACAGTGCAGGCCATAGTCTTTCCAAAATAAATGGGAATCCACATCATTTTACAGTATATGGGAAGCACTAGAAGTAGAATCTAAGGACAACACATTCCTAAGGTGAATGAAGAAGCACAGGCCAACTGCTCATTGCTTCATCTGAATTACTAGTGAATACACAAACTTCTGCAGATTCCATACAAAAACATAAATTCATCAGCTTTTCAGCTTCAGATATTTTTTCTTCAGTATTTTCTGTCAGATCACATAGATCTTCTATTTTTTATCATTCTATATTCCTGTGAAGTTTTAATTCTGTTAAATAGATGCCCTATATTCTTCCTGCAAATATTATTTTTCATATCTGAGCTGCACTGGTATTTTGCCAGGGGTGTTAAATGGCAAAAGGAAAACGAGCACTGGTTTCTTAAACTCTGTGAGCACTTTATGGCAAATCTTCACAGTTCCAATTATTTTGTGCTTTGTAAAAGCAACCAAGTGGTGATGAGGAGCCCTAAAAACACCTGGCCAGCAAGGCTGGATTTTTCCTGTCTTAAATATCAGAGGAAGATGATGGCCAGCTTCCACAGCACCACACGGGAGATGGAAGGCACCAGCTGAGAGAAAGTGAGACAATAAAGCTTTGGAGCCTCTGGGTAAGAAGATCTCAGGGTGATCTCAGCTCTCTCTGCCACGAGCTCCTTGGTGAGAACCTAGAAATGAGACAGAGCCAAATGCTCTGGACATGGGGCTGTCAGTGCTTGTCTCCACAAATTATTGGCCAATTTTAGACTAATTGGAAAAGGGGAAAATACCTCCAGTGGAGCTGAAAGCCTCCAAACTTCATATTAAGAGGGGATTGATAAGAAACACTGGGTGTAACATGAGAATCCAAACAGGCAAAACCTTCTGCCAACACAGGGAATGTTCCAATGGAATCTCTTCTGAAACATGAGATACAAAACCACAGAGAAGCAGGCTTGATTAGTCCCAGTGTTCATGGAATATCTTTTAAAAGCTCATTAATTAGCCACTGGGAGAAGCCTGCCCTGTTCACTGCATTTAGGAGCTTCAGGAAGGAAGTGGAGGTGAGTGAGAACAGGGCTTTCCATCTCAAAATCGTGTGCTCTGCCAGATCCTGGTCTGCAGATCCTCTGGAAATGTATTAAAAATTTGGCAGCTAGAAGGGCTTCTCAAAACCTCATAAATTATTATTATTGTTACTATTATTATTATTTTGATGATTTTATTTCTTGCCACACTCCTGGTTTGCTAGTTATGGTATTAAGAAAAAGGAAAGGATAGGATCCTGTCATGAGAGCCATAGATAGAAATTAGGAAAATATCTTCTCTGTCAACTACTTAAATCATCACGAGGAATTAATCAAGACTTTACTCATTAAGGCTGTCTTCTAACGAGTGATTAAAAATCTATATACACTTTATCATGTGTTATTCATTTCTGTAGAGTTTTCTAAAATGAAGTACTTATGAAATAAAAAGCAGTGAAAAGAATTCTAATGGGTAACCAAAAAGAAAAAGCTGATAAATGTATTATGAGTTCAAAATTTTTCTGATACTACCAGAAAAGAGAATTCAAAGATAGTAGTGGATGCATAAATCATGATTTCCTATCTGCTGTTGGTGAACACACTGTAAGTTAAAATTGAGATAAGGTCTTTAGATACCTAATAACTCCCCATAATGCATTTAGTGCATTAAATGTGTTTTCATTTTGTACTTGCCAGGTTGTTGAATATCATTAGATAGTTAGGCACCCAATGAGGAATCCCTGATTTTTCCAGACAGTGAGAGAGTTTCCACCTTCTTTGTGGTGTTTGGTGCTGGGGTGATTCAGCAGAAGCAGTTTGGGACAGAAAAGCAGGAAGGGAAGATTTAAGGTCAGAGCTGGTGTCAAAACTCATTTACTCTCTTTGCTGGTGTTTACACTGTGGCTTTGAAGATGACTCCTAAAAGATTCACTTATTTAATGTTCTCATTAGACAAACCTGGTCAACACAAACCACTAGGCACGGTCTCATTTTGCAAAAGTCCGTCTTTTTTCCTGAACTGCAGAGCAAATGGTTTCACTAAACCAGCTAAATCGACCCCTTAGGTCCAATGACCAAATTTAATAACTGTTCATCTTTGCTAAAGTACAGTGTTTAATGAGCTCATTCATTAATACATCAACGGCTGCTTTGGCTGATTAAATTTCTTCCATCATTTTGACAGTGTGATCTAAATGTGAAGTACAAATATTCCATGTAAAAATGAAACATTGCATTCTGGGCCAACGTTGTAGATTATTTCTTAACTCCCTGCAGTGGCCCACCAGAGCAGCTCGTGTCAGGAGCCTGCAGAATTGCTCTCCTGAGGGATTCCCTGAGCACTGTCCCTGGGAGCCAGCAGTGCTTGCCTGGATTTGGAGTCTGGGAAGGAATGTGTGAGCCTGGCATCTGGTCCCTGGCACAGTCAGAAGGAATTCCTGGACTTACACAGAGCAAACTCAGATCAGGGAGCTGGTGTGGGACCATGGGGATCTCAGGGTTAGCAAGGCCAAGGGCTGGGGCTGTGCCCGGGTCAGGGCAATCCCCGGGATGGATCCAGGCTGGGCATGGGCAGATGGAGCAGCCCTGGGAGAAGGGTTTGGGGCTGCTGGTGGATCCTATTCTGATTGCTCTCATCCTTTGCTTTCCCTCAGTGAGAGCCTGAGGCTGCTAATCACAATATTGACTGAAAATACTTTTTTAAGGCCCTTTGAGTTCAGCCATTGAAGAGTTTGCATTTGTCAACTTATGGCTCTTACCCTAAACAATTCAACAGCTCCTTCCTCATCATGGGTCTCATTAAATGAGACCTTACCAGAAACTCACTGCTAAAACAATTTTACATGCCCTCCTTCACAGGCTCAAGGAACCGTACTGCTGAGACAAGGCTGATGTTAAAAGTAGAACTGTTCAGTCACATTCATGAGCTATTTCAGAGTGTTTAACTTCTAAAGGAGCAGAGGAGCCTCACACCTTTACAACTAGAGAGAGAGGAGAACTGATTGTTTACTTTTTTCTATTAACTCAAACATATTAGACAAATTATCTTGGCTAAATTCTTGCTAAGCATATTTTCTTTAAGGGCTGATGATCTCCTGAAAGATAATGAAAAACTGAACGTAGGTTTATCATCTAAAGCTAAGTATCAAAATCTAGATCAAGTGGTTAACAGCACTGTGTTCCAAACTATGGCAGCACGTAGCACAGAACAAGTTATTAAATTGAAATAAAATTGAGAAGCAAACGAGCAAGGAGGAAGAAAAATGTAAAGGTCTGCTCTGTTTGCTTTTTAATCATTTATATAAGAAGAAAAACCCCATGGCTTTACCTAGACAGCAATACAGAAACAATTGAAAGGTCATTGAATGAGTAATTTTATTTTGCTGTACATCTCTTCAGATTTCTATTGGCAGTCTTAAAACTAAGTGTCAAGGGTTTGTGTCTTGAAAACCAGAGCAGCAGTTGGCATTTTCATAAGCAGTCCTAAAGGAAGGCCAATGCTTTACTGAACATAGAAACTGCTTCTATTACTGGGTGTAGGCTGAGTTTTTTCAAGTAAGTTTTGTTTATGGATCCAAACAAGGAAATTCTCTGATTTCTAACCATACAGCTGGTCCTGGAGCTATAGAGCAAAATTTATTTCTGCAGTTACCATTCTAGTATTGTTCTCTGTTGAAAGTAATAATTAAAATTGAGAATATCAAGGATGTCTGAGCAAAAACTTTTGTTTTATATATATCCAAAATACAGTGATATCAGTTCAATTAAAAGACGTGTTCAGAGCTTGTCAGTGTTAAAGGCACCACACATCAAGGATATCTCTGTGAGTTCTTAAAAGATGTGAAAGAACGTGGCAGAATTTCCATGGAAATGCTTAAAGAATATTTCCACTTGGCATCCATCCTTTTTTTATATATATATGCCCATTGGGATTAGACAAAAAGTGTATTTTAGCAGATAACTTTAATGCAAATAGTATTTTAAAGACTGATTGCATTTATTCTAAACTAAGAAATCTTGCTTAACTTTTTCCAGAACTTTCTGCATATGTCTGCTCATTTAGTATAAATTATTTCCGGAAAAAGTTAGCAGGTCTTGCCAGTGTCATCCATAGCAAATGAAGAATATAAATAAAAAGTTTTTCAATTAGAAGGGGAATAAAACAAATTACAGAAGTTTTGTGTTGGAAGACAGATTTTAAAAGACATTCTACTCTTCAAACTCTTCAGTGGTAGAGGAGGACAGTAATTATCAGTCACTCCATTGCATCTTTTGTAATCATTCACCTGTAAGAATACTGTGTTCGTGTTTTGCATTGGTTTTTTATCCCTCTTTATGGATAAGCAGCTTGTAATTGATTTTTCAGAAGCTGCAAACACAAATTTACTCACAGCTACCGAGGTGAAACAAGCTGATGCCACCGTGCCAAGTGGTACGAAATCAAATCTATTTGTGCAACTAACTGTGCCTTTCACCTGCCTTGGAAAATACCTCATTGTGTGTTTGGGGATAAAATGAACACAGAGCAGTGAGAAAGGAGCTACTGAAGCAAATGTCTTCTCTGAGCAGATAATTAGAACAGGATGGGTGATTGCCCAGAGCTGTTGCTGCTGGGATTTCATGTTTGATGTTTACCTATTGTGAATTAACATAACCTACAATAAATGTTTGTCAGCGTGGCAGCCATTTGGAAAGCCAAAGTGTTTGTCAGCAGTAAATATATTTTCTAGTACAGAGGTATCTCTTGCCTCTATCACTGTTGGTTCCTTCTGTTTCTTGTAGTTGTGTTCCAAACAGCTTTCCTGTAGTTAGGCCATAAACAGCTTTGCATTTTGGCTATAGGATTCAGTGAGGGAAAGGTCCAGTTAGGGGGATTATTTGCCCTGCAGAGGATTGTTGATCTTTTTTAAAAAGCAGCTCTGTCTATGAATGTGGAAAGAGAAAATCAGAGGGGAGTCTGGGCTGTGGAGGCAGGGGGAGGAAGGCTCAAGCTGGTCTCTGAACCTGCAGAGAGAATGTCCACAGACCTTCAGCTCCCAGCTGTCCTGCCCACACCAATGCTGGCAGCTCCAGGTTTTCCTTTAGGAAAACCTGGGACACTCTGGCACATTGAGAGATGCTGTTTGCATGAATTATGAGAGTGTTTATACTGAAAAAAACTTGAGGGTCATATATTAGAGCATTGGTGCTTCTGCTGTGTTTCTGCTGCACAGATTTTCTCAATGGATAATTAGGCCCTTATTCATGGCCATTAACGACTATTTTAGGTCCCAGGGAAAATATTTACAGTGCTGAGGTCCCCCTCTGTGCTCCCTTGCATTTTCTTGTGCTACAACCTTCTGCCAGACTTCCTTTCTTAATTTCTGGCACTTCTGGAGAGGCAGCTCCTGGGGTGGATCAGAGCAAGGACAGATGGTTGGGTCTTTAGTTCTGTCTTCCCCAACTTTCAGACAAAGTCAGCACTGCCTGGACCTGGGGAATCCATGAGGCTTCAAATTCTGCAGTGGAATGAGGAGAGCAAGGAACTATTAGGATTTCTCCTGTGCTGCCTTAGATCTCAGTGTGTTGCTTGTCTCCAGTTAAAAAAAAACAAATTTACTTAAGAAGAAAAAAGTCTGTCACATGTTTAGTCACTCTCTGTGGCCCTGTGAGAAATGACAAAATGAAAAAATGTAGGATAAGGACACAAATAGTTTACTTCTTTTTTTCTCAGACATTTACTCCTTCATGTTCTGAACCAAAGAACATAAGGTCAACAAAATTCTGAGCTTAACTGAACTTAACACAACCATTAAACACTTCTAATATTCAGTAACTTTTGTGGGATATTCCACAACCTTCAGAGCTTTCAGATTCTTTTTCATGTTTTTTTGTCAAATGTGTGGGTTTTATTGAGATTTTGACATTTAGGATCAGGCTTTCATGGCAAATTGTTGGACTTAACATTGTCACAAGGTGTTTTCTTCTCTCTCTACCTGTATTCGGAACATGCAGAGCTTTTCCTTGAAATAAGCAGCTCTTATTTTATTTATGTATATATGTATGTGTGGAAGGCTCACTGCAATATTTTTATGCTACTTTGGGATAAGTTTAATAGTATATGTGTATTGATGCACTGAAATAAGATTTCTCCTTGTCAACTTAATGCAAGCAAATTGTGTTGAACCTCTCCCTGGCTGTTTGGAAAGCAAAGTCCCATCAGGAGTTGTGGTTCAAACACCCTCAATTTTATGTGAAGTGATTTGATGTTATTAAAAGCATTATTTGCTAAGGTTATTTATACTAAATAATTTAATTGTTTTTTTCTAAAGCTTGCTAGTCCACTGTTATAAAAAGCAAACATAGAAAAAAATCATTGTTCTTAGACCTCTGACCAGTCTACCTTTGGTAGAAAGCATTTATTTTCTGTCCACAATAAAATGATTTATCTGTTACTCCATTTTTAACCTTTCCCATGGAGAGATCTTACAAACTTATTTTGGTATCCTGTAAAGACTAGTGTTTTTGTCATGCCTGGCAAGAAATACATCGAGATTGTGGACAGAAAGTGAATTATCTGCTACAACCAACCTTAATGTGTTACTGGATCAGCAAAAAACCAGTTTTAATTTTTGTTTTTTGCTATGAAATATGATCACTCTGCGTGTGACTGCTCTTCCATTTTGAGATGCACAACAAACTGCCAGTAAATTGCCCGAATTCTCATGGCTCCCTTTGCTCCCTTCCCACAGTGCCCCCCAGGTTTGTGGTCCAGCCCAGCGACCAGGACGGGATCTATGGAAAAGCCGTCATTCTCAACTGCTCCGCCGAGGGTTATCCCGTTCCTACCATCGTCTGGAAGTACTCAAAAGGTAGGAATCCTGTGGTGACCACTGGGCACAGGCTAATTCTGGCTCATCAACACCCCACTGACCTGTACGTTGATGTTTTAATCTTCAAATTGCCAGGGAGTGGCAGGGTGCAATAAGGGACGTACCAGTCACGTTTTATAGTTCATAAATCATCTCCCCAAGCAAAGTGCTGGCCCCTGGCCCTCCCAAGGCTGAGCTGGATGGACTTTTGCTCTGCCCTGGAGATGTCCTGGCTCTGCCTGTCAGGCTGGGTCAGCTGTGGCCTCAGCAGGCGAGGGATGAAAGGGATGGCTGGGAGAAAAGAGACACAGCTTTAATTGGAACAACCTCAGCACGAGGTTCACCAGCAGCATTTGGCTGATTTTTTTCTTTTCCCCCTTCAAAATTGGTGATAACACAGCCAATCACATCTTTTCAGCAAAGAAGGAAGGTCAGGTAGCATTAACATAAGCACTAACTCAGTATGTGCTTTACATAATGCTTTAACATTTTCTTCTCGTGTAACAGAGCATTAAAAGTGGCCCCACTTGACCCTCAGTAACCATAGGAAATTGACTGCTTTTTAATTAAAATGTGCTGCCTGGTAGATTGTGTCTCCTGGCCGGCTGTCTTCTGGTAGGTTTCAGCAAGAAAAACACATTCTGCAAACTCTGTACCCAATCTAAATGAGTTAACTCTTCTAAAATCAAAATGAGGTGCTGTTGAGAAGAAATCTTTATCTAATGTTCCATGTAATTTTTGATCTTCTTAGGATCTAAGTCCAAACTGTATTTGAAGAAAAAAGGAGTGAGAGAAAAGATCATATTGAAGACTATTTGTGCTCTTATTGATAAATTATGGTTTGTTGCAAGAAGGGTGCAGAGTTCCAAATTCCATTAATCTCAGTGGTAAATGGGGTTTTAATTCTGAACATAGGGCACAAAAAGGTAATTCTGGTTTGCCGTGTTTGTGTGCTGAAGGAGGTTGCCAGGCCAACCTAGATGAGTTATAATTAACTGTGAGGAGATAAATAACCCACCTTGGAATGACAGAATAGTTGGGTAAATCCTCTTTCAGACTCATCCACGCAGATGTGTGGGATAAGGTTCTCTCCTGCTCAGGAAGGACTTGAGCTGTAATAGCAGTAAAAATGTGTGTGAAGAGTAAGAAAACTTTACAAAGTGCTACATAATTTTTTTTTCCAGCAGCTGTCCTTAGGAGTATCAGCCCTTTCCTTTCTGTGAACACTAAATTCTTCCCACAATTTGTCACGTGAAGAAATACAGGAAGTGACTGGGTAATCAGTCACAGCCCTCTACAGGGCAGTAAAGCATAAATGTGCATTCCAACTAATTGACAGGAAAAATGGCTTTTTAAAGAAAAAAAATTGAGAAAAGGAAAAGTTGGACATGCATATGACTAAAATAGGTGAAAAATGAACAATGGCAACTGATTTTTATGAAAAAATTATAATTTTAACTTTTTAAAGTTCATAGTATTGATCACCAAGCCTTCAGCGTAGGTGTAAGTTCCCAAAGCAAACTACGTAGGACTAGAAGTATTTTTTATATGCATGTTTGGTCTTTTTTAATATTCTATATGTTGTATTCATAGGTTGTTCTAGCTTGCTGTGTTGTACTAAATAATTCCCCATAACATTTATTCATCATATTTCCTCCTGGGCTGACTCAGCCAACTGTTTATAGTAATTAATGCTGACAGATATTAACTTTGAGTACAGAAAGTGGTGTAAGAGAATTCCATTGAAGAAGAGCACCTTTTCACTTCCCTGAAAAATCCCATGTCCTGCTGCCAGAGTAGGTTGTAAACTCCTTTTTTTACAAGAAACATGTCTTAATATACATTTAGAGAGTCCCTAATGCTGGAGGAACCTGAACTTGTGGTGGCAGTACAGCAGGGACCTGTTTCCTGTTCCCTAAATCACCCAGTGTCTTATTTCCAAGGAAAAGTAGGTTCTTTCCTAAAACCAAACTTGATACAAAAAAATATTTGGCTTCCTGTTTTTATGGACCTTCCATTTTTACAGTGCTGCCAAGAATGTCTGATCAGTGGCCTGAGCTTTTTCTTGTTTTCTTTACTGTATTTTGAAAATTTTTTGTGGATTTTTTAAAATGTTTTTTTAACAGTCTCAATAAATACTGGCTGCAAACATGGCAGAACAGAGATTTTGTGTGTCACCAGTCCATCAGCTGTAGCAGGAAACAAGAGAAACAGTCACTGATGTGGTTTTCCATGTCATCCAGGGTTTCATAAACAAGGTCCTAGAGGTCCCCTGAGTGTGCCATGTTTACTACAACAGACATCCCTCTCAGTCATAAGAAATTCATTTGCTGTATGCATTAGGGATGCAGACTGCCATGACTGTTCAGCTGTAATTGTCAATAATTCATCAGCCTCTAAATGTACAACAAATGTGCCTTTTCACCCATGAACGGGCTGGAAATCTTCATTTCCTCTCTCCCCCTTCCTGGTTCTTTGGCTTTGTGCTCCCTTAATAAGGGGAAAATATTGCTGCTGGTGCATTCCAAAAGTCTTCCTTCTTTTCGTGCAACGACTTCAGTTTGGATGGAGAACCATTCCATTTGTTCCGATCACGTCAGAAGCCATTTTAGCTGCGTTGAGCCTCTAAGAACAGCGAGCTATAGTTTGTGCCTTATTAAAATTTTTAAAAAATGAGATGCTTTGTAACATTTTTCCACGGGTTTGTTGCTTCAGGTGCCGGGGTTCCCCAGTTCCAGCCGATCGCGCTGAACGGTCGCATCCAGCTGCTCACAAACGGCTCCCTGCTGATTAAACACGTGCTGGAAGAAGACAGTGGATACTACCTCTGCAAGGTCAGCAATGATGTGGGAGCAGACGTCAGCAAGTCCATGTACCTCACTGTTAAAAGTAAGAACTGAAACGCTTCTCTGTGATCCAGATTGAGGGAAAAAAAGTCTTTGCTGCATCCGTAGTTTGGAGGGAAGGGAAGCGGGTTGGGAGGGGAGGGGTTGGATTTGTTGGCTTTGATTTAATTTTGGCTTTCAGCTGCGTGTGGTGGCACCTGGAAGTTAGGATGGGTGATAAAAATCATTGTTTGGTAGAGGAAGAAAAGAAAATTTGTACCAGGTCTGAAAGCTATCCCGGAGTCATGAAGGGAAAGTAAGAAAAATTGTTGGTCAGGAGTCAAAAGCAGTAACAAAGGAGAAATACCCCCAGCAATTGCCAAAAATCTCAAAAACTGAAGGAAATATGGATTAAAAAGACAATCAATTCTCAATATATGCTATATGGAAAAAGCTATCCCGGAGTCATTGTTACTATTATTATTATAATTTTCATTTTTATTTTCATTTTCATTTTTATTATTATTGGTAGATACCATAAAATATTACAACATACTCTAAGATTTTATAGATACAGCCACAGTAGTTATTTTGACCTAGCCAGGTGATTTTCAGAAAATCCATCTAATTGCACAAGCTCAGCCTGTCTGAACTTTACAGGCACAAGAGACAAAAGCAATCCAGCTTTCAAGTGAATGTTAGCTGTAATTCCTTGAAACATCAACACAGTTTAGAAAATAGAGGAAATAGTATGGGAAAAAAAAAAAGGTGTAGAGATAATATAATTTCTCACTAGAGAAAAAAAGAGACTATTGACACATCAGCATGCCAAATGTTCCTGGATGACCTGTCAGACCAGTATTGAAGGAGGTCACCACACTCCGTACTTTCATGTTTGTAGGACTTTTGAAGATTTACAGAATGCTTTGAAGTTCTGGGATGCCAATTAGCTTGAAAAAGTTTTGCCCTTGAAAGTAAAGAGAATTTTTTTTTTTTACAGAAAGGAAGAAAAATCAAATTTATTCTCTGTTGAAGAGTGCACTTTAGACCGTTAATGTTTAGGTTTAGGGGTGTTGTTTGTTGTTGAGAATTAATAACTAAGTTATTTTAAGAGTGTCAAAAATTTGCAAGCCCGAATACCTCAGATGTCCTCTCCACTGTAATTTACCATAGTGACTTCATCTTCTAAAAAACAACATGATGACCTCTCCAGCAAATTCATTAATTGAACAGTTTTTCAGTGGGTTGGTAGAAGCTCCAGCTTCTGTGGTTTGTTTTCTGTGGCCATTTTTGGGCCAATCTCCAATTGCAGGAGCAAGGCACTGCTGTAATGCTTCACCAAGAGCCAGCTTCCCTCTGCTTGGCAGCCGTGCTCACTGCCTGTCTGATCACTGCATGCAGTTTCATGTGTGATAAAAGAGCATCCCTTATCAAATAAGAGCAGGAGCTTCCCTGGGGAGCCAGTTGCTGTTTGAATCTAATGAAAACCCCTCTGGCTCTGAGATAGCAGGGAGCAGCCTGTGCCCCTCACACACCCACACTGACACCAGTCCAGCTCCAGCTCGGCTGGAGAGAGAGCGCTGGGAGGGTCTTGGTGTGAGCTTGGAGAGGCAGAGCTTTAGCTTCCATCAAACACTAAGGACGAGATGCTCTGGGGGAATGGGCTTCAGGTATGGCTGGATTGCCTGTTCTGGTGGTCTGGTTGTGGCTCATAATATTTGCACCTGGTCAGGTGGACTGACTCCAGAGTGAGGGCCTGGATTTGCCTTTAATCTCTCTTGTTATTCACTGTTTCCTTTATTCTCCACACAAGCCTCTTCCTCAAACCTGGTCCTCAAGTTTAGTCCTCCTCTAGGTAGAAACCTTGGCCTTGCTTCATGAAACTCCCAGTGTTCTCCATTAGATGATCCTTCTCCATGAGATCGATCACCCTAAATGCCTTCTTTAGGCAGAGGCAGCAGGTGAGACCTGGCCTGTGTAGTTGTTATTGGGTGACAGAGTTGGTAAATAAGAAACAGCTTCCAAAACATAAACAAGGAGTAGCATTGATGCATTTTCTTGTGGCTTCCTTGTGACAAATTGCCCTCCCACCTTCCTTCAGCCTATTCATGGGTTATCCATGAGCAGTAGCTCAAATCATTTGATAGAAAAAGCAGAGTGGTTTGGATGAATTTGGTTCACTGATCATGAAACCAGACTGGCCCTCAGAAAGAAACACATGGCAGCAGTCCCTTTACACCTAATTCCTTCACTTATTGGTCCTTGTGCCACAGATACCTGGTGCATGCAGGTGCTAACCACTGATAGCATCATTGAATTTAAAAATAAACCCTCTTGTGCTGATGCTTTACTCCTCCAGAATTTCCACTATCACTTGTATCTAAACAAAAAAGATGTTGACATTTGCTGTCTAAAGAGAGTAGGAATTTTTTTGTTTCAGCAGTTCAGGAGTGGGCAGCATGAAAATTGATTTAATATATTTCCATGACTTGCTGCCTCTAAAATTGATGGATTTTTTCTTAGTGAAAACCCATGTAAAGCTATAAACCAGCTTGGCTTGCTTAACAAACTCTTAGTGCTAAGGGGGAAGTTTTAATAATTCCAAATATATATTTATTTAGTGCCTCAGTGTTTGTTGAGTGACACCTTCATGTCAGAGGAGCTGATCCAACTTCTTGGTTGAAGGGAAATTGCATGAGAAGGGAGANGTATCTCATTTTGCTGTACATTCCTTTTTTAGGACGTGTTATCTGTTTAAAAAAAAAGAAAAAAGAAAAGAAAAAAGAAAAAAAAAGGAGAGAAAAAGCAGAAAAGAAAGAGGCTTCAGGAACACCATCAGAAATGTGAAAAGAGCAAGCTGCCAGCATCAATGCTGAATCAGGAACCACAGGGCAGAAAATTTTCATTTAGCAGCTATTATCCTTCTCCCTTTCTTTTCAAGGAATGGACATAAAAATCATGATCAGTGAATTTTTCTCTTCGTGTGATTGAAGGATAAGTAGTTCCCAAATTCCATATTCACTAAGACACACAATATTAGAAAGTTATGAGAGATCTGGAACAAGGAATCTAGTGCTGTCTTGAGAAATGACTCCTGGTGCTTGGGAATGAGAAGACTTCTGAAGAATTTCTATAAAGGATAATGAGCCTTTAACATGAAGGGAAGAACTAAAATTATTTAAAGGTTGCCTGGGAGTCACAGGGGAGGAGATGACTGCTTAAAACGGACTGCCTGCCTGCCTTCATCTGAATAAATGTCACACTTCCTAATTCCACTTTAGGGGCTATCTGTATCATGATAGAATGGTATCCTGTTAAAATTGCCTCCTGAAAAGCAAGCTTGCATTCAGGCAAGCATCTTCATGTGTAAATAATCTGTTGGAGGCAACCACATTAGCCCAGCCCCTTCTTAAATCTATCACTTCTTTTCGTGACAGTGTGGAGCCTGACAAGTTTTAATCTGATCATCAAAACATTTCCAACAAATCCTGTCTGCCAGGAAAACAGAATTGCTTCATTCACTTTCCCCTCAAATATGCTTCTCAGCTATTGGCATTATATGTGTTTAATACATAAACCTAAAGCTGTCACTCAGATCTGCAGCTCCTTCCAGCAGGAACATGCTAATCCCAGCTAATTCTTTTAATGCCAAGTTTCACCACTTAGACTTAAAAAAAAAACAACTTTAAAAATTGTTGCCTATGACAAGAGCTGATGGAATAACAAGAGAAGGGGGCTGGTTGGGAAAAGGAGCCTGGTAAAACTGATGCCCTGTTCCTGCACCATATCGTGTTTCTGCTGCCCCTGCCTCTCTCACAGTGCTGCTTGCCCATGTTGACCATGACCCTTTCCAGGCCAGATTTGTTTCTCACCATCTTCAGATGACTCATGGGGCAAAGAGACCTCAATCACACAACTAACTGCTACTGCAGAAGAAATAAAAGATAACAGTAGTTACAAACACAAATAAACCCAGAAGATGCTTATGGATGGAGGCTGAATGGCATGGAACTCTTTTCTCCACTGCAAGCTAACAGTTGTTCCACCATATGGCTGAAGCACTGCAGCATTTGTTTATTGAGATGGATGGAAAGCTCTGCCTGTGAAGCTTTATCCAGGCAGGATAAAGGGACAATTTCCATGTGACCAGGCAAATGAGTTTGCTCTGCTGTGACACCAGCAGCAAAGCCAACAAGCATGATGGAGAACTCAGTGTGCTCTGCTCACCAGGGTGCCTCTAAATGCTCATTTTAGTCTTTGGGAAAATAATTCCTTGCTGAGAGCACAGGAATGTTGAGATCTGCCCGATTGCTGCTTTTCCTTGTGTATGAAAAGCCAATTCCTCATTAAAATGCATGTATCTCACAAGGTGTCAGTAAGGGTGGCATTGCCTGTTCTACATTTGCAAAGATAGATTATCCATGATATGGATAAAGGAAGCTTAAAATCACTGTCTCTAATACCTCCAAAAAACACTTATAAGAAGGACAGCAATAATGCTATGTCAAATTCACCTGAGCCCAGTTATTTTGATATTTCTTAATCTTTCTTTGCTCCATTTTTCTCACAGTCCCATGGTCTGTGAATACTATCTTCTGTGGAAAAACAAAACAAGACAAAAGTTCCCTTCTCTTTTTGTGTGCCCTGATTTACTGTTTTCTTCTTCTGACATTCTGCCATCTTTTTTTAAAAAAAGACTTTTCAATTTATTTGATTCTTCATCCTTATTCTGCAGTTATCTCAGGTAGGGTACTCTTTTGTGAAATTGAGAAATTTAGCCAAAATTGGTAAAAATCTCTATCTGGATGGCTTGTATGTGTCCTGAGAATGAAAATGTGGGGCAAAGGCAAAGAAAAAAACCAAAATTTCCTTGAATTGAAACTACTCTCATGTCCCAAACAGTCCTTTCTGCTGAGCTGGTGAGCTGCCCTTGCCCACCTTTGCCCTTGCCCTCATGGCAGGCAGCTCTCTCTCTCTTTTACCACCTATTTCTTGGCAAACAAAGGCAAAAACTGTGTCAAATATGAGGTTGTGAATAAACTATCCAACTCCAAGCTGGTGGTGATGAACTGTAACGCTCTATGTTTTAATTTTGTGTCCTTGCCCATGGCAGGGGGCTGGAACTAGATGATCTTTAAGGTCCATTCCAACCCAAACTGCTCCACGATTCTATGACTCTAATTGTGTATTTTCACGAAATCCGCAGTCTGAAAGATGCCAAGAGTGAATCTTGGAAACACAAGAGATCTCCCTGGATGCAAGCGCTCCCTCTTGTTAGCAAAACAGCCCATTTTATTCCTAATGAGGTCCTCCCACAATGAGAAAGGAACAGGGGTCTAAATGCTGTTTTCTGCCTCTTCAAAACCCTGGCACAGCTTTGATTTAGGGACTTGCACTTTAATCACCCATCATGTGTCATTACCCCGACAGGCGGCAGCAGCCGCCAGACGCGAGCGCCGATAAATTGCGCCGAGAACCGCTGGAGCGATCCTTTGTTGATTTTCCTTTACAGCTATTCCATGGCAGATCAGCTGTCATAACAACACAGCGCCTCTGGCAACAGAGGGAAATTAAACATGAAGTATGTTCAAGGTAGCTGGTAGAAGGCTGGAATATCCCTTTTCTTCCGTGCCTTCAAATGCTCCCTGCTCCTCTCAGTGTCGCCAAGCCCGTGGCAACTCTCTTGTAAGATAATTGCCAGATGTGCTGCAGCACAAACACTCAAGTGGGTTTGTATGCAAATCTTTGCAATGCTCTCATTTAAGGAGAAGAGGAGAGGTAAGAACCTCTTTCTCTTTCTTTTTCTTTTCTTTTTTTTTAAGAAATATTTTTCGAGCAAGAGTGTAGCAGCCCTTTTTCTTTTCTTTAAGGCTGGTTGCACAGGAATGTTTCCAGCAGAAAAGTGAAGCAGATTTTTCTTCCAAAAGTGCACACAGATTCTGCTGTATCTTTTCCATTTGTATCAACAGTATCATATTTATTGCCTTTTTTTTCCCCCAAAATACCTGTCTCTCTCAGCTTTTTGATGCCCAAATGGCAACATTCAAAAGGGAGCATGAGTGAGGTTTATTTTCAGGAGTTCTATTTCTGTGGAAATTTTAATAGCGGATACAGACTATTGAGGCTTTCCTGAAAAATTAACAGTATAAGAAAGTTGTGAAAATTTAGTCTTTCAAATGCCTTCACATCTTCATGTTTTTTAGGAAGTGTCATAAGGGATGGGATTCAGAAGCTGCTGTATTATTTTTTCCCTTTCTTGAACAGATTAGTACTATAAAAAGCACAGATATTTTAGCATGTTCCCCTTCCTCAATCTCAATCTTTCTTGTGTACTGTTAAATTATTACTTTATTCACAGCTGTTACATGGCTCTCAGTTTGCAATGAACTCTGTGTCCAGGTTTGGCCAACTGTGGTCAGAAAACTGTGCCACAGGGATCATTTCAGATCAAGGGCTGCAGCTCCTTTGTCTCCAAACACTGCTGACACAAGACTAGAAAATAACATCTGATCTACTCCTTCAGCTGAGATGGTGGTGTGGCAGGGATTGATACCAGCTAGACAGATAATCCATTCATAATAACCATCATTGAGGAAGTACAAATTTTAGTATATTGTATTTGGCACGATTCTTCAAACCCTACTGGGCTCGAATGTAATAAACTGTAATCCTGAAATGTTCTTAGCCGGGAGGAAATATTCCGGAAATTATTCTTACTGCTGGTTTAGAATCTCAGAATCTCAGAATATCCTGAGCTGGAAGGGACCCACAAGGATCATCCAGTCCAACTTCTGGCCCTGAACAGAACACCCCAAGAGTCACACCATGTGCCTGAGAGCATTATCCAAATGCTTCTTGAGCTTCTTGGCAGGCTTGGGGCCATGACCACTGCCCTGGGGAGCCTGTTCAGTGTCCCAGCACCCATTGGGGGAAGAACCTTTCCCTGATCTCCAGCCTAAACCTCCCCTGGCTCAGCTTCAGGCATTTTCCTTGAGTCCTGTCACTGTTCAGTGTCCTCACTGCCCAGGGCAGGAGTTCTGCCTCCTGTGCAGGAATGGCTGGGCTCAGGCCCTGCCCGTGGCTCTGGTGCCACTGCTGGGCCCCGGAGCAGAGCCCGGCCCTGCCCTGAGCCCTCCCTGCAGCCGGGGACAGCCCGGCCCGAGGGCCCCTCTCGCTGGGGCTCCTCTCCAGCCTGAGCAGCCCCGGCTCCCTCAGCCTGGCCTGGGCCCCGAGATGCTCCAGGCCCTTCCTCGGCCCCGCAGCCTCCGCTGGCCCCGCTCCAGGAGCTCCCTGGCCCTGCTGTGCTGAGGAGAACACAGGAACCACATTTGGACATTTATCCCAGAAGTTCTTGTCAGAACACACCACTCTTAAAGAAAAAGAATTTCTTTAAATANGCTGAGATGGTGGTGTGGCAGGGATTGATACCAGCTAGACAGATAATCCATTCATAATAACCATCATTGAGGAAGTACAAATTTTAGTATATTGTATTTGGCACGATTCTTCAAACCCTACTGGGCTCGAATGTAATAAACTGTAATCCTGAAATGTTCTTAGCCGGGAGGAAATATTCCGGAAATTATTCTTACTGCTGGTTTAGAATCATAGAATCTCAGAATATCCTGAGCTGGGCCCCGGAGCAGAGCCCGGCCCTGCCCTGAGCCCTCCCTGCAGCCGGGGACAGCCCGGCCCGAGGGCCCCTCTCGCTGGGGCTCCTCTCCAGCCTGAGCAGCCCCGGCTCCCTCAGCCTGGCCTGGGCCCCGAGATGCTCCAGGCCCTTCCTCGGCCCCGCAGCCTCCGCTGGCCCCGCTCCAGGAGCTCCCTGGCCCTGCGGTGCTGAGGAGAACACAGGAACCACATTTGGACATTTATCCCAGAAGTTCTTGTCAGAACACACCACTCTTAAAGAAAAAGAATTTCTTTAAATATATTTATTTCTGATGTTTTCTTAAAATTACAAAGTGGTTCTAAATCTCCAAGTCAGCTGCACAAAGTGTGTTCTAATTCAAATAGTGTTAGGACAGTGTCCTCATAAGTTATTTCTTTTTTCTCTTCAATCCTTGTGGTACAGGAGTAATGACTAACCACTAACCATGCCCACAATCCAGTAGTGATATTTACCAGTTTATCTGAATCAAACTGTTTTCAAATGCAGCATGCATATAGACAGTTTTGATTTTTCTTGAATATTTACCTTCAGGGGCATTTAATGCTTAGATCTCTACAGCTACCTGGACTTTCACGCGATTAAACCTACCACTTTCTCAGTAACATTTTAAAATACAAATGCTGCTGTGAACACATTAGTTTGATTTGTGAGGAGGGAGTTGTTTGCAGTGTGTTTGATGGGTTTAATATTGGCTTCTGGGGGAGGAAGTGAATGCAGGATCTATTGCAGGTTATTTTTATATTTGCAATGTCATCAGAAGTTGGGTCTCTGTCTTGCTAACAAAGATTAAATAAACTTAAACCAAGAGAGCATTGTAAAGCAATAGTGGGATGTAAATTAATTTAGTGCCTATGTGCAGTACATGTGACTATTTCCACTTCAGAAGAGGCAGCTCTTACTGCACTGTGCTTTTCCCCTTCCTTTTTCTCCTTCCTTTTCCTTTCCCCTCATCTCTTTTTGTCTGTGTCAGTCTTGCCAGCTTTAAGGTACATCTCATTTAGAAAGTAACCCTGTTCCAGCAGGACAAAGCCTCAGAACTCCCCATTATTATTTTATTGAGTTTAGGACTTGCAGAACGCTCTCTGAACAGCCAAGATAGAGGGCAAAGTCTTAAATTGTATTTCTTATGTATCAGCTTCTTCTGCACTGTGAATGACTTAGTCACTGTCTTTTTCAGTAAAAAGCCTACATTTCAAAAGGTTATTCACTCTTTTTCTAAATTATTGAATGCTGTCATAAGAACTGCATCATGATTCTTCATAATTTTTCATTTTGCTTGTTAATTTATTAATACTGTTTATCACTATCTTTATTTTGAAGTAGGAGAACCTAAAGTGATTTTCAATAAAAAGAATAAAAATTACTTCACAATATCTGAAGAAATATGTAGGATATAAACTACATTTGAGTATCAAGCGTCACAGATGCCAAATCAGTTACATTTTTCTGTATAATTCTCCTACTGCAGAAAAAAACTGTAAAAAAATGTAGTTTATATGCAAATATTTTATGCTTTGGATGAAAGTTTATTTCTTTAAAAATATAATATCAAATGTCACTATTAGCCAAAGATGATCTTTTACAACTGCTTCCATCAGTGCAATTTTGAGCTTTTTTTTTAAGGAAAGCAATTTTGCCTTCAAACATAGAGTCTGTTTTTTATTATTTTCCTAGTACTTTCTTTTCATCTTCAAAATAGTTTTTCAAAAATTGCCTGGTGGTTTTGTTCACATCCCTCTGTGAAAATCCCACAGTGGTGCTCAGTGCGAGCACAGTGGAGAGAGCCTGTGATAATCCACATAAACAAAAATTAAATTTCTATCTGGGGGGGCTCACAAAAGGAGCAGAAAATGCAAGGTAGGAAGAAGAGCTGCCTGCAAGCTGAAATGCTGCACGCAGGGCAATTTAAGGCAGGGCTTCCTACACCTCTTCCTGCTGTGCATGTCAGGTACAATCAGAAGAAAGGATTTGCAAATGCAGATTTTCTTTCAGCAATCTGTTTGCTTTGTGGGAAACAAGTTTCCTTCACCCCATAACCCTCCCTAAGATTAGGATTCACCCACTGCATCAGCATGTGAGCTCCCAGCCACACTGTATACTCCAATATTTGTTTGGTGATGATACCTGAACAAATCCTGAATATGTTGCTTTTATCTTTCTTGAGAAAAAAAGAAAAGGAAATGTCCACTTATGGCCACAGCAATTGATTTCTGAGTGTCTTCACAGTATAGATAATGAAAGAAGCATGGCTCCATTTTTAGATAAATCTTATTAGAATCCTGCAGTGCTGAGGAATGAATCGATTTCGTCTGTCAAACCAGGAGATAATGAAAGAATGAGCTCTTACTGTTGGCCTAATTACTTATGATTAATCTAACCCCATCCATTTTTTTTTTAACTGTCTCCATCAGGCCACTGAATAATTAGTCTTACATCCAATTTTTGTTTTCTTTTCCAATTCTGAGTTGGAATATCTGATCATGTAGGAACTGTGTTGTCCAGGCAGTTATGTGTCTTTGTGACAATAATTTTAGATCCTCTATCATCAATTACTTGGTGTTTAGCTTCCACCTGGACAAATTCCTGCCCCTGGGAAAGCGATGTGGTGTAACTGTATGGATGTAGGTGAGCACAGCACCAAATTCAGAAAGGAGAAATGATCCTTCAGGGAGGGAATAAATGTTATAGCACCAACCACCTTTCTTGACTTGTGAAAGAGTTTTTTCCTTTAAAATTCCCTTGCACAAGGTGATGTGTTCTCAGGTGATGGTGGGAGCAGCCCAGTGTGTGCAAGGATTGGCAATGACATTTAAACTTCCTGATTTTTACCAATGAAACTTCTGCTGAAATTTCCTATACTTCATTTTGCAAGAAAATGTTATTAGGCTGAGAAGATCTCTTGCTGTGTTTGATCTATCGAAGTTAAAGGCCTCAATTACCAATATTTCTGTCCACGTTGATGAACGTGTGACCACTCACAACACAGAAATACAGAATCATTGAATGGCTTGGGTTCTGTGGGTGATTCCGTGAAATTTAATCCCCAAAGTTACATCAACCTAAAAAAATACATCTTAAATTTTATGTTCCCAAAGCCATTTCTTCATCAGAACCCTGATTTATAGAAGTAGTGTGTGCACAGTTGTCTTTCATGTAATCAGTGATGTGCTGAAGGGTGCTTGGCAAAGAGTAATGCCTCAGATTATAAATTTTATGTTTTTCAAATCCTGTATGGCCTGGTGTGTAACTCTGAAGTTTCTTGTAGCCTGCTCACTTCTGTTCTCTGGTCATAACAAAGCCTCTCTGGGCCTGCTCTCCAGGACACCCAGGGTGTCCTTGGGGCTGAATATGTGTAAACCAACATCTTAGAATGGGGGTGAGCTTGGGGAAATTACATCAGTAGCTGAAGTTTTAATTGGCGAATTTATGCTGATATGCAAATGAACCAAACCTATAAAGGTGTGGGGAACTCATGACTCGGGGTCCATCTTGGGGTCCATTTTTGGATGTAGCCTTTGGCTCCCAGGGTGCACCTTTGAAGGTCTTTCAAAAAAATACCCACCTTTATTCCCTTATTCCTGTCCAGTCTCTGCTTTTAGGGAGCCACTCAAGGTATGAACGGGATGGCTATTCAGGAAATTAAACATATGTTGCTTAGATTTGGTTTCAGTTTGGGGGTTTTGTAGTTGTTGTCTGCAAATTTGACTTAAACTTTTAAGACAAAGTCCTCCAGCAAACGTTTTAATCCTTTGGGAATGAATGGTACAGAAGCAGCTGATTTCAGTGGCCTGGCTTTCAGTCAGCACTGCAAGTTCTCTCAGTTCTGTTTCCCCATCCTGAACTTTTCTCATATTAGTTAAAATAAACTCCAAAATCATGTCATCAGTGACCTAACAAGAACATTTTTCTACTAATAGACTTGCCACATTGATAGATAAGTACCTGAGAAACAATCCTGTTCTCATGCTTCCATTTCTTTCCTTGCAAAGGGCAAAGGATTCAAAGGATCAAATGTCATTTCTGAAAGTGAGATGGTATTAAGTTTTGATCACAAAATCAGAAAGAGACAGAAAATAGAGCTATGTCATAAGTCCATTTTGCTGCAAATCATCAGAGTGGTGGAAAGAGCATCTGTTAGATGATTATTTTTCCTGGCTTTTAATTACTAGCCATTGATTTGGGTAATTGCCCACATGTACATACACAGCAGTGCAGCAGGATCTCGCTTCTGCCGTCTTATCTCAAAACTGGCTTTTAAAATAAGTGCCTGTAACTGTAAGTGCTCTGCAAGAAAGCTGCACTGCTGGATTCTTGTCTTGCTTTGCAATGCAACCTAAATGTTGCATTTACAGCTGGTACGAGCTGGCTCCTTGCCATGCACTTACAGCCATAAACCCACACTCAGAGCAGGGCAAATCTCCTGCTATCAGATTTTTAAGTGGTGACTTGCCGAGCTGAAATAAGGGAGAACAGACTTTCCCTAAGTGGTTGCATATTGTTGTGGAAAATCCAATTACCACTTGCTAAATGCCCAGGTCTGAGATTTAAATAAGAGCTAAAAGAAGTGCCTGGCTTTTAAGGAAGATGGGAATTCACCTAAACAGTGAGGAAGACCATTAGAGGAGAGCACAGTAATCCCTGGGTGCCCTCAGGAGTTTTGCTGATTCCCTGTAGCATCCATGGCTGTTCTCAGTTGTATTTCAGGGAACTCACCAGTGCAGAGACAGCTGTGAATGAGGACTCGTGAGTTTTATTTGCATATATAATGAAAAGAATGCATTGCACAGAGGTGTTAACTCTCCCTTTGGGCTCCTAAACCTGTCAGTGTGGAGGACCTCCCAAAAATGCTTAAAGAGATATTAAAAAACTGAGAAAAGAGAGAACAACCAGGCCAGAAGGAGGAGGCTGGCACAAGCACTATTTAGCTTGGATAGGATGACTTTTTCCTTGGCTGTGATCTGCTTTTACCCCCTGTTATCTGCTTATTTCACCTGCCAAGGACCAGAAGCAGAATAAATCAGCCTTTCTTCTGAACGAGGGGGCTCAAATGTGCAATCCAGTGGCTTGGCAGCTGCTGGGCTGTGCTGGGTTCCCCAGTGTCTGCTGAGCACGGGGGATATTCACAGTCATCACCTGACAATTAAAAAGGTTGAATTTCCTCCCACTTGCGTGGGGTAGGCCTGTAGGCCTGGGCAGTTACCACGGCCTTGCTGACACTCAGCAAGCCCTTCAGATGTTACAAATGTGCTTTTTTATAGAAATATACACATTCTGCATTTCCCAGGACCTTCCTTAGTTCTTGTCCATATCCAAGATTATTTCTTTCTTTGCTGATTATTCCAGCATATTCCAATGGCATCATGGCTTAGCTGTGTAACTATACACCTCTCACGTGGACACTTTCTGGAGCAAGAGTTGGCTTTTTGCAGCTTAGTTACAATCACTTTCAAAAGCAGGGAACAAGAGAACAGACAGGTGAAGCTCAAAACATAAACCTGAAGCAAATTTTCCTTCAGCTCTTGAGTTTCAGTGAGCTAAATCTGAGAAATGTAGGAGCTTGGAAGCACCAGGGATTTGACTTGGGGCCATCCAGGGATATTTTAGCTTGGAATGCACAGGAGTTTGAGTACTTTTAAGGGATCTGTCACATGCTTCAGCTTGCTTATACCAAAGCAGCTCAGCTAAACTGTGCATTAGCCTATTTCTCATGCAGAGTGATGTAAGGATGCTCCAGGGGAGCATTTCAAAGATGCTGAAATGTGAGTGACCTTGAGGAGCTGCACTCTCACACAAACATAAACTGCTTTCCTACCCAGAAAAGGGGAAGTCAGACTGCATCAAGTGTTATAAGCCATCCAACTGGTTTGAGTTGGGGGAACTGTGCTCCTTTTTGTCTCTCCCCATAAAACAAGTGGATTTTTTTCCCCAAGTATCATTGGATACCCAGACAGATGCAGCTGTCATTATGGAAATAATGATCTGGAGGAAAAAATCACCTGTTTGCTTTAAATCCTCTTTAGTCATTCAACTCCTTCCCTTCCCTTCCCTTCCCTTCCCTTCCCTTCCCTTCCCTTCCCTTCCTTTCCCTATGGGAAGTAACTTCATGGCACCACTGGACATATTGTTTCCATTTAATATTTTCAGGAAAAATACCTTTTCCATATAAATTTTGTGCTGCATTCAATGTTAGGCCAATCTGCTTAGCATTTAAAAGGTACAGATCTTATCTCTGCTGGGAATAACCTTTTATCAGCATGTTTGCCTCCAACTGTTGAATCAAGACAGGGTTCTGAATTTACAGAAAGCTCTGATATCTCTGATTTGAATATGTGCAAGTTTTTCAGTTGTTTTTGCTTTTCCAAAATGAAGCCTGTGATGTACTTGCAATAGAAACACTTAACAGATATTCCTGGATTCCTTGTACAACCCCACCAGTTTTGTAGGGGTATAGAGGTTTTATTTCTCCTTTTGAAAGCATTTTCTTTTCAGGTGTTGTTATAAAGGATGTTATAATCAACAATGATAAAAATAATGCAATTAAAAATTAAATAATATGTGAATTGTAAACTTTGACTCATATAAGGTTCCTGTAGACCAAGACTAGGTTTTCCAATTCTTATGTTTTGCAGGGAAGAAAAAGCATATTTAGTTCTGAATCAGGAGCTTTGTTTAGGAGGAATAATCATACTTTGCTTATTTTTAATATAATCACAGTGGTTTTTAAATCCAGCAGTACAGGTATGGAACATGCATGTACAAAAACAGATAAACCATCTTTTTAAGGTAGAGAGAATAATTTCTGCATGTTAACTCCTTTGTTATGTCTCTTACACCAGCAGGTGTTAACATTGCTCTAATTTACTATTCCTGAAATTATTGCTCTAATTTACTATTCCTGAAATTCTGATTTTGCATTTCTTGACTTTTAAAATATTTTTAGCTTACATCATGAAAAGACATGTTGTTATTTTATTCACTTTAACTAAAAAAAGTCTAGAAGCTGATCCAGTGATGATTATTCTGGAGGTACAATGTGAGAAGGGATACTAAGTACACACATGTTTAGTGTTTCAAGCCTCACAGCAAAGTTAATGGTGCATATAAATAATTATTTGTGCAGTATAGTCATAATCCATGGATCACTCTATGGAAACAATATGTTAAGAGGCAATTAAGGTCAAAGAGATTGACTTTGTATGGCTCTGAAACACCTGGACAGGAGGGATGTGCTTGTGTCCTCTGCAGTGCTGTCCACAAAATGAAGAAGCAACCAACAGAATGCAGCAGCATCTCTAAAAAAAAAAAGTTTTTTGATTTTGTTTTGAAAGAAAATATCCCACCACCTCTCTTCTGGAAAAGCCCAGCTGGTGCTTTGTGCATCTTTGAACCCCATTCAGAATTTAGGCTTAGGGAGGAGCAGCTCAGCTCATGGTTCCCTGGCTCCCTCCCATCCTTTTTTTAATCTTTCTGGAGGATCCAGCATGATCTGGCTTTCATCAGTTGTAGATTTTCTGCACAGAGACAATTTTCAAACATCTTCCCAGGGATCCAGTCTCATCCTAATTTCTTTAGACACATTGTAGGCAGCTTTCCTGAGGACTGTATCTGTGGCAGGTTGGAAATTTCATTCACCCACGGCTATTTTTGTGTGGCTGTTCCTGCATGAAAACATCCCCATGAAAATATTCTGCGTGCCCAAACAGAACCTTCTGAAAATCCAAATAACACAAGAACATCTATATGCAATTTGTGTAGCCTCGAGGGAGAAGAGTGGATTATCAGGCTTGAAAGCAAATTTTGGGAGTCCAAATATATCCTTTATTCTTAGGAAGATCTAAGCAGTGAAAATCAGGATTGAGTTTGTGATGGCATTACACCAAAACCATGGTAGGACTTACATCAAGACATTGAACCACCAAATATATTGGCAAAAATATGATGGCAAAAATCTACAAGGAAGCCAGAGAGGGACAATTCGTCAGGAGGTGGAGTGACAGGACAAGGGGGAACGGCTTCAAACTGGAACAGGGAAAAATTATGTTAGATTTTAGGAGGCACAGGGTGCCCAGAGCAGCTGTGGCTGCCCCTGGATCCCTGGCAGTGCCCAAGGCCAGGCTGGACACTGGGGCTGGGAGCAGCCTGGGACAGTGGAAGGAGTCCCTGCCCATGGCAGGGGGTGGCACTGGATGATCTTTGCCATCCCTTCCAACAAGACCACTCTGTGATTCTTATATAAAAACGCTCCACATGTCNTCTGTGATTCTGTGATTCTTATATAAAAATGTGTGAACTGCCTTTATGAGAGCCTGCTTTCTATGCAGACAAGGATGTGAGCAGAGTGATTTCTGTCTTGGGGCTGCAGGAGCAGGAGGGGACAGCCTGAGCTGCAGTGGGTTTGCTCTCCACGTCTCCAGCTTCATTATTTGACTGTGCACACTGATGAACTGTAATTGTTTCCTGGCTCCCGTTGGTAGGAGATCGGGTGACAAAGGCATTTGGAGCACTGCTAGGTTCCTGTTTCTCTCCCTGATCTCTATTAGAACAATCATTATGATAATGATTCGAATCCAAGCTTCTGTAATATAACTGAGAAATAAATGCTTCTTGGTTAATATGCCTCAATTAATGGGTCACCCAGCGTAGCTGCAGCAGGTTGCAAGTAAGTAGCTTTCAGGATCTGAGCCCAAATGATTATAGGTTTTCTTTCCCTTTTTAGATGAAATGGATTCATAAGCCTTACTCAAATGAATCGCTCTTGTAGTCATTAATTATAGTATACACATGTTAATGACATCATTATCAGGAGATAACATAATGTCCCAAGGACCACGTGTTACAGTTGTTTCCTGTGCAAACAATTGTGCTTGATAACACAGCCTGTCACAAAATGTCAAAAGAAACCACATGGTGTCTCGAAATGATTGTGAAATTATCACGTGTCACAGCTATGTGTGTCATAAAAAATACCATCACGACAGAATTTTTCATTAGCTCTTGGGTGAGGGATACTGTAGAGAACAAATAATTAAGATCTTGAACATCTCAAGTGCAGCACATAATGCAGCCCTGAACTGTTTAAAGCATATCCTGTGACTGAATTAAAGTGCATTAGTCATGAATTCAGGATATGCACAGTAATGGGCAATATTAAGCACCTTGAGAGATTTTTATTTTCTTTTATTTATTAAACATAAACCGAAAGGAATTAATCCTTTTAGTATTCTACAGTTTACTTCTCTTTTAGCACCTCCCTTTTAGCTTGTATGAGGACCGTGGATGAAGACTGAGAAAGTTGCCAGTGTAACTCTTATTTTAGCAAATTAAATCCTGCTCAAGAAAAGTCAGTGCCAAAGTTCCTGAAGATTTCTGTGGGACCAGAATTTCAACCATGTGGCCTCTCAAGCTCTAGAAGTGTGAACAATCTCAGTTCCATCCTTGCCATGATGCAGCAAAAATTTGAAGCCCGTGACCAGCCTGTGGGTTTTGCTGCTGACATTCCTGGGAGCAGAGTTATTCACTCAGAAGGACTGAACTCCCCCTTTTTGCCATCCATGGATTCTGGCAGTGTTACCATTTTCTGCCGTTTTCCTCCTGAACTCTGCAAGTGGTGATTTATTGGGCTCTGTATTTTTGGTTTTCCTGTTTTTCTTTCACCACTGAACTGCAAAACATGATTATTCTGCTGCTGGAAGGAAGCTGTGCAGAGTCCTTGCCCAGAGCCATGGGGTTCTGCAGGCACAGGAAGGTGGAACAGTTCTCCCCAGGACTGCAAGGGCTGCTTGTTAGAGATGCCAGAAGTTTTCCTCCTCCAGTGCTGCCTCCTCCATAGGGTTATGTGGGACCTGCTGGCACACAGCTCCCTCAAAGACCCATCAATACCCTCATCTCCCAGATGTGCTTTTTGTAATCCACAAGACTCTGCTTTCAGATGCTCTGATGATAGCAGTAATACTGCTTTAGTCATGCAGTCATTAGTAATTTAGTAATTAGCTGTCACTAACAAGGCAGACAAAGGGTGATACCCAAACTTTGCTCCTCCATCAAGATTCTGCCCCTGTGCCCTGCTCAGGTGAGAGCCCACCTGCAGAGCTGCCCCAGCCCTGGGCCCAGCACAGGGAGGACGTGGAGCTGCTGGAGAGAGGCCAGAGGAGGCACCAGGATGAGCAGAGGGATGGAGCAGCTCTGCTGGGAGGAAAGGCTGGGAGAGCTGGGATTGTTCAGCCTGGAGAGGAGAAGCTCTGGGGTGAGCTCAGGGTGGCCTTGCAGGGCCTGAAGGAGCTGCAGGAAACCTGGAGAGAGACAATTTCCAAGGGCTGGAGGGCCAGGACCCAGGGAATGGCTTCCCAGTGCCAGAGGGCAGGGCTGGGTGGGATGTTGGGAAGGAATTGTTCCCTGGGAGGGTGGGCAGGCCCTGGCACAGGGTGCCCAGAGCAGCTGTGGCTGCCCCTGGATCCCTGGCAGTGCCCAAGGCCAGGCTGGACACTGGGGCTGGGAGCAGCCTGGGACAGTGGAAGGGGTCCCTGCCCATGGCAGGGGGGTGAAACTAAGTAATCTTTAAGGTCCCTTCCAACCCAAACCATTCTATAATTCAAGGATAATTTCAAAAACCATGTGCTCCTGATGCTGACGTTCCCTTATATGAAAGATACATATGAGCCCATCAGCCTCCCTGAAGCAAGCCCAGGAGAGCTGATATGCAAATATTTTAGAAAATTTAAAGCTGAAAGTTTCTAAAGTAACATCCTAGTTTACATGTTTGGACTCTGTGGTTCTTAGTGATCCCAAAGGAGAACGACAAAACCATCTCAGAGGCTGCCTTTGAATTATATCTTTCCCTACCAGTAATAATGACATGGGAATTCTTGACAGATGACCTGGTTTTACACTTCCTGAGAGGATTCAGTAAGATTAAGATAAGGATTCGGATTCCTGTCTTTTTTCACCTGGAGTACCAAACCTTCCAATGCTCCCTAAAATACTCATTATCCAGGTTTACAGTGTTGCAGTTACCAGCTCGCTCAGCCCTGGTACACACAATAAATTACCAGTGACCCTTTTTTCACCTCTTTGCCTCGAAGTCCCACTGCTGCAAAGAACACCATCTAATTAAACACCACAACAGGGGCCTTCTCAGGCAGGAGGGGGGAATGCTTTGTGACATTACCAGAATTTATTCTGGTAAAATCTGAGGCAGGGAACAGCCTGGAGACAGAGGTGGAAGAGACCAGCGAGATTTATGACAAACTGGCAGAGCTGGCAATAGAAATTGGAGAGTTACTGGAGCTGCCAGCAACTTTGCAAGCTCTGGGATGGAAAATCAATGGATTGTTATTTGTTAGCAGCAGTATTAAAAATGCATTTAACTGACAGAGGGCTAAGAAGGCTTTTCCTTTCTTCAGTGCTGCAGATTTGGTTGCATTTATATATATATACATATATATATTTTTTTTTTTAGAGTTCACTGGAGTTCAGCTCCTTAATGAGCTGTTCTTTTTATGAGCAGTTCTGGGCACTCTGTTGATGCTGCTCATACAGAGCAACTGAGTCAAGTACCCAGCATAAATATAGGAGCATTTCAAGAACCACACAACTTTAAGCAGCTTCCAACTTATCCTTGGAAAACCTTTGTAAAGTATTGGTATAAATCTTTTCTGGATATGTAGCTGCCTCAAAAGACAGCAAACACACCCCATATCTGAGGACTAATTTGCTGTGTAGACAATCGGTATATTTTTAGGAAGATCTCAATTGTACTCAGGGATGTTCAGCAATTCTGCAGAGCCACTTGAACACTTAGAAATAAGTGAAGGAACGCAACAATATCTGCCAAAGAAGGTGGGAAGTAAACAGTCTAGAAATCCTAAATTTTGCCAGAGAAAAAGTGTAAAGTGAGAGTATCCAATGTGGCATTCAGCAAGGACTAGCCAAAGGACTTCTTTCCATTTAATTTTCTATTTTCTAATCAAGAGCATGATCAAAAATAAGGCAAAAATAGAAGCAGCATCATTCCCTAACTATATAACCCTGAGCACTGTGTACTCCTTGTACTGAAGAAGAACTTACCTTGTGGGGAAAAAATGTTTGTGCAATTAATGTATCATCAAACATGATCACAACAGCCTCACTGGAGGCTGCTTGGATGTCTCAGCTATTTTGTTTATTGAAATTTTGGATGCTTGAATTTGCCATTTAAATTTTCTTTTTTTAATCCAGAGGAGATATCTCATTGTTTTATATATATATATATACATACACATCTTTTTTTTAAGTGTGCAACCAGTAGATTAGAGATTTGACTGGAGGTCTTTTCCAACCTAAATAATTTTGTGATGCAGTAGAATCTCAATAGTTACTCTTCAAAACAGACTTCTGTAATTCAAGTTGCAGAATTCCATGCTAAAGGAAGATGGAACAAATTTTTTTAGACAATTGCTGCATCTGGAAACTTGGACAAAGCAGCCTTGTTGAACAGTCCCCCATTTTCTTTCCTAGGAACTGAGGGGGCAAAACCAGATGTCCACAAGATGACCTGAAGCTGCTTGGTGTTATCAATGACCCATTTATTTGTGGGAAAAGAAGGAAAAGAAAATAAATTGGTCTGGAGAACAATCTGCTTTTACCACCCTTTTCTTTGCATAAGTGTTTAAAATGCTGGGAATCCACTGGGCTTGTCCCAGTTTGGAGTTGAAGTTGCAGCTTTTTTGACAGTAGCAGCATCTTCCTTTTTTAGAACATTCATATGCAGTTATTAGTTTGGCATCCTGCTGATACAGTTATTACTTCAATTTATCTTACTGGTAAGGAAAGTTAAAAAGTCACATCATTTTCCAGCATCTTTCCACTGTGAATTCCCAATGAAACACTGCGGGACAAAGGTGTAGCACTTCAACAGTTGATGCCATGATGGTTTTTTGCCTTTTCTTTTATATCCCTTTTATATACTTTTTCTATATTCTTAGTGCTTCTAGCCCACATTCTTAGACTTAATATTTTGTTAAGCCAAGAGACCAAACACCTTGGGAGCCCCAAGGGCCTCTCCAGAACACATCCTGTACCCTGAGCTGGGCCCAGCCAGGGGAAGGTTCCTGGGGTTCCCTGGAGCCTCTCCCTGGGGAATCTTTGCTGGATGTGCTCATTTGTGAGGCCCAGGATGTGATCCCGAGTGCCCGTGGGTGGCATTCCGTGTGCTCTGGGGCATTGCCCCTGGCTGTGCTGCACCTCAGGGGCCTGCAATAAATACCCAGGGAAAAAACCCTTTTCCTCCTCTAACCGTGCTTGGCTCTTCATTTTAAGACCAGGGAAAGGCAACACAGCGAGGGATTTTTCATGCTAAATTCAAAAGAACAGCCAGATTCCCATCAGTTAAGAGAGAGCAGAAATGCAAGAGCTTCTCAAGATTGAATCTCAGGATGTTTTTTTCCAGGATCTTAGGTAATATGATGCATTTTTAATTACAGCTACAGGAAAGGGGTTGGTTAGAGCAGTTCTTTGCAGAGGAGGAGCATTGTGGATCTATAACACAAGACCGTCCTGCCCAGCACTCCTGCAGTCTCTTTTTGGGCAAGAAATAGGAAAATTCATCCATGGGGAAATTCATTACATAAGAAGCTGACTAAAAGATAACTAGAAATTAATGATAACTTGGTTTCATGACTAATAAGAAAATTTCTGCCTCTGATTCAATAACACCACAACCTTGTGTTTTATATTTCATTTTTCAAAACTATTCTTTCAGTTCCTCATAAAATTAAAAAGTTGGGAATGTATTCCCAGGTGACCACCAGGAAATCCATGTCCCTTACAGTGATTTTAGCTTCATGAATTCAAGTGATTTTGCCGGTAGTATTTGACTGAATTTTTTTCAGTTTTACGAATTTTCATAAATTTGTGGAGCTTTTTTTCCTTTTCTGCCAGAATTTGCATTTTGAAGATGTTGTGAGCATGTTGACCTGATTTTTGAATGCTGAGCTACTCAACCCATCTCAGAAACTCCTTTTGTCAGAGATCACATTCTCATTAAAAGCTTTGGGTCAAAGAAATTAGCTGTTCTCTAAAAAAAAAAATAACTTACAGTCCAAAGTCCCAACAGAAGGGGTTCTAAAAACCATCCTACCAACTTACAAGAAACTCTAAAATGTACCATAGGAAAAGCAATAATACTTGAACATAAAATCCCCCTGGGTACATGACTAATAAGGTTGGTATTCAGTGTATGAACTCATACTATACCTTCATGGTTATTCTTTTTATAATGAAATATAATTTAAAACCATCAAAAAACAAAACCCAGAATGACCAAATCAGCCCTTAAACCTCCTGGATTTCCTAAGGCCAAATGAAGATAATTTAATAATTTAGGGAGAAAGCTTACATCTAAGCACAGCTTTTGTGTTTGTGTGTTTCAAGGATCTGATTAAAACAGAAACATTTGACAATCTGATTTTAAAAAAAAAAAAATCAAAGAAGCATTTTCATATTGCCCTTGTAACCAGCTGCTTCATTTATCACATTCAGCATTTGTCATCTACAATATGTCAAACCTGGCTTAGAAACACGACTTTCTTCTTGCTTTTCTGGTGGTTACTTTATCAGCAGTGCCATTTTGGCCTCTGCTTTTGGGCACGTGGAAGAGGTAACGGGAGTTTCCATTCCCTTGGAACACAATTTAAAGGGAAAAAAAAAAAAATATAAACCAAGTCCTTTGAACTCCTTGTAAGGTTGCTGCTGTGGGAAGGGACCGTGGAGGAAAGTGACCCCCAGCCCTGTGCCACACGCTTTGTCCGTGAGATGGATGGCTATAATTTACTCCTGCCTCAAACACGGGGGTTTATGGTCCCTTCCCATGGCTGAGGGGTAAAAATGGTCTCCAGAGAGACAGAAACATTTCTTTTTTAAGAGCATATTGAAAAGAGGGATGCACGGGGCAGCTGAAAGTCAAGGGAAGATGTCGATGAGGGTTGCTTTGCCCTTTTTGTTCTCCAGGTAATGAAATAATTCTCCTTGTTTTGCCTTTGTGGAAATATTTACTGTTTTTTTTCTCCTTTTTTTACTCACTCACACACACGTGCCTGTGCACATGCAGGCACAAAAACACCTTGACCTAAGTTATAGAGGTGATAAATCTCCAGGGCCCCTGTACAGCAAAGTACTGTCAACATCAGCACTGTAAAATTCAGCTTTAAAACTTCTTTTCAGCTGTTCTCTGGCTCACAGCTGGGTGAGCACATTGGCAGCTCTGAATGAGCCAAAATAACTATAATCCAGGTTCAAATTAGGGTCCTCTTCCTCTGGCCTCAGACATTTGGGCACTGGAGCAAAATTGTCAGGCACTGCTTTTGTCTGGAAGTGTATTAACTGTTCAGTGAAACAGCCCCAAAATACTCAGTACAAAGGCCTAACCTTAGGATTTGATAAAACCCTGCACAGACATGATAAAAATGAAGTTAAAAATCACAACAAATTTCCAAGGAAGGGTCCTATTTCTAGATTTTAATAAAAGTGAGAGTTTTCCTTTCTGATTTTTTTTTTTGCTGTAGGAGCTGCTTCTAATTTATGGGTGATTGTATCTCACATAAGTATTATACGGAATTTCTTTGTTTCTCTTTACTAGTAATTCCCTCTTTCCATGAGACAGGTATCAAAATTTGTTAAATACACCAGTTACCCACCAGCTTCTCCTAGGCTGTGCAGCCTTTAAGATGCTTTCCCACTTTTCTGGAAATTTTTTACTTTACTGAGGTCTGCTTTTGCTCTGGAAACTCCTGGCATGATGAGCAGTAAAAGCAGAAACTAGACCTTATGGGGGAAACTAAAAGATAAAATAGATGGAGAATTGAGTTTTTGGTTTTGCAGAAAAAAGCAGACTGAGGTGGTCAGACCATTCCCAAACTATTCCCAGATGGTCTCTCTAAAAAGAGAGAATTTTTAGTGGATAAACCAGATAAAATTAAAATAAATGTCTTCTGAGTTTTTATTAGGATCTTATCCTCCCTCGTGGAATCTCCTTTCCTGTATTTCCTGGGGTTGTAGCATTTATTAACATCCTGAATCTCCTCAGTTACGAGAATGCAGAGTTTAAGATAAGGGCTTTAGCACTTGATTTCCCTGATTTAAGCTGGACTTCTGAAGGTTGGTTGCAAAAGTCTGAGCAGCTCACCCTGTGGTCATTTCATCATCAATAAGAAGATGTTTGTCATCTTTAAGACAAGACCAGTGACCCTCTGCAAGGTCTTTTTTTGTCCCCTCAGCAGCCACTACAGCAAAAGCCCTTATTTGACTAACTTGGGTGACTAATTTGTAGCCACCTGAAGAGAATTTGTGGTGAACCACTGATGGGTTTTATGACCATGCTTGACCCCTGTGCCCAGGTGAATGCTTTTGAATATTCATCCAATGCAATAACACCTCCCTGTCGGTGTTAATAAGCAGAAAATATATATATTTATATCCCTTGTGCTAATGTACTCGTATAGAGTTGGCTGCTAAATATATTTAGTATTGCTGATTTAAATATATTTGAGTTCTGTTCCTGCCATCACTCTATCAGATGATATTGGTTTATCTGCATCTATCTGGAAAATAAAAGTATAATTCCCTCTGAAGAGCTAGAGGAGACTGGTTCCACCAGAGCTCTCTTTCCTATACATCAGCAGATAGTATTTCATGCCTTTTTAGCTCAGAACTGAGCTGTTACAGACCCAGGTCACCGTGCTTAAAAGTATATTTACTTGCATGAGTGAGCAGTGAATGAAAACCATTAATGTCCCGGCATGCCCTGCTCCCCAATACTCATTTTTTGTTGGAGCCAGAGTTTCTTCGTGTGTTTCTGCTTCATTTAAACCTGTCAATACCCCAATTAGTGTTTGCTTCTCTTCCCCTGGGAGGGACATTTACACATGTCACTTCACAGCCTCCAAAATCTAAAAGACTTAAGGGAGCTGCTGGGTCATAAAATACATTCTGATTAAAGCTTGTGCTTTCCAATGACTTTCTGCCTTTTTTTTTTGCATTTAGACTTGTAAACTGTTCAGGTGGTTTTAAGGAAAGGACACAAATAGGGAGTTTAAAGCATAAAAACTTGTTAAAACAAAAGAAAAAGATAAGGAAAAGGAAAAAAAAGGAAAAAAAGTGCTTTAAATAGTGCTTTCCCATGTGATTCCACAGTCTCTGTTTTTAACTGATTTGCATTTAGTAAGTCATCAAAAATTAGAGCGCTGTGCTTTACAATTATGATAGCAGTAACCCTCTCATTTCACATTAAAACTTGATGCCATCTTGATGGCAGACTGAATTCAATTTAAGATCAAAGCATTGGAGAAGTTATCTAAAATTATGTATTGCTAGTTTTAACTATTTAACATTCCTGCTCTTTCCAGCCTGGCTTTTATAACAGGCTGATGAAAGATCATAATTGATTTGGAATAGAAAGTGGCCCAAGGAATTTGTAATTAATGGAAACATGTTTCTGGTGCTAATTTTTAGGCATCCACACTTCCCAACAATGTCAGTGATAGTAAAACTAATATTGTCCATTAATTTCTTGTGTGGGAAGATGGTCTTTGTCTAAGTCTTCATAAATCACAATTACATACATGGTAATATTTTGATCTCTAATTTTTGTTTGGACAATTGGCCAAGCTTTGATGAGACTGATTTCCCAGTGCCTCGTGTGAGTTCCTGTAGTTTGTCACAAATCTCCACTGGCCTTTACTACAGCTGACTGCAGGGGACAAAGCTGTCACCTTATCATCCCCATTCTCTTTCCTTGGTTACTGGGAAGTGCAGTCGGACAAAATGGGAATTGCAGCTGCGTGCAAAGCAAGAGAAAGTCACATTCATTTCAGAACCATGTCAAAGTCAAAGGAAAGACCAAGAAATTCAGCAGCTGCTGCTCTCCTGTGTATCATCTGAAGCCATCAGTTTGCACTGTACAAACACAGAACTAATGCAAGAAAAGACCTCAGGAAGAGGAAAAAATTGCCTTTGTGATTTAAGAGAAAAGCCCTTTTTTATTTTATTAATGTGTCTTTTGGTTAAAATTCATAGTTGTCATGCAAAATAAATCAACTTCTCTTCTTCTAATGTGACCTGAAACCACTTCTGAGTGAATAAGAGATGAACCCTAAATGTTCACAGCCTTTGCCCTGACACATTCAATCAGATCAGGAGGCGCTGGTGGAGCTGCCAAGGACTCAAGACATCATTGTCATTTTATTAAAGCTCAGCATCAAACAGGGCCTGTTCAAGCTTGGAAACACATGTTGGAATAATATTTATAATCAAAGCAACTTCATTTAGACCCGGGGAATAGCTGGCTCAAATGGTATTTTAGGATGTACGAATCCATTTCATTCCCAGGCAGTATCTATTTATTTTTAATTTTTTTTCCCGAAAGATTACCTTGTATGGGTGTGCTAATAATGCAGTTTTTACAAACCACTGAGTCTCTTGTTTTGATATAGAATTTGTAATGCAAATGTGTGGACCTGTTATGTCTGTGTTTAATTTCTCTCTTTTTACACACCAGTGCTGGGTTTTATATTTTTCTGCCAGAAAATTATTTTGCTAATAGAACTCTTCCCTGTTGTCCAGAAATCCATTCATACAAAAACATATAAAAAGCTACTATCTTTCCTTTTAGGGCAGGTTAGGGGTAGAAGGTAATTTGATTTGTTCAGTTTTATTTTTAAAATATTTTCAGGATTATATTTATTAATAAATATTTGAAATTTATTTCCTATATACTACAGACTCCTGACACTAAAGCTGAGTAAATCAATCAGTCTGTCATATGAATTCATCAAATCTTTACTTCTCTCCTTGAACTTCTCAGGTTTACATGTTTGAAACTATTTTCTTCTAATCTGAAACATCAATGGCTATTAATTTCAAAACATTGGTTTTTTTAATTTGAAATTCATGCCATATTGAATACTGGCACAACCCACCCGGTATTGTTTCTATCTAAGAGTTGCATTGCCTGCACAGCAAATTCTTTACTAAAAATATTCTATTCTAAAATCACCTTCATGAAATGATTAAATAATTCAAATTGAATTTTTAAAATATTTATCCTAAGAGAACATGTCTGTGAGGAGGTTTTACAATAAACAAACATGAGTAGGTCCCAAATGTGAAGTTAATTTTCAAAATCAGTGAATATTGGTAGAAAAAAGTCATTAATTATATGCCCATTATGATTATATATAACTTGTATACATAAAAATGGGATGCTTTTTTTTGTGTTTACATATTTCTTTGACCCTCTGAGACACAGAATTTGTTTCCTAATCTTGGATATCTCTTGAGGATGAGGATTAAGAGCATGATTTTCACCTGCTGAACAGGCTAGACTTTTACCAAGGAACTATAAGTTTAAATTGAAGTATTTAGGAATTCCTATTGATATAAAAGTCTCTTTTCCTCACTATTTGAATTCCAGAGAGATTCTATTTAAGTAACCCCAAATATCTCTTATCAGAAAGGGAAAACTGAAGTTAGGAATTTTAGCAAAACTCTTGCTGACTCCTGGAAGTCTACTAAATTTGAAAGTAAATGAACAAATATCTATATATACAAATAAAATTGTGATAGCTGGGCTGCCCTAAATGTAAGTAATGTATTTGCATGGCTTTTTTTGCCTGAGCAAAAGTGGATGGAGGAAGAGGGAATTTTTGAGGTAGGAAAATCCCATTTGTCATGGAGAGAAGAGAGTTCTCACTGTGGCTGACCAGAATGAAAGGATGGCTGAATTTGGCTTAAATGTTAAATTGGAATTTCAATTCATTTTTCAATATTTTTTTCAATGTTTGCAAGATGAATCCCTCATGGTCATGGACATTTCCCCAAACTGGCCAGGTCGAGCATGATGCAGTGATGGAGCCAAATCATGAGAACACCCTGCCAGGGCAGAGATCTTCAGACCAGGAGAGTCCCAGAATCCCAGAATGGTTTCAGGTTGGAAAGGACCATAATTCTTAAAAATACCGAGAATTTTAGTCAGTCTTACAATAATTTTTTAATGCTACACAAATATTTAGTGTTTAATTACAAATTCAAAGACAGGGAAATTTTTAATTTGCTTTTTCCAATGTGGCTATTTTCATCAATGAGCTGAAAGAGAGAAAAAATACCTCCCTCCCTCCCAGCTTTCTTTTAAAATTGATGTGAATTTCTGCTTTCTATCAATTCATAAAGATTTATTCTAAAAGGATTCAAAAGTTTCTGACACCCTTCACAAACTTTACCCAACTTCCTAGAGCCTCCTTACGCTGGATAATAAGACTGGTCTTTATCAAAGTAATTAAATGTTTTCACTTTTATTTGTAGTCAGTTCCTGACGAAACACTCAGCAGTGGCAGAGAAAAATAAGTCAGATTAAGTAATTTTTATTGAGTCTTAGGAAAGGCCCAGATTCAGTTTGCTTCAAGAGTAGGACAAAAAGTTCTTGTTTTGTCTGAGCCACTTCCATGATTCTTAAATATAACCCTGAGTACTGAATTTTGCACTTAGATTTTAAAGATGAAGTTGTTAGTACTATAAAGTTATCATTATATTAACAAGCAATAGAATTGCTAATTAATAATATGATTATATTATCTAATATTTTGATATGCAGTAGTATAGCAATAATATTTAGTGCAATAATAAATAATGGCTTAATAATATAATAATAACATAATTAAATATTTTTAAATTATTTCTTGCTGGGTTGCCATGGAGAAAGAGGAAAACAATGAGTTGACCTGTGAAAAGCAGCTAATAAATCATCTTTCCAAAAGAAAGCCCAACTCTAAACAGAGAAAACTCCTGGAGTAATGCTGCTGACAAAGAGATGCATACCTTGAAAACGGAAATTGCCATGATTTATAAATTGTGGCTTCTACTTTGCCCAGTTTTGACCAATAGATCTCTAACTGTGCCCAGCACCCCATGGCTTCAGACAAAGACATGGAGAACCCCAGAGAAAACAGAATCTGATTAATTTGTCCCATGATGAAACTACTCCAAAATTGTAGAACATGACAATATCCATTCCTTGCACCTGCACAGCAGCGTACCCTTGCCTTCCAAAATTCTCTTATATAATATATATATAGAAATACAATTATGTGTCTGTATATAATGCACATTTGAAGAGATATAAGGCACAGACACGCTTAATATGGCATCTGAATCATCTTGATACATTTCTAAATGCCTTCACTTATTTTTAAGACATCCTAAGAGAATATCTCATGCATATGTAGTGCAGATTTAGCTTGCTTATTTACAGTTTTCTAAATTATTTTGTCAGTAAAGAACCAGCATATTTATCTCAGTTATTTGCATCAGTAATTTGATTAAAGATAGTCAGAGGATGAAGAAATACGCTGCCTAAAATATCCTTGGGAATGTGGCTTTGTTACCAGAAATCTTTTGACATAGAGGAAGATAAAAGGAAGAGCTTATGGTTTAGGATCATTGGAGATAAATTGTGAAGAGTAAAAAATCAGCTTTGGAGGAAAGGGAAATATTTAGCTGTGAGGCATTGCTATGGCAATAAGGAATCCGTGTGGAAGATTATGTGAGAAGAAGGGAAGGATAAGCAGGGATAAAGCTGTATCTGAGGAATAAAGTCATCTTTCTTTACGTGTTTTTTGCTGCTCTTATTAAGAAAGTTTGTTGGGGGGGGAAAATGAAATGTACAAGGTAGCCTCTGGTTTTTAAAAGCAAAACAGGGAGTGGTGGTGTTTGCTTTGGCCCTGTCACCCAGCACAGGAGCTGAAAGTGAGGCAGGAGTGTCTGGGACAGGCTCCTGGATGTCTGTGGGATGTCAACCCAAGCCCAGTTGTCCCATTCCCTGTGTGCTCCTGGTTGTGAAGCAGGAGGAGGGTGGATCTGCCAGGACAAAGCTCACCTGCACAGGAGCTCTGGTACCTCGTGGGGAGGAACAAACCCCTCACCCCTCATCTCCTGCGTGGGCTCAGAACATTTTCCCCATCACCAGGAAAACTCCAAGCAGGAGATAGTGATGGGAAGGAGGACTACATCTGTAGGGAGAACCCCTTAGGTGGTCTGGGAGGTTGGCTGATTTAATTAGGGATGGGAAATGAGGCTGGAGGATGAAAATTAGGGATTAGGGGACATGCTCCAGGTGAAGGGCACTGGAGCATGTTGTGCTGAGGGGAGAGAGATGTGCAGAGGAAGGGACATGTGGGAGGCTGGGGACATTGTGGCAGGAAGAAAGGTGGTGGCACAAGCTAATGATGGTAATGTGGACTCCTCAATAGCCTGGCACTCTTTTGAACTGAGTCTCTTCTTGAAAAAAATGCATAAAAGTTTGTATGGGACTACTTCAGGAAGAAATTTAGGAAGAATTTCTTCACGGAAAGGCTTACCAAGCACTGGGAGGTTTGGAGTGCCCATCCCTGGAGGTGTCCCAGGAAGGCCTGGAGGTGGCACTCAGTGCTCTGGGCTGGGGACAAGGTGGGCATCGGGCACAGCTGGGACTCCATGATCTTGGTGGTGTTTTCCAATCTAAATGATTCTGTGGTGCTGCATAGTCCTGGTTCTTCTGGGTTTGAAGGAACAATCAGATGGGCACACACCAGATGAAACTGAGGTTGTTTTCGTTCTCTGAAATACGGAATCAGACTCATCCTAATTTTCTGTTTTACTTTTCATAATTTCTTCTCTTCAAATGCTCCTCTTGGACAAAATTGATGAGTAGCTAACACCCAAATAGTTAAACAAGATGTACCTCATCACAAGTGCACATGGAGCCTCCTGCCTCACACAAGACCCTTCTCAGAGCTCCTCCTGGAATTAGATCCCATTGGGAACTCAAACCCACGGCTCCACGGGCCCTGTTAATCTCCAGGTCACTTTGGTTTGGTTCAGGAAGCCTTTGAACAGAAAGGGCTGCATCCTGACATATTGTCATATGCAAGCATTAACAGCTCTGGCATGTGAAAAGGTCATGCCACCAAGCATTAACATTACGGGGTGGCAATTAAAGTAATTCATTTAAATAAGGACTTTTATTCTGCTGTGCGGCAACAAACACAACCTGAGCGGGGGGAAAGCCTGGGAAGGCCTCAAATCAGATCCTCAGCCAGTGTCATCTGATTAAAACAGGGCCCAGAGAAGCTCAGAGGGAAGGAGGGAGTTGTTCTGATAAGAAGAGGCAACTGTTCATGCATAAAAACAAGGGACTGGGGCTACTGCAGGAGGCAGCCCCGGGGGGCTGGAGCTTAGGGAAGGGGTTCATTGCTGATGTCTCAAATGCTTTAGAGGAGTGGACAGATCCATTCAGAAAGAGCAGCTCTGTGTGCTGTCCAGGGCTTTCCAGCTTCTCCTGGGCCTGAACTGGAAGACTCGTGGGCTTTGGTTTTTTCTAGAGACAGAAATCCAGATGCCATTTATTGGTGGACAAACCATGTGGGGAGGGAAGGACAGCAAAGGACACCAAAGAGACCATCCTGTTTCAAAGCTGCCATGTTTGGGGTTTGCAGTAAAACATTCCAAGGGGGTTTTTTTATATTCCTGTTTGCAGAAAATTTTAGTTCCAAACCATGAAAATACTTAAGGTTTAAGACTATTCTTGCTAAGAAGAGAGCACTTTTTTCAACATTAAAATTTAAGCCCCTTTTTAAAGAATGGTTAATGAAGTTGACAGATATGTCCAAACTGTTCTGCAAATACCTTCTGAGTACAATAAAAACTCGAATCTAGCTAGGTTTATTGTCAGTTTAATTATACTTTAAGTTCAGCACAGTTCAGCTATGCACTCAACACATCCATGGTCTGTAAGCTCCTTGGTGCAGAGCCTTTCTTTTAATTTTGTGCAGCTCCTGGTTTAATTGAGCCCTCATTTTGATAGATCATTACTGTCACACACACTGGTAAAACATATAACAGTCAGCAAGTAGAACAGCAGCTCATCAGAAGGAAGCAGACATTTTTATCAGTTCTTTATTGTCCACATATCTGAATGCTTATTAGTTAAAGTCCCTTTATGTGCTGTGAATATTGAATATTGAATTATGTTGCAAGTTGCCCTGTGAGCAGCAAAACGAATGAAGACAGCCTTCCTTTGGATTCACATATTCCATTGCCCATTTTCATCTCCTTTCTTCTCAGTTCCCTTTGAGGCCCATCAGTTCTCTTACACAGGAATAAAAGTAAAATACAAAACACATTTGTGTTGATCTGGTCAAACACAGACAAGCTGAGCGAGACACAGATCGAAGAGCCAACATTGGACCATCAGACCTTTCAGCTCATTGAGGAACAACCTTGTTTTGTTTTCTTTTGTCTTTTTCTAGTTCCAGCTATGATAACTTCCTACCCAAACACCACCCTGGCAACTCAAGGCCAAAAGAAGGAGATGAGCTGCACTGCACACGGAGAGAAACCCATCATAGTCCGCTGGGAGAAGGAGGACCGGATCATTAACCCCGAAATGTCCCGTTACCTTGTTTCCACCAAGGAAGTTGGGGATGAAGTCATCTCTACCCTGCAGGTAAGAAAACAAATTGGCCCCCACATCATCCAGATATGGCAAGGTGTGCTTGGTTTGGTTTTGATTCAGGTGCAGGGCCAGCCTGACAACACCGCAGCCCCAGCCTGTGGCTTGGAGAGCTGGCAGCAAGAGGAGGGAGACAAAACTTCTGCCATCCATCCCTAATGAAAAATGAAAAATTCCCCCTTCCCACACTCCAGAGGCAGCAGGAGAGTGAGCCAGGCTCAGCCCTCCATCCCTTCTGTCTCAGGAGCAGCATGGCTCATGCCTTAGCCTGTCATTCCCCAGATCAGTTTGAGTAAACTGCTGATAAGCTCTGGCAAATATCTGACCCCAGCTTCTGATGTGTGCCACACTTACCCTCACCAAAATCACTAAACTGGTTTGAGATAAAACTGCTGCCTTTTTAAAGTGTTCTTTTCCCTCCCTTTCACTTGCTGAGACTTCTGAGACCACTTCATAAAGTCAGGATTCAAAGTGGTGTTTTACATGTGCCTTTATGAAATCTAAAACAGTCTTTCAAGAAAAAAATCATTTAGGTTCTTACTTAAAAATCTTGGTTATCAATTTTCAGTCACATTTTAAAAAATTATTTATCAGGCCTAAGGAACTAATTATCTATCTGTCTGCTTATTGTCTAAATTTTAGTGTAACTCTTAGGAAAGATTTCTTTCTTTACCAGCCAAAAACTGTGTTGGATGATATCCAGTAAAATTCTGGGTTTGCTCTCTGTGAGGGACCTGTCATTGATTTCCACGAGGAAGAATAAATTCTATGTGTGACTGTTCCTATTAGTATTTAGTTATAGGATAGACCTCTAGGCCTCTCTGCCATCATTCTTCTTGTTGATATTAATAAGATAACCCCTGGATACACAACAATATTTCTTTTGGAAGGCTGGAGACCTGCTTGGAGAGTTCTCTTCTGAGGCAGTTGGGTACTGCAGGGGTGTTCTACATCCATGTATGTGTTACACACAAAACCTTTCCCTTCTGAGAGATAAAACACCCCAAAAAATAGCAAATACCAGATTAAGGCTCTCAGAAGCTTTGAGCTCAGTGCTTTTGCATGATGATGTGATCTTCAGCTGTGTACACAGCTTTTACTTTTTCTGCAGGACCCCTGCATCAGTGAGGCAGGACGTGGATTTTCTCTGGGGATGACTTAGGGTTGAGTAATGAACGGCACTGTGTGATGCCAAGCTGATCTTTGAGACTTTTCACAGGTGGCCTATAATTGTGTGTTCTTTGTTTTCTGGGCACTTGCCTTGAGCCCTTGGGGTCTGATTTGCAGAAGTACCAAGCCCTCCTAGGTGCAGCTTAACTCAGTGGAGGCTGTTATGAACACATGAAAGGCTATTTATTGCCCAGGACTCTGAAGGAGGTGGAGAAAGGCACTCCATGTCTCAAATTGGGCTCTGGAAATTTTTGTTTCCCTGTCTCCAAGCTCAGCCACACATGAAACTAAACACAGCTTGACAAGTTGCCACATCTCAGATGATAACTCTCCAATTTTGTTACAGCAAATGGGAAATTAATCCATTTATCTTAACCAGTGGTGACTGGGAGTTGTGCTCACATCACCTGGGTCTTGCTGAGGAATAAAGAGCACGTGGAGTTTCCATGGCTCAGCTAATATGTGGCAACTTGTCAAGCAGCCACAAACGTTATTATACATCTGTTTCCTTAATTCCCTACATGAAATGGTGGCAATGCTCTTCGTGGTGTCAGGGCTGATGAAAATAAATTCACTCGAGTTTCTGTAATGGGTGAATTCACAGAAAATGCTGTGAGAAAATGAATGCCTGTTTTCAGGGCACAGTTTGAACCGTGTGCAGTAAATAAATTGTGGAGTGGCACACTGAACAATGAGAAGTAAATGGTATTTTAAATATCTGCTCGTTTAAAAAAAAAATTCTTTCTTTATTGTACCTTGAATGAAGCAGTGGTCCTGTAGAAAAATATCATTATGATCACATTTGTAAATATTATATATAAATTTCCTTGCTATTAAACAACAGATTGAAAAGAAAGACCAAACAAAACTTTATTATGAGGCACCATGCTGAACACTACAGAGTTCACCACCAGTGTTTGAACCTTTATTTCCCCCACACAGACTTCAGCCGCTTGAGTTATTTTCAGAAATAGCCAGAAAAATTTGGAGGCAGCAGGAGGCATCATTTTGTATGGCAAATTTCAGCCAACAGTTAAACACTTGGCAAACTCGTGAGGAACTGGAAACAAGGCTCCTAAGGAGAAGCGGCAGGAATAGGTGGAGCTCCAGCTCCTGACTACACGTGTAGAGCTGGGAGCCTGTGTCCTCAGCCCAGGTGCTGCTGGCTTTGATAATCCCAGTATTTTGGAAGCTTTCCTATGCAAATGTACGTGTGTAACCTGCAATATCTATTTATTGCTGCCAAGGAGAACCGTCTGCACGATTTTTCTTGCGCCACACAGACAAGCTGTTGGTTTATTTTCTCTGCGTGCTGTTCAATCCATCACTTCTTTTCCAACCTCCTATAGATTCTGCCAACTGTGCGTGAAGATTCTGGCTTCTTTTCCTGCCATGCCATCAATTCTTACGGGGAGGATCGTGGAATAATTCAGCTCACTGTGCAAGGTAGGGAGAGGACAACACAAGGGAAAAACCCACAGCTAGTGTAGGACAGGAAGTGTGGAAATCTGCTGGGGGGAGGGACGTTGTGATTCCTAATTAAATGTGCTCTTCATTGTCAAAGAAATGAGGAGCTGCATTAAGATTCTCAGTCTTTCATTTTCCAGCATCGCAGATTAAATCAAAATAAAAGATAAGCTTGAGTCTTTCTGGATCTGTAAAAATTAATTAGATTTTTTTTCTTAATTACATTAGTTGACAATTGCTAAGGATACTTAAAATTAATATCTCCAGTGGATATGGAGGACTGAGGGAGAGCAGGTTGCATTTGATTTTAAAGAACAAATGTGCTTCAAATCCACATCTGAATTAAAGCAAAAGTGATCTCACTTCATCTCTAGAGAAATGTTAAACCTACTGTGGAACTTCAAGCAAAATATTTCAAGTTTAATCAGTCCAAATGAATTGTGAGCAGTTTGCACGATCCAAACTCTAGGAATTTATGTTGCTTGGAGCTGGGGTTCCCCTCCCACAGGGCAGAAACAGCAAGCCCTGGAGAGGTGACAATATTTGAGATGCAGGGCGCGGGCAGGACTCAGCCACGGGCCACTGCTCATCCCCGTGTGGTGCTGGTTCCTCCTGTGCCTCTCCCAGCCTGCACACAACAAATTCCTACAACTTGCAGATTTCTCTCTCACTGCCCTTGATTCTAAGTAGCAGCAAATTCCAGCAGATGCCTAAGGCAGGCCTGTTGAAAAATTCAGGTGGAGTTTGGGGACGGGTTCCCAGTTCCACCACTGCTCATCTAAGCTGCCATGACGTTTTAAAGGGACGTTAGAATGGGGCTAAGTGCTGGTTATTTACAACATTAACTGTAGAGGCAGAAAGAGGCTTTTAGAGTGATTTTATCAAATTATTCTGTTACTAAACTAAGACTTTTAAACGCACTCAAAAAGGTAGAAATTTTACTCCCTCTCACCACCAAATTTAGCACTTTTGAGTTTAGTACTCATATTTCTATGATCATGTTTTGTGTAAAATCACTGATAGAAGTGTCAGGGAAACGTGGTGTTTGGGGTAAAACATCTTTTCTAGCATGAGAGTCCAACTGGAGTGATTTTTAGGAAATGCAACTAAGGTTAAAGAGGAGCCAGTATTCAAGATGACACCAGTGACTCCGAGTTGGAAAGTGTTGAGTGCTTCCAGCAGGTGATTAACAGGATCAGGGTCCTCATGAGTGCCCAGAGACACGCCAGGAAGGCTGGGCCAGCGCCACGCTGGTCGGTGTGACCCTGTTTGGAGGACGGGGTCTGTTCTGAGCAGAGCTCTGTGTGTGTTTGCCCAGAGCCCCCCGACCCCCCCGAGATAGAGATCCGGGAGGTGAGAGCGCGGAGCATCGCCCTCAGGTGGACCATGGGCTTCGATGGCAACAGCCCCATCACCGGCTACGACATCGAGTGCAAGAACAAGTCAGGTAAGGGACAACCTCAGTAATCCCCGAGCTGGTCATCCCCCACTGAGTTTGTGTTGTGAAAGGTAATTCATTAATTGAAAGTGCCCGATGGAATTTTTTATCACGGTTTGTTTAATCTTCCACAGGAAGATTTATCTTCATTTTCTGTCCTTTTTTTCGTTTGTTTTGTGGTAAAGACACTAAATTTAGCAATTGCTGCTTTTCCCTTTTACCACTTTGTGCTATATTTACTCAGGCAAAAATTTTGTGATGTTTTCATTAGTAGATAAAATATTTTCAAGAGTGTTGAATCATCAGTCATCATTTTAGCCCTGGCTGTGTAAATGAAATCAATAATGTACAGGAGACATTGACAATGTACCTGAAAGATGAAGCGTGGAAATTCTCCACTGAGGCTGAAGTCAGGAATTGCAAGTTTGGAGATGTAGATTGGGCAAGGATGCCTTCAAGGGATATGCACACCTAAAACCTTCTGGGCTCTGTTTTCTTTTTGATCATTTTCCTTTCTTTCCAACCACCCACCTGCTCCAGAAAAGTTTTTGAAAGTTGATTCTCTCCTGATCGACTCCTTTCTCACCCTAAAACATCTCTTGTATTTCTCAAATACCAGAATAAATATTTAAGAATGATGTAACTCAGCATAACCCCACTTAGGATGACTGAGATGCTTCCCTTTGATTGAAGCAGCGACAGGAAGGGATTTCAGAGCTCTAAAACATCTTTGTTAGATTTATTTTGATGTTTTCAAGTGAAAATGCCGAATGCAGGCAAAGATTAAGTGGGGGTCACCATGAACTTGCATTGAAAAATGATGTCTTTCTAATGCGGAATGATAAATCAAGAGTAAGACAGCAAATGAAGCATCATCAGGTAGGATGGAAACATCAATATACAATATATTGATAAAGGTTAAAAAATTAAAGAATAGAAAAGAAGTGGGTGGCAGAATTGGTGTCAAATATTTCCTTGTACTGAAGGCAAGTCCTGGAGGTCATCTCCTAACAAGAGCAGATTATCTTCTTCTCACTGCAAACAGCAGAAATGTCATTTTTCAGAGTCTGAGGCTGAATGTTTGGAAAAACTCAGATCAGGTTTTTGAATTCTTGCACATGAATTTTATCATTAATTAAACCGTCAAGACAATTAAATACCAAAAATTAAGAACTTGCACAGGGTAGTTGGAGGAATTGAGAATGAAGAGGAAGAACTAAGAAAACTTCTCAGTTTCCAGGTGTTAAAGGTTTGGAACAAAATTAGGTTATACATTCACAATCCAAATGTTAAACTCAAGGAACATCCTGCCAAGACCAAAGTGAAGCTGTAAACTTCACAGTTCTGTTTAGTGAGAGTTTTCCACCTCAGTTGCCTTTCCTAAGGACCCAGAAATGGGTTTTGACCAAATGCATCACGGAGGCTTCTCAAGAAGGAAGGCTTCAGTTTCACAGAGCGTGCAGGTGACCACAAACCGAGCATGGACTTCAGTGTATATGCAGCCCTCACACATCCCATCATAAAATCATGGAATTTATCTTGGACAAGACCATTAATATCATCAAGTCCAAAGTTAGCTCAGCATTGCTGAGCCCTACCCTATCAGACACAAAAGACCCGTTAATTTCCCTAATGGAGTTAATTACTCCGTGGAAGGAGCGTGGAGTTGCCTGTCCTGTAGGGTCCAGTTGCCATCCCAGAGCACTATGAATAGCAGGAACTCGGTGTTTCAGGATGTTTTGGTACTTAGAGACATCACCTGCCTGTACAGAAAGGTACCTGTGGCACTCTGACCTGGTCCTCCATGGAGACCAGTCCTGTGCAGGCTCCAGACCTTTTCATCGGAGGCGTGCAGAGAGGTCTGGAGACAGGAACGGGTGTGTGCGTCCTCCTTTGCGCCTCTCTTTGCATACTTTTTAATTCTTTACGTCATTAGGGCAATCTTAGGGACAAGATTTGAATCAGTTCTGTTTAATTTCACTTTGTTGTGCTCTGGTGTGAGCGGGGCATCCCGCGGGTCCCCGGTGCCTTCGCAGAGTTGGGGGTTCCCTAAATCTTCTCCGGGAGCCGCGGGGGTCCGGCCGGGCGCGGGGCCGGTGCAGTACCAGCAACAGCCACTGGGTGGCAGCGCCGGACCGGGCCTGCAGCGGCGGCCGCTTCCCAAAGCCACAAATTCCCGAACCCCCGAATCCCCCAAGTCCTCTGGAAAGAGCCCAAGGCTTCATCCTTCCTTCTAGGAACGGGCGGGAAGCGGCTAGTTTTCATTAAAACGTGATTTTTTAATAGATGATTCTGTAAGCATTGTATAACACTGAGAAATGCAAGGGCATAACATTTTATGAGTGGCATAGAGTTAGAAAGGTTTTCTTTTTTTCTTTCTTTCTCTCTCTCTCTTTCTTCTCTTTCCTTTTTATTTTTTTCTTTCTTATAGGCCATTGCTGTTTGTTTTCTATGCTTTTTCAGTCTTTCCTGAACTGAGAATAAAAGCCAGAAGAGTCCATAGTCAATCCTAACACCTCTGTTACTTACCATGTGGACATGACATTTTTAGGGTTTGCTACAAGAAAATTAACTTTTCTTTTCTTATTTCTTATTAACACTTTTTTTTTTTTTTTTTTTTTT